>VWYI01031673.1:0-47901 GCA_013399455.1 Anthoscopus minutus | reverse complement strand
AACTAGGTATTCAATATTCTTATTAATGATAACTATAGTGAAGCCCCAGCAAACCTAGAGAAATGTCTTTGTTAAAGGTAAGGTTGAGCGTACTAGATATAACAGTATGCTGTGCGTAAATGGAGTGAAACCTGAAAAACATGTAAGACATCTGCCAGAATATATGGTGTGCACAAACTCAGTAAATTGTTGGTCTTGAGCAATTATAAATGTTCTTTTTTTGATGATTGGAACTAGATGCATGAACTCTATTTTTACACAGGTTCACTGAAGGAGAAAAGCTGTTGTACACACTCATCAGGGACTAAGCACAGTCAGGGCACATTTCCCTGGTCTGCAGTTGGTGCTTAACAAGCTGCTAGCTAAGAAGTCTCTAAGAAGTCTGTAGTAGAGACAGTGAAGGCAGACAGCTCTTCCTTTGGGAAGCACCAGTTCAACACAGCCTCTCCTGTAATACATTGCTCACAGATAAGAAGCTCAGGCACGGTAACTTGAACAGAGACCAAATAAAGACTCACACACAGACCACAGCTCCTGGGGCTGTGCCACAAGACATGGAGTCAACCATCCTCTCTGTGAATCTCTGAGTAGGCTTCAAGCCTTGATTCTCTGGCTTCAGTTTTGTATGTTTTCTTCATTATAATCAGCTTGACAATGCAGGGGAAAATGTCAGGCGGATTTGTTCCCACGGTACATGGACTCCCTCCTCACCTGTCACATGATTAGGTGGTTACATAAATGGCCCAAGATGTCACATTCCTCACCCAGGCACTGACCCTTGAAATAAACCAGGCAACTTGACTCTGAGTAGCTGGAGGGTCTATTTGTGAGAGGATTTGCTGATCAGGGTTGCAGTATAGAGTGTTCTTTCCATCTTCCTGACTGTTCATCAGTGGATCATCATTTGCAGACATAGACATTCAGACAGCCATGATACTGAGAGTTTCCATGTTCTGTTCCAAAACTGGATGCACATCAATGGGATACCAGCAATGTTTCCTTCATCTTCCTTTTTCCAAGTAAAAGGAAAAAGGACAATCAATCACGAGTGCACCAGCTTGGCTCCTGGTTTAAAAACAAGTAGATGACCTTGAATAAGATTTTCTCTCCCATCCCTCTCTTCACACTGGCCATCTGATCCAAAGCCCACAGAAATCTGTGAAAACTTTTAACCCAGACTTCAAAGGGCTCTACAATCAGCCCTTTTTCATCTATCCCTTTCAAACAGACCCAGCATTTTATGCAGCACAATGTATTCAATAAATCTGGTGCCATTGGCCTACAGACCACAAAGCATTTCGCAGTCATTAACAAAACACGATAACAGAAGCAAATGTTATTCAATGGCTGATTCTACAGTTCCTGAGAATTAATCTAAGTGAGGAGAAAGGACTTATCCAGAATCACACTGAGTTAGTGCCCTAACTGCAAAAAAAGTCCTGCTCTCTCTACCCTAAGGAATGTTTTGTTTCCTTGCATACTGGATTCATTTTGAACAGACTGTGAAGGCAACAGGTAGCGAACATCATTCTTGCTGCTCATGGCACATTCCAGAGGGTGATTCTCACAGGTTGTCCTCTAACACACTCTCAGAGCATATTGTCCAATTCTGGGAAAGGGCAAAGCACCTGAGCAAGGCTGATGGTAATGCCAGTAGGCCATCCAGTGACCCCCAAGGGATACTTGCCTCTGTGTTATAGGTCAGTCAAGTGTAATTGTTTACTAATTCACACAACCAGGAATCTCTAGTTTAGAGATTATGTATTCTGCAGACTAATGCCCTGTTATTTTGTGCACTACAGTCCTGCAGATCTACACAAGTAGAACTCACCCACTTGGTTTTGGCCACCAAAAATAAAGTTTTTTGGTTTCTTGGTTTTTTGGGGGGTTTTTTGTGATTTTAAACAAATATAAAGAAATAATTACAAATGTAGATCAAAATGAAAGCTAATGTACATTGTTACAAATCCTTATTAGGATTAAACCCCCAGATATCTCCTAATCAATGATAAAGCTCTGACCTGCAGCTACAATTTATTCCCTGTCTCTACTGAAGGTGAGTTTATATGAAATCTCATTACATATCAATTTGCAATGTGCTCCAGTTTCTCATGAGATATTGGATCTAACTGGTCTAGTATATTATTTCCCAGAAAAGGAGTGGCAGAAAGGGAAGGGCAGGTATTGGGTTATCTAGGGGGGATCTCTTAGAGAAGACACGTGATGTGATATCTTGCAGCTGTTTCGATGGATGGTCTCTCTTGCACTTTTCAAAGAAATGATACACCAAACAGTCAAATTGCTGTTCACTCTGTTCTAGTTTACAGGAAGTCTGGTGTTTAGGGGAAGGCAGGACACGGGGGATTTGAAAGTTGGCTGCAACTTCTGAACTTAAATTGAAGTTCCAAGCTCATCTAGAACTCAAAGCAAAGCTCTGGGAAAATGCAAGCTCTCATTCTGAAGAAGCTAACAGAGCTATATGGCTGTACCGGAGTCTCTACCTTTCTGTATTTGTTCATATGTGATTGCTACGAGCTCTCTAGCACAGGAACTACATTTTCAAAATTCTTGTCTTTCATTTATGTACTTGTGTTTAATCCAATCCATGACCAATTCCTCTTGAGGCTGCAAAGTGTGACCTCAGTCCATTTAGAAACAACCTGCATATATTTCAGTTTAGCACATTTGGTAGCATCATATTCCGTTTGAAGGATTCTTTATCTCCAAAATGTAACATTTAACACTGATACTTATTTCTTGAAAGGTTGCAAGAATAAAAAGCATACAGGAAATAATATGCAAATTCAATGTAAACTCCTATAAACAGAGTTTCACTTTATCACACATTCCTAGGCCATGAGGTTTTTGGATGGACTAAATCAGAGTTTCTTCAGGCCTGAACAAGTAAGCAAAATGCTATTAGTTAAAAATAAGTCCATCATACAGGTGAAAAAGGGAAATGTTGCCCCTGCTTTCCCTAGTACTGAAAGACAAAAACTGACTCTCAACTGCACCTGAACTCACAGATCAGCAGATTGACAGTACAATCAGCAGCTGACCGTGAGAGTACAGCTATCTGGTTTGGCTAACATTAGCCAGAGCAGTTCATGCAGCTGGCAACAGGAAGAAGAATAATTTTCTTCTTATCATACGTCCCTTTCTTACTCTAATCACCTACAGAACAACTTATCTACTTCTTTTAGATCAAAGTAGCTTTATTAAAAAAAGCTGACACCTTACAAGGTAAAAGCTTCTAGTTTAACTGCAGATTTAGATTTTAAAGACAGGGAACCAACACCAGAGCCAATGTTAAGGCAGTCTTTTAAAGAACATGTGTTGGCATGCAAACACACACACTCCACATGCTGCCACCAGAAACATTTTGCTTCGAAATAAAAAGAAATGAGAACAGTAAGCACAATATTCTTGGAAAGCAGAAATAATAAGATACTTTGGACCTGTTACCTTCTTTCCTCAACCCTGCGATATTTTTACTTCAGATACAAAAAAGTAGCCAACAGAGAAGGTATTTTTACAAATTTTTTATCTGTAGGGATCTCCAAGACAATATCTGGTCAGTCATCTGGCAGTGAGTATCGAGAAAACCCTTTCTTCTTCCTTTCTGCTGTGACCAAGAAAGCTATCTTAGCTACATGTGTTGATAATGAAGATAGAGATTGTGCAGCTTTCTGATATATTCTTTTTAAATGTTGAACTCCCATATCTTGATACTGTAACATTTTGGGAGCCCACCTAGCAATCAAATTTGTATAAACACCTTCCATAATGCTTCAGCCTAATTAGACCGGGAAAGTCACTGTCTGGAAAAGGTGTATTGCAGTCATATGGCCTCTCAAAATCATATGGATTTTTAAAATGCCTTGTTCTATGAGGTCTTGTAAGGGGAAGCTGTCCCTAGCCTTCAGCTGTTAGGAAAAACAGCTACTCCTACCTCAGGTACTGCTACAGGCCAAGCAGGTCATTAAAAATAGCTAATGGCTTAGTCAGCCACCAAACCTTGTCACTTGCCCCATGCATCCTATTACATTCTCTCAGCACATTGGAATTAAATGTAATTAGCTTATGACAATCAATCAAATCCTTTCATCAAGGAAGAAAATTAGGGGAGTAATTGGGTAAAAGATAATTTATATAGCCCTTTCTGACACAGGAGCAAAGAATAGTTTTTACATCATAACAACATCAAATCTTTTCAATATAACCTAAATTTCTGCCAAGCTATAATTCTCACCTGGACTTTTCTCACATCATTAAAGGTCAAAAAAAGGAAGAAATAAATTATAAAAATATGTGGGTGTATGTAGATACACAAGGGAATAGTCACTCTGTTTGTTTCCTAGACATAATAAATCCTTGTATAAAATGGCAGGTTGGAATGATTTTCACTTAAGAATAGATCTCATGAAAATGGAAACTGTCATTAGCAAAATTACCCTTGGGCCATAATTTTGCTGATACTTGTGGAGTCCTTTTTGTCCTTTCTATCTTCTATTTTACTGTAAAAATGCCAACCTTCTTGATCATTTTATACTCACAAAAAGAACCATCTATAGCAGAGACAAAGAAACAAAACAAAGACGGCATGAAAAATAAATTGCACAAAAATTAATAACAGCTACTAATACTGTACAAACTAAAATTAAACTGAGGGAAAGCACTTGCAAAGATGAGGAGAGAACAGGGAGATAGCCTGCCTATGCTGATGAGTGATTCAACGTGGCTGTGAACTGGTAACGTTTCAAGTCCACATGGTCAACCTAAATCTGGCCCATTTCGCAGTGACCAAAAGCTGGCACAATCTAGTGTGTTGTTTGTTGGCTGTAGAAATCAGCTGATGGTTTAAACCTCATTCTTCTCAGAGGGCAGAAGTTGGTAATGGAACGATGCTGCCCAGGAAGCTCAGAAGACCGATGGTTATTTACACAAGCAAAATCTTTCCTGCTTATTTCTTCTCATCACAGCTTAAGGGGAAGCTTGATCAAACAACTGAACACTGCAGAGCCACTTCTGGCCATTTTTTGTGTACTGAAACTATAGTAACACACCTCCCCTCCCTGTTAGACAGTAAGAATAGAAATAAAGAGAATAAACATACAAAATTTCTAATCAACTCAGAGGCCATTTTTTCTGTCCCTGAGAGGAAATTCACTAAGTATGGTACTTTCTCATATGACATTTATTGCCTTTCATTAACACCAGATGAAACACAAAGTCTCTAAAACCAGAATAATATTCCCTTCATTCCCCAACTGCTGGCTTTGCAAACTCAAGCACACATTTAGCAGCAAATTAAGTCTTTCTTGTGGCACCAATCAGTGCAGTCTGCAGTCCTGCTTGATGTGACAGTCAGAGACCCCTCTCTCTTTAAATAAGGGTCATGTCACGGCTGTCCACAAACCTCTGATTCTGATGGGCTGCCACCACAGGGTTAAATCCCAGTTCATATCTTGCTGACTGCATGGGAAGTACATAATATTCAGTTCTCTCTCTTATGAAGAAGTCTATTTGGAGAGCTAGAAGGAAGCAAAATCTGTAAATATTTATATCGTTTGTCAAAACGACAATGCACATGGGACTCAGAATGCATCCCACGAGCCAGCCTGCACACTGAAGTAGCTCCATGTTCACTTGCCAGAGAAGAATGGCTCCCTCACAACCCTGCATCACTTTGCCAGAACATGCTGAAGAAGATAGTCAGAGAACCAGCCTTACTACCCAGCAAACATATGTAAGGAAAGGTTGTATCAGGTATTTCACCTGAAAATCACTTGCTCTGGCATTCTGGTATTCAGGACCTTTCAACAGGTAGATTTATGCTACACACAAAGGGTAGGCAGCCAGTTCAGTTTCATAATTGTACCCTCTGCATAATGAAACTGAAATGAAAAGCAACCACTTCTCTTACTTCATACTTCAGTACCCATCCTGCCTCAAATAGGAGAGTGCCAAAGGAAAAAAAGACAGAAATGAAACATGTACTTGAATATGACACTGGATCGGTGATGAAAACCTGAGCCCATGGAAAGCTAGTTTTCTCTAGTTATCCATTTGGGAAGACTGTATACTGGAATTTTAGGGGTAATACACAAAAAAGCAGCTGTTAACAACGTGCTGACAAAGTCCTGTAAGGTGCAAATCAACCACTGCCACTACTGTGGACTGCTGCTTCTAAATAGTTCTCTTATAGTGCTGTGAGGTTACATAAAGAGTGGTCAGGAAAAGCACAAAAACTTACACACCACAGCACAAAAGGAAATACCTGTTCAAGTGGAAATTTGCAGCAAGGATGGCAGAAAGCTCCACTAACTAATTTGCATTAGAAATTGTTGTAACTAATTTGCATTAGAAATGTAGAGTAAAACAATGAAATATTCTAGTACTTAATGAAAGTAGCTCCACTGTATGCAATTTTGCATCTTCTTTTCTTCTCAGATCTTTCCCCTCCTTATGATCATTCTAAATGATGTACTTAAGAGTTAAATCCAGGGAGCTTTTATGGAATAAGCACTGATTGTGTGTCATAGGTTTCCAAGCTTCTCAGCAAGCTCATATTTGCAGGCTGGCTGCTGCTCCCCAGCTATTTGTAGGTGCCTTCCTCTAGAAAAGCAGTGGACTGTGCCAGCTCTGTAGTCCAGAGTAGAAGTTTCCAGGACAGAAGCTGGATAGAGCAGTGAGGACCATGCCGGTGCCACAAAGGGGAAGCCTGTAGCCTTCGTACAGAGAGCTCAGCACCTGCTGCCTACCATTCTCTGCATTCAGTCGTATTTCTGAGTCCCCCAGCTGTTCCATGAGTCTCCTCCAACAGCTGAAGCAGCAGTAACACATGCAGGTACTGCTGTGCCCTGTCTGGAATGCAGCTGGCTTGACTGGCATTTTCCTGCCAGTTAGCTGGAGAGCATTTGCATTTTCAAGCTATCACCCACAGTGACTTCATGGAAAGAACAAGTATTATCCAGCACTATTCAATAGCATTAATCATAATACAAATCCTCTTCTTGGGCTCATTTGCTTCATCCCAGGCTTGTACTGGTGCCTGGCTCACACTTAACCACAAATTCCCACTCTTCTTCACTGCTGAATAGTAAATTAATGGACACTGGGGATACTACCAGCGGGACAGCCTTTCAAACCAGTTGGCACATCAAGAGCTACTGATTTTATTAGTGCCTCCAGCAACTTAGAAAGGACAGTCTCTAGGGTTTTGTAGCAGGAATGCAGCTCCCAGAGTTGCCACTACCCTGGCTGCCTTGTAGTGGTTTTGGAACCAGTTCTGGGTCTGAAGGATGGCAAAATGACACCAAGCACAGCACAAAAAGAGGCTGCAGAGGTTTGTCTCCACACTGAAGACAGGCTGGCAAATGAGTTACCTACAGAATCTACTGCCCTGTATCCTATAAGTGAATTGCCCGCTTGGTTTCCTGGAAATTTTACTTTGTTTCGTTCACAGTACCGTTCTAAGATCAGATGAGAACTACTTCTACAGGGTTATGCGTAGTTCAAACTAACACTCAAATGTATCCAAGAAGAAAAACAAATCTCTACTTGCAAGCTTGGCATTTTCTGATGGCAGCAGCTTGTTTGCTGCTTTTGGAGTTACAGCTGTAGACAGCTGTTGCTGATCAAGTGCTGCAGAACACCCAGCAGCCACCCAGCTCTTCGCATGCCTGTTCTGTGCTTTGCAGTTATCTTGTTCCTTGCTAGGCTGCTCTTATGACCTAGATGTTCCCATAATACAAGTAATCCACTCTGTAGGCTTGGTGGATGGGACGTAGGCATAGGTCAGTATGACATGGCTTGGCACTGGTAGACAACATAAATAATGGGAAAACACTCAAACCTGAACTACAAACTTAAGGGACACCTTCACAATCATATTCCTTCTATCAAATAGGATTTATATGTTTGCATTCATAACCTCACCTCTTCAGAGGGACAGCAATAATCATTTCAACTTAGCCTCACATCAGAACCAAAACTTAAATACACATATCCCAGTATGATCTAGACTTGCAATATGGGAAACCTTGTCTGGAGGCAAGAGAATGAAGAACCCTCAAATCATGAACTCAGAACAAAACTAGTGGAATGCAAGAAGAGCCCTTAAACAAGCATGGCAATACCATATTATGTTTTAAACTGTGCATGAAAAGTGGGAACACAACCAGAAAACTCAGACAGATGGATTTTCTTCTCTGTCAAACCAAACTAGTCTGCAGATTAATAAGTAAAACAAGTATTTTTCTAGCACCCTAAGATATTAATTTTTCTCTTAATTACACACTAATAGTGCAACTGTTGCACCAATGCTAGTTTGTACTTCTTTGATATAGTACTATAGATTTTCAGCAGAGATTTTTACCAGATTGCTTTCAGTAACTGAGTGCATTTCATATTGTGCTTACATAAAAAAAACTTCCTCAAATTCTGATGGTTGCCTACAAAAAGTGATGGTTCTTTCCCTAGTGTCAGTGCAACCCATATTCTTTCCAAGTCCTTTCACTAAATTCCGTATCTAAGGGGAGGTTAAGACCTACCACTCTGACCCAGCAATAGGTGTAAGCTTTGTGGTTAAGCCCTCAGGGCTGAACTGAGGACTTAAAATATTGTTCTGCACCTGTGATCAAGCAGGCCTAAAGAAAGGAAAAGAAAGGAAGAAGGCAAAAAGAAGGAAGAGGAAATAAAAAGGAGAAAAACTAAGAGAAAAAGCCCAAGAAAGTAGAAAGGAGAAGAGAAAACAACTGTTTAGTTTGGCTCTATAGATCTACATTTCAGTCTGAGCAATGTACTTTGTTCGCTTGATCCGTCACCTCTGTTGAATGTGAGATTTCATTTCTCTGCTTGGTCTAACATAATATTTCTAATAAGAAGCATTATCAGGCAATCACTGGGAAACAGAATCTCTTTGGAACAGAAGGATAATTCCTCAGAAAGGAAAGCAAAGCAGGCCCCAGGAGATAAGTCATTTCTGATTCAAAACAATTAACAGTTTAGATATAACTTTTACAATACCCTGTAATTGTTTATGCCTTTTATGTGAGAACTGTATAGTAGGGAGAAAATAATCTTTAAGAATTCCTTTAAAACAGATATAGTCAATTTTAGAATAATCCTGCGGCATGCACAGTGTGTGGCAGGCATAAATATGGCAAAAATGTTTAGTAAAACTTGTGACCACAGATACAAATTAGTCAGAAAATAAAGAAAAATAGCAACATATCTGACCTCCCAGCACCAGCTTTTTAAAAAAACATTAAGGAAATAAGGAAACTAAAATTACTTCACTTATTGCTCTTAAGTTGAATGTGTAGACACTTTTGCAAAAGAGACACCTTTTTGCACTCTTATTGTGATCTAATTTTGTTTAGTAACCTAACATCCTTCAATTAAGAAGCAAGTTCTGTAAGCAAGCTGCTGGGATTGTGACGTTGCCAGCGTCTCAGTCTGTACACAGCCATGTCATGACCTGACAAACACAGAAGTTACAGCTTCCCACTCATCCCCCATGGTTATAGCACTCTTCAGCTTCACAAAGCCCCAGTTTCTAAACTGGAATAGATTCATTTTCAAGACTCTAGCAGCAGTTGGGGATGAGAAAATGAGCCCCAGACACCAGCAAGTGGCATTTTAAACTTTTGGATTGCAGCACTGCATCTCAGAACACAACTTCTTAGGATCATCAATAACACCTTCCCAATGGAAAACCTTTACCCTTGGTGCAGTGCTGAGATCTGTAGACTGCTGGGATGCCTCCTCCCCCTCCTCCTGCCCTCACCTCAAGGCTCGAGGTGTTTATTCTCTTCTTTCCCTCACTATTCCCTGCAGGACAGCATTTAGTCCTCTATCCCAGAGTCTCTCCCTGTGCCTGAGGGGCTCAGCTGTGTCCTGTGGTCGTTTGGAGCTTTCTGGAACCAGCTGTTTCCAGCAAGAGGCACCCCCCTCCTCTCCTCACAGCTGCCACTCTGCAGTCCCTACTGCCAAAACCCTGACACCAGCATCAAATACAGCCAGTATGGTAAATAATTTTCACTGGGAATTGGTCCAGGACTGAGAGCTATCAAGTGTGAGCTGCTGTGTTGGAGGGAAAATGATCAGTTCTCACCACAAACAGTTCTAAGGCATGTGACAGGAGGCACATGCACACTAATAAGGAAAAGGTATAAACAACCTATATTGACATTGCTCCCTGTTTATTTCCATGGCTGACCCTCTGCTGGCCTTCCTCACCACCAAGCAGGTATAGTCACAGAGGACTATTGTCTTCAGGGACAAGGCAAGGCAATTTTCCACCTCTTCAGCAAAGTGAGAGATGACTTCACCCAGTAGGTTCAGGGCAAAATCACTAAATTTTAGTTGCTATCATATCCCTTGGCTGTTGAGGTCAGTCTTCAATCTGAAGTATTTGTTCTCTAATCACAAACATTCGAATTTGGGAAAAAGAAAAAATGAACAAATTACCATTAGCAACTGAGAATTTTTTAAATTTTCACCCTGTACTTATGACACAGGTTGACAACTGCAGAGTTATGCTGCTACAGTAACACTACCACTGCGCTTAAGTGGTGTGCCTCCATGAAAGACAGTACACTGGGCAAATTTATACCTGTTCATCTGCATCTACCATTTACACGGGTGTGCATATATCTGCTTCTACCATCACCACATACAGCTTTCCCTGCAGTTATACTGGATATTGGAAATGCAGCAATATCTCATTTTGGTGTCTCTCTGTATTTTCATGCCAGTCACCTAGGAACTCATCATGTGGGAAGAAAAAAAAGTATCCTCCTTTAAGAAGAGCCGCAGTGTTATAAAGATGACCTCTGTTTTTTCCACTTATCAAATATGTTTCCATCACACCACAATGAGTCTTATCCTAGCTACATATTCAGTGAACAGTTTCATGTCCCCACTGCCCTGATATTTTCCTTGTGATGATAATAAAAAAAAACCCCAGAGCATCAGCTATGTAGAAACTCTACCAGAAATCCAATTGCAGCCATCCTATTGCCCACCACAGACTACATTAGAAAGCTCTTAGAGGCAGGAACCTGGCGGACAAAATGGATAAATACCATTGGGCACCATTAGGTGAAAAGTGTCCTCCACTGCATGTTCCTGAAGCAGCTTTTCCCCAGTCATTTCCACTCTCAGCAGCTAAGCAAGCAGAACAGCATGAGAGCAGAACAGCGTTCTGGCACTACTGCATCTTGTACCAGTCTTTGCTCTAAGCTTGAGGTGAAATTTCATACTAGAAACAGTTATTAAGGCCTCTTAAAAATGTAAATCATAGGCAAAATAACCATTTCAGCAGGATGTTTATGTGCATTTGAACAGCTGTTTGAAAATAACAGCTCTTTCATCCACACAGATATTTCTTGAGTCCTGAAGCTGGGATGAAGATTTGGGGACAAAATATTCTTGCATGGTAGAACAGCCCTACTTGGTAATTAAGCACATTGTGATTCATAACACCAGAGGGATGCCAGCAAGGCAGGCTTGTCCTCTGATTAGGATAAAAAAAAGGAATCAAAAAACAAACCAGGTTTCTCTGTGGTTTTCTTATGAGACTATTTAAGGCTCTATTCTCTGCCCACAAAACAGGAAGAACACCCCTCCCTTTTGAGACAGAGAAATTGATCTCGTTGGCAGTGTCCAGACTCTGCTCTATATGTTATTAGATATTATTGCATGCTACTAAAAAAGCTGAGTTTATTGTGGCGGCAGGTGCAATCAACTAACATTGTCATGACATCCCAAGAATATTGTGGACAACATGGAGAAAGCAAAACCTGTAACAGAATGGATATGTGTGCTGGGTTTGGCTGAGACAAGAGTTAATTTTCTTTATAGTAGCTAGAATGAGGCTGTGTTTTGAATTTGTGATGGAAACAGTGTTGATATCACAGGGATGTTTTGAGCAGTGCTTGTATGGAGCCAAGGCCTTTTCTGCCTCTCACGTCACCAGTGAGAAGGCTGAGGGTGTCCAAGAAACTGAAAAGGGACACAGCTGGGACAGCTGACCCCTACTGACCACAGGGATATTCCAAACCATGCGGCATCATGCCCAGCTCATAAAGCTAGCAGAAGAAGAAGGAAGGGAGGCACATGTTACAAATGATGGAGCCCTGCTTTCCTGGAGATGGCTGAACACCTGCCTGCCCATGGGAATTGATGGATGAAGGAACAAATGAATTCCATGTTCTGATTTACTTGCACACGTTGATTTTACTTTACCTATTAAACTATCTTTTTCTCAGCCCACGAATTTTCTCACTTTTGCTCCTCAGATTCTCTCCCTCATCCCACAGAACAGAGAATGAGTGAGTGGCTGTGTGGTGCTTAATTGCCAGCACTGATTAAACCACAAAAAGATCTCTGAAGCAAGCATGCCTTGCACAAATGTTTGAATGCTCCTGGACCATTTGTGATAAATGGGCTGTGGATTCTGGAAAAAAACAGTTGGGCAAAAGCAGCTAGCCAAATAGAAGAAGGAGCACCCTGTCAAAAGCACAAAAGAAAGTGTTGTGGCAAACATTTTCATGGCACATAGAACTTTTCTCTCCTACATCAAGTCTAGACCCAAAAAGAAAGAATAGGGTGCAAAACGTTTTCCTCTGCTATTTAGCTTTACAAAGATGGAAGTAGAAAATCAGTGAAACAATGACTCTGAAGAAGAGGATCTAAAATATAGTAGGAAAACAAGCTGAGAAAAAGAGCCTGTAGCAAGAGCTGCCCTGTGCTGCAAACTTTGAAGGTTCACTTCAGTGAACCAGAAGAGCATAAAAGTAGCCAAAAGGCTTAATAAACTGCAGCATCCTGAGCAAAATGGGGAACTAGGAATTGGTTTATGAGTTTTTTTTTCTGGAGTTCACCACCTTGTCTTCAGGAAGGAATAAATGAAAAGTTGTTCTAGTGCTTATGTATCACAAAGAGAAAGTACTTTAGCTCTGATTAGCATAAGAGATTTGATAATCAGGATGCCTTGGCAAGAGCAAACCGAGCTTTGAATATTGCAAGAAGTTTGGACCAGACTGGCAACAGGGAAGAAGATCGAATCAAGTAGAAGAGATGTTGCAAAAATGTGTAAGTTTGTATGATTAACTCAATCATTGTAGTAAAAAATGAGTAGTCTTCCTAGAATGATATATAAGCACATGTAGCCCACTGTAAATTCAGTTTCTGATCACCACTCACTTGACTCTGTTTCTCTCAATTGCTGATGGTTATGGTCTGGTGAGGTGTGAAATACACCACGTGCAGCTGCCTACTCAGCTTTCACTAACACACAATACCACCTAGGTAGCCACTGCCTTCAGTTGTGCTACTAGTGTAGCATATAACCCGCTTTTTCTAAAGGAACTAAAATGCCATTGACCTAATACTGCAGCTGGAAAAATCGTCAGTTGTCTTGTTGGATTATATTTCTCTTCAGATACAAGAATGTATAGATGTGGAGCTTTGGGCCTAAATGGTCCTTTGATTCTATGAAATTATGCAAACCCCTCCACAAAAATAACATCGCAAAATTTTCACTTAAGGATAAACTAAAAGATTTGACATGAGACCCTGAATCTTTAGATAATGGAAATCTGTGAAAACACAGCTTAACATACATCTTTGCTTTTTCCTGACTGGTTCAGAAGTGGTTAAAACTATACCATCAATAGAATCTGCATCTCACTGTGTGGAGTGTGAAAAGTATACGGATGTTTCAAATATGGCTGGCATTTCAACAGGACTAGGGACAATTAAAGACATCTAAAGCCTGTTACAAATTAATGTGGCCAGATGCCAAGTACAGGGTGGTCCTGGACAGAGGACGGATATGAACTTTTCCACTGCTCATATTGTAATGAATTGTCATTTACTTAACATGGTACTGTTTTCTGTGGCCCAAGATCTTGATTTATTCCTTGTATTTCCCCTATAAATAACCCTGACTTGCAACTTCAAAGGCTAGATTAAGCAGAGGAACTGCATAGCAGTATTTTTAAGGTAGTCACTCTGGACAATTGGTTAGCAAAGACTTATTAAAGCAAAGGTTTGAATGTGGGGCTTGTGATCACACCAGGATAAGTTTCATCTTCTCAGTTTGGGATCTGGTCCTTAGAAAGAGCAGTCTCAGACAGTGGTCATGCTCTGTCTATATTTACAAAACAAAATGGAGGGGAAGTTGACCTTGCCAGCAGAGAGGACCAAAGGGCAGATTCCCAAAGTCCACTAGCATACCTAAAACCAGCATGCCCGCTGTTTACAGCTTTCTTTTCAAATTTAGAAACAGAGCCTTTTCTCATCTCACTTGTTCCTGGCAGCAGAAAGTTCTCCAGCTATTTATATATGTTGCAGAGGTGCCAAAAGACACACAACACGGCTGGCAGCTTCCAGGGGGCTTGGCTCCACTAAGACTGCAACTATCCAGAGTTTTTTGAAAGCTACTTTTTTCCAGCAAATCTTTTGTTCTGGGAGCACTTTGATCTGGGAATTTCTATGAGAATATACTTCCTAGCCTAGTATCCTTTAGATTTCATAATTAGAAAAAGGGAAGAGAGGAGCTTCACATTCTTGATAGCCTTTTAGCAGCTCATTTATTTACTATCCATGAAGGACCTTGTTCAGATGTAATACAAGTTTTTTAACCTTCCACATAAAAGATGAGATTCACTGCAGTTTGGTAAATGGTCTAGTTTTTAGGATTTCTTTACATAGCCTGTGTCTTTGAATCTATTGAAGCAAAGACATATCCAGAGACTATGAGCCAGTTGTCCATTCTCCCAAGTACAGTGTAATTTGTAATTTCAATTCTTACTGGTTTGGTTTGCTTCTCCAACAAACACAAAAATTTTGACTTTCTTTAAAAATGAATGTTATGAAGGAAGTTTGTAGTGAGATTCAAAATTTAACTTCTGCTTAGGGCTCTTCTCTTAGAGCTCTAAACTAAGTTATTTTTCATTTACCTCTCTCCTTTTTATCTCTTTTTAAGCTGGGAAAATAAATCAGAGAAAACCTAATAGATCTAAATCATAACTGGTTCGCATAACTTTTATCTATTTTTTTTTTTACTTAAAAAGTCTATAAGTCAAAGAGAAGCTGAAACTTCTGAGAACAATGTAATTTGGCTTTCCAGTCTTTCCCATGATACAGTTTGGGTTTTCTATGAACTCTCTCATAATCAGGACTCAGTCATGGTGAAACACTTTTGTCTCCTGCCGTTTCTAGGTAACCTCAATTAAAAGCCATGCAGAGTGATAACAAAATACTGCCAACACATCAGTCATGCACTGTACGATAAAAATAAGTTCTTTTTTTGTGCATGCTTATCTTTGAATGTAAGAATATTTGTCAGTTCAAAGGAGCTGGGAAGGGTTACTTCAGTTACTCATTTGTTACACATTAATGCTGTCCTCTTTTCCAGTTTTGCCAGCATATTGCACTTCTCATATGCCCTTCTCATTCCAATCCCTTTCCAGTATCACCACTGGCTTACACATCAAGAAGAATTCTTCCCACAACTTCTCACAAACCATCTCCTTGCTGTGTGGCCAACCTCCTAACCTGCCATTACTCCCTGAGAACCCTTTTGTGCTTCTTCTGGGTGCTGTAGTCTGATGTGAAGGTGAACCTCAAACAAGAAGTGACAAGTAATGCTTGGGCCTAGCAGCTGCTTCAGCCACTCACCATGGGTGATATGCAAACCTTAACTCGGGACTGGATGGGTATTTTAAGAACCACAGATGCACAGCTGGAAAGTAGCCCGTTTAACCCACGGTTAAGATCATGGAACCGACCTTCCCAGAAACTATACTAAAGTACATGGAAAATAAGGAGGGGATTGGTGACAGCCAACATAGCTTCACTAGGGGCTAATTGTCCCTGACAAAACTTGTGGCCTTCCATGGTGGGTGAGGGCATTGGTGGACTAGGTAAGAGTAATCGGTGGCATCTACCTGGCCTTGTACAAACAAAGCACATAGCACTGTCCCACACAGCATCCTTGTCTCTCAACTGCAGAGGCTCAGACCACACCACAGTGGACAAGGATTTGGCTGGATGGCCGCACTCAGCACAGTCACTAGCTCATTGTCCCAGTGGAGAGCAGTGAATGCCATTCCTCAGGGGCTGGGACAGAGCAATTTAAGACTTGTTACTACATGGACAGTGGCACTGAGCACACCCTCGGCGAGTTTGCCCACAACCCCAAACTTTGAGGTGCAGTCAACACAAGGGAGGGAAGGGACATCTGGAAGGGTCCCCCATCCAGAGGTACATGGACTGGCCTGACAGCTGGGCCTACATAAACCTCATGAAGTTCAACAAGGCCAAGCACAAGGTCCTGCACCTGGGTCAGGGCAATCCCAAGCATAAACACAGCCTGGGTGGAGAATGGACTGAGAGAAGTCCTGAGGAGAAGGACTTGATGGATATTGGTGGGCAAGAAGCTCAACATGACCTGTCCCTGAGTACACAAAGCCCAAAAAGCCAGGCACATTCTGGACTGCATCAAAAGCAGCATGGCCAGCAGGTCAGGGGAGATGATTTTGCCCTGCTCTGGGTCAAAACAGACTTGCCTTTTGTGTTCTCTACTCTGGTGAGACCTCATTTGGAGTTCGGCATCCAGTTCTGGAGTCACCAACATAAGAAAGATGAGGACCTGCCGGAGCAGGTCTGGACAAGGGCCAGGAAGATGGTCAGAGAGGGATGGACCCTCTCCTATGGCAACAGCCTGAGAGAGTTGAGGTTGTTCAGGATAGAGAAAAGGGAGCTCCAGGTAGAGATTAGAGAAGCCTTTCAGCATCTAAAGGGGAAAGGGACTTGTTACAAAAACCTGTGGATTAGACATAAGGAAGAAATTCTTCTTTATGAGAGTGGTGAGACAGTGGCTGCCCAGAGAAGTTGTGGATGTCCTATCCTTGGTGGTGTTCAAAGCCAGGCTGGATGGTGCTTTGAGCAACCTGGTCTAATGGAAGGTATCCCCGCCCATGGCAGGGCACTTGGAGCTGGATAATCTAAGGTCCCTTTCAACCCAAATCATTCTAGGATTCTGTGCTGATACCAGCTGCAAGGGGTGGCTACATCAACATGTACAGCTTAGCAACTTTGCTTTGAAAAGAATGTGGTGTTTTGTAGCACAAACTCCAGCACACTGCCACAGGCTGTCCAAGCCATGACAAAGCAGCATCTCACATAGACAGTAAATACTAGCAGGATCTCTCCAAGCAGCAAAAGTATACAGGATGCTAGAGGGAAATGTTAGCATATACGGAGCAGGCAGATTCAATCTGGAACTGGAAAGCTCAGAATGGATTGTGGGGGCAGGGAAAAGCTACTGGCAAGGGAGGAAACAATGAAACAGAGAGAAAATCCAGCTGAGGGCTAGAAATCACAGCGAGAGAAACCCATGCACAAACCCTCTGCTGAGCTTCTGGGCATGAAAGAATCGGCAGAGACTTGAGAAACTCAGCATGCTGACTGCTCTTACTGAAAATATAAGTCATCAGCCCCTAGGATGACTCATGGCCACTCTCCTCCACCCTGAGTGGCAAATGAAAATATAGATGAATAGGAAGGTTGGTCTGAGGACAGTACTACAAGCCAGGGAATTTCTCAGCCTCTCACTATGTCAACACTCGTGTCATGAATCCTTTCACATTCAGCAGTTGGTGGCTGAGGAGACAGCAGTGACCATCTGGGGAAGGAGAGGGATGTCATCCTCCCTTATGGTGCCTGCCAGGGAGGGAGACATTTTGGCAACAGAAGAAAGCACCTGAGAGACAGAAAAAGGGCAACTGGTACATGTAGCTATTTAGCAAAAGAAGCAGAAAATAAAAAAGAGTTTTGCATATCTTGGTTAATTGAGTTACAGCTGTGAGGATAGCACTGCTAAACAGCTTGCCAGGCTGAAATCCTGGCCTCATTAGTCACTGGAAATCTGGCAACAGACCAGAGTAAATCTGGTTTTTACCACAGCTTTAATTCCATGAGATACAAAGAAACAACCAAGGCTCAAGGTCCAGGCAAGGTCTGAGCTGCATTCTTGGCTGCGTGGGTGCAGCCAGGCCAGACCTCCCCAAGCACCTCTGCTCCCAGTGCTGGGCAGAAGGACTACACACCAGGCTGTGCCTGGGTCCTGCAGCAGAGGCAAATCAGTGTGCTGACAGGGATATAAGGGCTCTGGGGGCTGAACTTAGAGACATCACCTTGGCAAATGCCACAGAGCCAGGCCATAGGAAACTGCCTCCAGTCACTCTGCTGCTAGACTCTCTGCTACTGTGGCATCTGTATATAATTAAATTTCCATCACCTTTCTTTCAGTCCACACTGACTGTGAGGAAGGGATAAAGTTGCTTGTGAGCCATTAATGCTTGCTGGACTGCCACATTACCACATCAGATCATGCTGCTCTTGTGTGTCACCTCCCTTACATCTGTTAAGACTATAAGTTACTGGAGCTGTGACTCCATCTCTTGGGCATTGTTTGTCCAACAAGGCCTCCATTTCCTTTAACTTCTGGATCTACCAGTGAGATAACATTAAAACACTCATATATTGTCTTGTCACATAGTACAGAATTGGCTTGCTTTGTAATAAGTTTTTCCTAAAGTCTTTTGGGTGCTGGTTGGAATATTTTCTTTTCCCACAACAAAGTCAGCTGGGTCATTTAGCAACATGTAAGAAAATTATTAATACAAATCTGAGCAGCAACATTTCAGCTTCTTTTCCCAGACCAGTGAAATTCAGCATTAACTTTGCAAAGTGAAGCATTCACTTAAGTACTTCATCTTTAATTACCTTCAGCATGGAATCCCTCCCACTTTCCATTCCTTTCAAGCAGCTTTTGGCCTCCAGCTAAAACAATGCCCTTTCACTCCCTTTTTTTATCAAAGCATTGCCCTGATCACAGAGCCAAAGAATGTCAAGATAGATATACTTTTGCAGATACACTTAATGCTTGTCTAAGTGAATGAATGCTCAGGAGAGAGCATGTTTTATGGGCAACAGACAAGTTAATAGGAACTTGAGAGGCCTGGGATTGTCTTTGTGCCTGTCATTCCTGTTTCAGGACAGTTCAGGGTTTGTGATTCCATAGTCAGCAATGGTTATTGACTGAGTGTTCCCAGCCATTAGCTTTGCTGCCCAGAATGAGCTCTGCCTGGACTCAATGTTGCCCTTCAGAGATACTTCCCTCTTCTCATTCCTATCCAGAATCAGTTTTCAGTGACTGACAGGTCTATGCTGCTGGCACTCAGCTGAAAGGAATGGTCAAAAGTATTGGAATCGTCTGCCAAGTACTGGAATGGTCTGCCCAGGGCAGTGGTGGAGTCACCATCCCTGGAGGCGTTTAAAAAAAGACTGGATGTGGCACTTGGTGGCATGGTTCAGTTGAGGTGTTAGGGCATGGGTTGGACCAGATGATCTTAAAGATCTCTTCCAACTGAGTAATTTGGTGAAAAGTCATCATTGGCAACTCATTACATGCATGGGAACTCAGATGGGAGACAAGACAAAAGAAAGAGATCTCACTGCAGTCCGGGATACTGTGGCAAGGCTAGAAACATTTTCCTGTTTCCAATAACCAGCCCATAAGGAAGAAGATACTAATATGTGAATGCTGTCCTGAATGTATTTAATATGCTCCTGAATCTCACAGAAAATTCTGAGATGTTTCTCAGGAAACATCTGAGATGATCAGGAAAATTTGCGATGTTTCAAAGGCTCTGCTCTCTTTTCTCTGCTGTTGTTGGTTTGTTTTCAATTTTTCTGAGGTCATGTTCCTTGGCTTATACCAGTATGATTTTCTCTATAGCAACTAAGCTGTTCTACATTAAAAAAATTAGAAATCAAAGGCAAATGGCTCATCTAGACCGGTACCTGCCAATTTGCATCATAAAGTGGGTCTCTCAGTGCAACATCCTGACTCAGAAAACTACTGTTGCCACGCTTCATAAAAGGACATAATGGCAAATTTTCCCCATGTCACAGTACCCCCACTTGTGCAATGTTCTCTAATGGACAAAAAGGTAAAAGAAGATTAAAAAAAGTCCTTATGCCTTGTGGCAACAGTCCTTAAGCTTGATGGTCTATTTCAGAATGTGCAATTTGAAGAGCTCTGCTTGTTTAGTCCGGCCAAGCAAAGGCTGGCATAAAATATGATTATCCCAGGTGTATTTATAGGCGGGATACATTGAGGAGGAAGAAGAGCTAATGAAGAAAAAATGGCACAAGAACAAATGGGAATAAGTGAACCATAATAAAATTAGGCTGGAAATTAGTAAACAATTTTACCTGTACTGCTCTGGAAGAACCTCCCAGGAAAAGAACAGTGGTGAAAAATCATAGCTACTTTTAGAAAATAACAACATTAGTTTAGGAAAGTTTTATCAATGTATGGCCTGATGGCTACGAAAGCAGAGGATCGTTTCAGGAATCTTCTAGCTCTCTTTCCTGACCGCTTATGTTTTTTCTGAAAATAGGCTTCTCCCAAGGGTTTTAGGATATGCTAATTCTTTTTGATCAAACTTTAATCCATTCTTATTTGAGCTACAGACTCTGCAGACTTGAATAAACTTGTTTTTTTGCTGGACCAAATCAATCCGATGTATGTTCAAAAGATGCTTTCTGATTCACACAGGAATTAAATCACATGGCTGGCAGTCCCCAAGAGGCAATATGAAGTGATCATTGAGTACTCCTTTATATTAACTCCGTTAACCTCTGCCAGTAGCAGAAAAAGGGCTCGGTACCAGCACATCTCACAGTTTTAATTAGTTTTCTTCCAGACGTGGCAATCCCCATCCTTCAAGACCTCTAGCAGTGCCCTCCGTGCCTGTGGGCCAGGCAGAGCCAGGCCACCATCGGGGTGGGTGCTGCCACAGCCCACCCACTCCTCCATCTGCTCAGTGCCACACTAGTAAAAGCCACACAATTTCCATCCCCATGGCCCATCTGTAGCGTGCATTTCCTGCTTTGATGGAAGACCCAAAGCAGAGTACCCCCAAATGTCCCGTTTCCCTTCCAAATACTTCACCCGGCTTAACCAGCAGTATTATATTGTCTTACAAATCACACCAATCACACAAATGACACGTTTGGGTACATGAGAATGGGGCCCTGATGAGCACCAGCATATTTCTATGCATATCATATGTGAGCAGACGCCTAACCTTGTGGCAGAGGAGTGAAATGCAGCTGGAACCGCTCCTGCAGGGCTGCTGGCCCCTGGGGATGCTGCAGAGCCACCGCCGCTGTGTCCCCAGCTCGCTGCCAGCAGCCTCCCCCTGTCACAAAGCCAACAGCCTTGCTCAGTGTCCTCCCAGTGACACTGGGCTCTGCAGCTCTTTGCTCACGTTCAGGAATTCCATAATAATATTCTGCTATATATTCTTTCAAATGCCATCCCTGCACAGAGACCTCCATTGTTACTGCTGCCTGGCCACGGGGGGGAAATCCAAAGAGGCACATTGCTGTGTTTCTATTTCTGTCTCCTGGACTGCAGAACACCTCATAGTTTAGCCAGTTCCTTGCTGAAGTCTGACTTTCACAGCACTAAATATAGGAATAGTGCACTCTGCAGGGGCTAAATTTAGCTTTGGTGCGTTAGAAAGGGAGGTACCTCATTACTGAGGCAGGAAAGCTAAACCACTGCAGGCAGGGAAACTTGGGTGATGCAGTAACAGCCACTGCTCTCTTGTGCCAGTGCAGGGAGGAATTGAATTAGAAAGTTCAGTTCTGGGATTGACTTTTTCTTTTTGAATAAATCTGTGTAATGACTCAGTGAGGTTTTCCAGGAGTTTACTTCCTCCAGAAGAAATTACATGCCTCATATTATTACAATAAAAACATTTAGGAGTATTCCTTATTTAAATCAAGGAGAGATTTTAAAATAATACAAATCAAATTTCAAGGTTTCAGGCATCTGAGTTTGGTACAGCTGGCATGTAAATCCTTGCATAAAGATCCTCAGAGGCAGTAAATCATGACTACCTGACATAAGCCCGGACAGGCTTCTCAGGAATGTTAATCACTGCTAAAAAAAGAGTGCCAGTGATGTCACAGTTGCAGCCTTTCACCTTTAAGTCACCTATTCTAGCATAGTTGGCAGGGGGGCACACGACCTGGACTCTGTTCTTAAGATGTGCTATTCACTGAGGATTAGACACCATGCCTCTATTACCATGTCTATCAGCTGCAGCGGCAGAATTTCCCCTGCGCTACAGAGCCTTTTCAGAGCACAGTGACAAATTAAAACCATTACCCTGGCTTCTCTTTCAAAATCTCAAAGCCCTGGGAAGATTGAAAGACAGGATTTCGACCACAATGCTATGCAGGAAAATGCCTGACTTCTTGAAAACATGTTTCCTAGCAGGTGTCATCACCCATGAATCAGCAAAGGCAGATGAGCACCAGAGGCAGCAGACTGAGCCTGTGGGTGCACCATGGGAGATGTAGTGCAAGGAGGTGACCCCGCAATGGAAGCAGGTGATATAAATTAATTTTTTTTCAGGTATTAAGATGGTATTTCAGAAGCATAAGGTGTAGGTTTTGTCAAAATTTTACAGAGTCCCATTTTTCCACTACTATTCTCATTTACCTACAGTGTTGACCAATACGAAACAGGGCAATGAGTCAGATCATCTTCCACGTGGAGAATTATTATTTAATAGGAAAACAAATTAAAACATCACTTGTTTAGTTATTTCATCTTCATACAGATGATGACAATACACAAACTACTCTTTCTAAAAAGAAAATATTGTTGCAATCCACCAAATTTTCTTGTCAGAACCAAAGATAATGAGGAAAAATACCCTTTTTTGGGTCCACACTGGCTAATTCGTGACGAGTGACAGCTGCACAACCATTTTACTGCAGACTGCAGACAAAAGTACATTATTCACTGGATATCTAATGTCTATACTGGGAAGGAAAGTACACTCCCAGCACTTATTCTCTAGTACAGACTGGACTTTTTTCTCATACTGTTGTAGCCCAGCTCCCTTACAGCCCAAAACATTTTGGTCCTTGTTAATTTTCAAGCCGTGCCTGTGAATTGTCTGGGAGCATATTATTTGTCTGGGGCCAAAATAGATCAGTGACAGTAGCTGAGCATTTGTGGGAAGATGAATGGGGCTGAAAAATAACAATACTTACTGAGGAAAATGAAGTGGCAACTCCCTGGATGGAATGCAGTCAGTACACCCGACCTTCTACACACAACACAGTTGAAGGGGGACTAAACACAGGGTGAAGCAGAGTGGACACACCATGGTCAGACTGTCAAAATTCATGCAGAAGAGTGAACTCAGCAGTACTTTCTAGCCAGTAAGATGCACAACAGCTGAAAACCAGAGGAAACAGAGGAAGATGTCCTGCTGTTGAATCAGCAGGTGTAGTGAAATCACTCTCCTTGGACTGACCCATGTCCCCATGCAAAACTTTTCTTGGGTGCCATACTGAGATATCTGCCTCAAGGTATGACCATCCCTCAGTAACTCAGATGCATGACTAAAGTCACAAAAGCTCAACATAAATGTAAAGAAATAGTGTAAAAGTGAGTCAAGAATGGGAAGAAGTTGGGAAGACTCCATCATAACTTTTGGAATCAGTTGTCTTCTCCCCCCACAAGGACTCCTATTGGTTAAGAACTGTATGCACACTGAAAGATTACCTTGAGCTAACTTTTGTTAGGGATTAGATCTTGTTAGTATGTTATTTTGAATTATACTGCTTGTTATTCTATTGCTTTGAATACATTTTTGAAGTGAGATATTGTCGGGGGATGCCCATCATCTCTGGGGTTCAGGCGTTCATCGCAGGACCAGGATTAATGAGAGAGAGGCTCAATTTCTTGTTCAGTCTTAGATGTTTATTTTTTCCTTACCTATGTTACATACACACAAACTACAAGAAGCTATGTACACTAATCTAGAAGAGGAGAAATGGTGTGGAGAAGAATCTCTTCCACAACTTTTACGTGTCTATTTGCCCAGTTGTCAAATGCCAAATAACTTATTTTTCTTAATGACCCAATGACCTGACACTTGGGAAATGGCATGTGGCCTCCACTATCCAATCACTCCAGACTACCCAAAAACTCCTAGAAGATGATGATGAAAGAGAAGGAAGGGATACAAGAAGAAAAAGAAGAAAAGGATAATGCCCTAGATCCTCCATCTTGTATCTCACATAATAATATAACTAAAACTTCAACTTTTTCACCCTGTGACTTAACACAATTCTAACTTACATACCTACACTATTAGTATCTACTTAGCTTTAGAAGCTTCCTCCATGGTTTTAAGCTAAACTCTGTGTTCTCCTGGGTGTCAGAGCCTGTCAGCACAGGTAGGGGGTATCTTCTGTGCCTCTGACTCCAATAAGACACCACCACCAGCAGTCCTTGAACCTTAACTCGTTGCAATTATACTAATAGAGAGTGTTATTCCATCACCTGTTAATGAGAGCCCCTCAAGAGAGCTGGCAGTCGCTGGCAGTGGGTAAAGATGTGGAGACCCAGGAGGAGGTTTTTCAGGAATGTGACCCTAAACAAATCAATCAAACTGCCCTTCAGTGTACTGAACTGCTCAGTGAAGGGCTCCCATAACAAGACAGAGAGACTGGTTGGGCGCAAGGGTCCCAGTTTTCCTGGGGACCTAACAAGCTAATCAAACACTAAGGGGTGCCACACTTTTCATGTGGCAATATTATAAACAAAATCATACTCAGCATATGGAAACAACCTCTGGGACTGTTTATTAGCACAGATACAGTCACTGAGTTTAAAATATGGAAACCAAAATTGTCTGGTTTTTCCTTCAATGCATCTAGTAAATAATGTTAAGTCATATATTACTTGGTCTCACTCACAAGCTACACACATCTACCAGTCCTCTCATATCCTGTCACTTCAAATTTTGTTGCTGGGAGTCAATGCTTCTGTATCTGACACACTGAGATGTAGGAGTAGATAAGTCTTCAGAAAGGAACAATCAACAGGATTTTAAAATTCAGGATACGTTTACCATCCATCTGTTTACACTTTCTATTGCCTCTTTATGAGCAAACAATGCTCCCTTGGTCTCATGCACAATCAGCCTTGGACCATCAGAAGGCCTTATAAAAACACCTTATGACTGCATATTAATGAAGTAACTTTCAAAAGAAATAAAAGGAGAAAAAATTCCCAAATATAAACTCATTGAAACAAAATTAGAAAGTGTAGGGAAAGGACTCCATGCAGGACCATCTATAATTTAAATATTTTTGTGGTTTTTGTTCTTGAGAAACTGAAGATAAGGTAACTCCTAAAGTTAAGCCTCTCACAACACTGATACTCTTTCCATATTCTGAATATATTAACTGATATAAGGAAGGATGTTACCAGTTCCTTCAAAAGCTCTGCCCTCTCTGGCTAAGGGATCATGTGCACAAACTGAGGGGTCATATGCAAAAACCCAGTGGCTAAAACATTAGAGATGATACCCTGCTTGTACCCCTGCTTCCCAAGATCCTTTTCTCGCATGTGCCAATGGAGATTCAGATACTAATTATTCACAGCTGTACAACATGGCCACACAAGGACAGCACATCTGGAAATAAGCCTAATGAAACATGCAATATTATACCACGAAGCAACATTAACAAAACAAAAAAGCCCAACAAACAAAACACATGTCTGTGTAGAGAAAGAAAAATAAGAGCTAAAATTAAGTAAGTTGAGTTATATGTCCAGGAGTTTCCTTGCTCAAAGACTCATATCAAGATTATTTTCATTTCATGTAATAATTCCAGGCTCATCTAATGCTACAGGCCATAACACTTATCTATTTCCAAAAGACAAGAGATATTTTATCCTTTCCTGATTTGGGCTGATGATCTTCTGTGTAATAACTTGCATGGTGCTACATTTGGGACTTGTGACCAAGCCAACATTGATAATATGGGGATGATTTTGTTACAGCCTCCATAGGTAGCGTTTCTGTGGGTCATATCTGTATTTCAGCTGTAAAAAAAAGCTTGCTATCCATACTACTATGCATTTTTTAGATACTTGGTTATTGATCATACTGTTGGTATTATCTTTGATTTAATTCTTAATAAAGACACTTCCACTTTTTTAGCTTAAAAATTGCCATCCCTATCAACATGAGTATGTACTCTCTTTTAGCTGTCATGTAGACAAATGCATTAATTTAATCTTTAATTAATGTCAGTTGGAAGAGCAGATTTATGAATGTAACTGAAAATCCCCAGTTCTTTTGTTGTGCAAAGCAGATTGTATAGCTGAGCTCTGCCTTCTCCAAGAAGGATAATTGGAGAATTCTTCTCTAACTCTGTATTAATAGATTTGGAGATACTTTCCTATTTCCTTATTCCTTTTCCTGTACATGTGAGCAGTAAAGGCACACAGAAATAACACAGGGGAAGTCAATCAACTCTTGCTCAGGTCAGCATTGATCACTGAAACTTCTGTAACAGAAATGCCCTGAAAAGAAAACATTTCTCTGCCAGCCTATGTATCTGACAGGGAGAGTGAAAGAGAAATAGGCTAGGAGGTCTTGAAGCTTGCAAACAACTTACATGGGGCTCTTACAATGTGCTATTAATGTTGTATATATAAACAGTCACACAGGCGTGACTCAACATCTCTGTCTAAAAACCTGATACAAAATGAAAAATCTGATAAAATGTCTGCAACATATACAAATAAATGTTTATGTGGTTAGATAGACCTACAACATAACCTGAAATCAATTGCCATAATGACAGCTTCGTTGTCAGACTGAGGAATCTTCCTTCAAACATGGCTTTGGGTACCTGTTTGGTGTAGACCTTTTAACTCTTTACTTTGGTTGTGGTGTCGTCCTTCACAGTTCATTATTTTGTTATGTATTTGTTTATTATCTGCCACAATGGTTCTTGGTGCAGGACTGGAGTTTCTGGATCTAATTTCGGTGACAAAGAAAATTCTTCCTTAGGCTAAAAATATCCATCCGAAAGCTTTGAAGTGAAGTGATTGCTACACTTATGTGGGGCCAATAGCCCTGAATAATCGATAAAACCACTGAAAGAGACAAGATGTACAATGCTATTAAAGATCACCTATGATGCAAGTTGTATAAAAGAAAAGATGCATCCCATCTTCAAGCTTACACAGCCAATGTCATCTCCTTTAGAATCAGGAGCAGTCAGCTGACCGTACCTTCAACAGCAGACCACAAATGTTTGATTTGAAGGACTTTCAAAAATGCCTTGTAACTCCTTATCCGTGAGGTGATGAATTGCTAGACAAAAAAAAGTGTGAATGATCTTCAGATACTAATTCTTGACAACACTGGGAACAAGATGAAAAAGAAGAAATACAATGTATGACCTAGCTTGAATATTTATGCCACTATTCAATCTTTAACATATAATTTATTAATCTGACAGAACCTTGACATAATTATCTTGCTGAGCCCAAGATAGCATGTCAATGACCACAGTATGTTATTCAATAATAATTCTATTAAAATAGGAGTTCAGAACTTGAATAAAAAAGACAAAAGATATGTAATCAAATAATCCACATGTATATTCTTTTTATCTTGTGGAAACTTTCTGTGGTTTTGTCCAGCTTGTTGTATGACTCCAATCTTAAACAATAAAAATAGAAGAATCAAGATTGATGATTTGGAGAAGGAAAGAAGTAAGCAGAAATGTTATCATCCTGTAACAAACTGCAAAGACAGACAGACATGTTTTGGATCACATCACTTTCACAGATATTAGATGCACATTATTTTGGTTGCAAGGGATAAATTGAAAGCAACTGATGAAACAGCAGAGCCTGATTCAGGATAAATTATGGGAGTTAAGGCAGTAAAATGAGTCCATTAGTGAATCTGCTTACTTTCTGCACTTCAGTCAGTCTGAGATGAGCTTAATGTGTTTATTTCCCATTTTACCCTTGTGTTTATCACCTGTCTTTTCAAAATGTAAGTTCATATTTCCATTTAGACTACACTAATAAGAACATGGAAAAAAAGTCACATTTCATCTCTGTTAAATGTACATGAAATAGCTTTTTAAACTACACATTTTAAATGACATAATTTTACAAAGTTACTTTGCAGGATTCTTCCAGACGAACCAAAACTCCTAATTCTCTAGTTTAGATACCTCATTGAAAAGGTGCATTTTACCACACTGAGAAGGGCTGACTTTCTTTAAACAAGAGGGAGTTGGGCTCTGTGTTTATGAAATCAGTTGATCTAAAGTCAGAGTTTCTAAAAAGCTGAAGAAGAAAGGATTCAAAGCTTTCTTGATCAAAGCCTCAAAGACTGACTTTACAAACAGCAAAGGAAACAATAAAATGAAGCAAACAAAAGCAATATTCCATAACTTCTGCCAATTCAACCTCCCAGTGCCAAAAATGGGGCAGAATACAGATTAGCTTATCAAATAAATTTTTTAAGAATCAGAGTTTTGAGTTATTGCTCTCCAGTTTATAAGATGTTTACATATCTAAGTGGTTCAACATAAAAGAAGCATAACTTTGAATATCACAGGACTACTCCTTGCAAGGAAGTAAACAGGTGTGGATTTGCCACCAGGAATTTGCATCCCACTGGTGCAGTTTCATGGCCTAAATAAACTCAAGGCCATGTGGGGAGGGAGAGGACCTACTGCCACCTGAAGTCCTCATCCAGAACAGTCATTTAACCTGCACCAGTTAAACACCCATCTCCAGCACTGAGTTTAAACACAGGCTGGTAATTAAAGTACAGACATGAAATAAACCTCTTAAACAGTTTCAATATGAGGAAAAACTACATTTCTACTGACATTAGAAACCTGAGCTCCTACTTCAAATCACCCACATCAGTTTTCTGTAATCACTGCTGACTACTTATTATTTTCTTTAATTTCAGCAATCTTTATATTTAATAAGGTAGCTTTATCTTTTTTCAAAACTTCAATTTGTAATAAGTAAACAGAATAGAGAAAAATCATTTATTCAAAGTATTAGAATATAGGTTTCACGCTTTTCTCTGATTATATTATCATATTTATATAAATGAAACTAGTTTGTATTTCAAATATTAATGTTAATAATTTCAAAAATTAATGTTAATAATTAATTGTAATACTATAAATTAAACAATTTTAAACTATCATTTATTGACTCTTAGAGCTTTTGTAGGTAGTTTCAGAAGTTAATTTTTTTTAATTGAAAGAATAGGGTGAAATATCTTTAACTTAATTATCATGTTCCTCTTTATTTATGAAGTATGACAAACCATTTCCTGAATTATGAAACTTTCTATTCATCCAAATGCCAGCACCTACAGATTTTCTGTGTTGGCTTATTCACTGCTGTTATTCAGAATTCTTTAAAGTGCAACTTTTACTGAATATTTTGTAACTTGTTCAGTGTAGAAAATCTATTATGTCATATTAGAAATTGTTTAGAATGCTGGTGTTCAATGTATATATCTCTGTTTCAGTCTTCTTCCAAGATTAACTTGATACAAAGAGTAAATAGGAAGGTAATTGGGCCAGAAATTAAACATTTCATTCCCCTTTTTCTAAATCTACTACAGTGGGAATATTAGAATGGAAATAAATATTTTATAATTGCTTAAGGATACACAGAATAACTTTGTCATATAAAAAGACCCTCAACCATTCTGTGTAAAGATTTTCGTTTGATGACACCAATCAAATTAAAATATTATACAGTTAGTGCCACAATTCTTGATTTTGGAAAATGTGAGTACCAAAAAATGTAATTAATGTCACTGAATTTAAAGGCAATTTTAAGCTTATGGATTTAAAATGACGTTAAAATCAATCCTTAGTAGTTCCTGTTGAGTGAGACTCTGAATTTTCTGCTAGAAACTTACTTAATCTGATTAAGTTTCCCTCATTCTAATTTGAAAACCAGTTGTGAAAAAGTTTCTGAAATAATTTATTGTATTAAATATAATTATAATCATTAATATTATTTATCAAATAACTGTGGGTCAGCAATACATTATCAATAGATAATTTTTCCTCTGAGAATCCAAAACTGAAATTTTGAATTGAATTTTCTCAGCCTCAGTTGTATACATTGTACAAGTCACAAGCAATCTTCCATTTTTACATCAGACAAGCACAGTTTTTAGGTTTATTTTTGAGCATAAATTCTTGTGTGCATGAAATTTTTCTCATTTGTGTTCTCTACCTTTCCTTTGATACATCTTACATAGATCTCTGACAAACATCCACGCAGGAGATCTCTAACAAGCAGCAGAAACAGTATTATAGGAACTTGAGTCTCTCCCTTTCAAAATACACCTGGACCAATGTTTTGATGCCAAATTGAAAAATTTAAGTGTAAATCCTTCTGATCACTATGATATACTGAATCTACTGCTGCTTATCCCCAGCAGCAGTGCAATAACTGGACACAATTTGTACAGAAATATCAGCAGTTTTCAGAGTAAAGTGCAGAATGAAGCTGGTTACCGTGCCCTGTCACTAATTTCCCCAGAAGGAAGGTCCTTCTAAATAGATTAATTAATGAAAGAAACTCATTATTCAGCTAAATCTGTCCTGCAGAGATCTGAAATGTGCAGGAGAGTAAATGTAAATTAGACTATGTACTCTCCCCATACACAAAAACTGGTATCCATACATCTATGCTCAAATCTTATAGTACAGCATCATTTGGTTTCTTCACAGAGATAAAAATGTACCAAGACACAAATTTCCATTACTGTACATGTTCAGGTTATTCTAATGTACAGCTCATGAGGGAGGTGAAAACTTGCAGAGCACAGTATCAGTTCCCTTTGTTTGCATCAGCAAAAGCCTGCTCTTCACTGGAGTTGTTCCAAGGTGCTGCTCCGTGCACCCAAGGCCCTGATGGTGCTCCATGGGGCTCATGCCTAGTGTAGTGGAAGCACCATTGCCCCCAAGCTCCTCAGCCCCACCCATGTCCCCAGAGCACCCCGTGTCCCCATTGGCAGTGCAGCTGTCCCCCAGACCACACCCAGACAGTCAAACCATGCAGGTACAATACTAAGTCCATCAATAACTTGCACTGAGACAATTCTACACACATTTATAGGCAAAGCAGACCTCTAAATAGCCAAGAGATAGGCCATATACAATAAAAGAGCCTCACAGGAAACAACTTCCCCCTAATACCTAATCTAAACCCACTCTCTTTTAGTTTGAAGCCATTTCCCCTTGTCTTGTCACTACATGCTCTCTTCCATCTTTCTTGCAGGCTCCCTTCAGGTACCAAAAGTCTGCAATTAGGTCACCCTGAAGCCTTCCCTGTTCCAGGCTGAACAATTCCAGCTCTCTCAGCCTTTCCTCATATGAGAGGTGTTCCATCCCTCTAATCTTGGTGGCCTCCTCAGGACTAGCTCCAATGACTCCAACCTCATATTAATAAGATGCTGTTTTTCCTGCTCATAGAGCAGCTGAGTAAGAGGTCAAGGACATTCCCACTTCCACAACAGAGCTACAGCATTTCAGCACAGGCACTAGGGGCTGCAATCAAGCATTACTAATGTGCTCAGTAGTTTAGGTATTAAGTTAACTAGAGAAAAAAAAGCGCATGGAAAGAACACGTAGGCAAAATGTAACGGATAGCCACAGGTGGGAGGAAAAATCAGCTTTGAATTCTCCCTAGAATAATTCCTTGCATAAGACTTTATATAAGTTGACAGCCTTTCATATTCTCAGAATAGGATCCCAAAATTCACTGGTAAGGTCTGCACCCTCCAATAAGAACGGCCCCAATACTGCACTCACCAATTGCCACACTCTTTATTATATGGGAAAACAGAGACAGCCAATTTCAGGTGAGGTTGGAGCCCAGTTGCAGCATTTGGGACTTTGACATCACCTTCTGGGTCAGCTTACAACCTGGCAAGCCTGCAGAGGCACACCTGTCTGTAACTGTGTGGAAAAGAGATATACAGGCAGGGGCAGGAAGAAAAGCTGACCTTGATCAAAGCCTCTCTAGAGTCCAGTCTTTCAAAGAATACAGAAGAAAAAAACCCCAGCTCTCTGAGCCTCCTGGAATTGCTGCTCTACAACAGTACAGATACAGGCAAAACAGGCAGCACCGAGGCACCCTGCTAAGCCAGAGGTGTGTTTGAGCACTCACTTACTTGCCAATAGCCCCACTGAGAAGGCTGGGCTCAAGCAGAGCTCTCCAAGATGAAAGGAAAAACTGTGAAGCCTGCCTAGATTTTGCTACGTGAGAGCATTTTTGGTTCAGAGGGCTTTTTTATATTTCAAGCCACTCAGTTGTTTTTATGAACGAGACCCTTGTTCAGCATCTTATTTCAAAGTGAGTCAGAGGCATGAACAGCAGGAGAACTTAAAGGTTTGGTTTCACATGCCGGGCTAGCACTCATCTCATTTGTTTCATTATTTGGAACCATATGCCCAACGGAAGAAACAGGAAAAACAGTAATACCAGCATTATTTTAGAGCAGTGCCCAAGGGACTTGTCATCTGACATTCAACATTGCCAGAATTCCCGGTGCAATGAGGACAGTTACATTCTGTAACTTTGCTTCCCTACTCAGTAAGTGGCACACCTGCTTCAAGGAAGATAAGAACAGCTTTTGATTTGTGTTTCAGCTTCTAGAGTAAACAAAGTTTTTCCTCAAGATCTTGAAGAAAATATTGACAATATGACATGACCACATCCCTAAGTACTCAAAATTCTCAGCAGAGAAAAGCAAACCCTTCTTTTGATAAAAAAGTGCAATGGTGTTTCAGTCTAACCTCATGTTTCAGAGAGCTTCAGTTTGTTTCAGACTGGAAAAGTTGATTATCATAAATCCAAATCTCTTAAAAGTACATATTTTAGATAAGAGATAGAATATTCTTACTGGGTAGGCATAGTAACATTCTGCATGTAAGCCATATGCAAAAGCTTACAGGAGGAAATCAGTAGCACACAAGACAAATCCAGACTTTAGAATATTTTTGTAGAGTTTTTTGAAAAAGTGAGGCTTTTTTTTTGCATAAAGAACCACTGTGATGACTTGGTGTGGCATTCCTTAAGTGAAGCCACCAACAGACAGGAAGGAAAACCAAAACCTGCCGTGGAAGGAGCCTGTTGGGCAACCCAATTTAGAAGGGCAGAGAGGTGGTACATCTGCACATAAGCTGAATCCCCAGGTAGAAACAGAGGGAACAAAGACAGGTAGCCTTTAGAAATGTTTTAAGTGATCCTTACAAAGTCAGGATGTTCACTTACCTCACCATTTTATAAATACAGTAGGGAATATTATTTATTCTTTCATAACAGAGAGTATAGCAGACTTCTTTATAAGACTGGAAAGACTCTCTCAGCTTAATCTAAATCAGGTTCTGGATGTGCTTAAATACTTTCATATGAAAATACCTCTTATTTCCGAACCCGCAAAGTTTATCAGCTGAGAAGTCCTCTCGATCCAGATGGTATGGGGAAGGGTCACTATTTAACAAAGAACACATTGAAGAGAATGGATATTAATTTAAATTTACATTTGGCTGCCCTGCTTTGTTTCAGCTGGGGTTTTGTTTGGTTTTGGTTTTTGTTTGTTTGTGGGGTATTTTGGGGGGTGTTTGTATTTTGTGTTCCAGTTTCTTCATTAGTCACACACCACATAGAGGATATGAAAAAATACATGTGACCCTTGGTGCACTTCTGTACTATTCATGTGTTCACTTGTTCACACTACATCAAGCAGGTCCAATATCTTAAAATCATATGGAGGAGATCAAGAGAAAATTCCTCTGGAGTAGGTCAAGTCTATGCTGAAAGGGGCTTTAGAAGACAGTATAGGTCATACAGTTACTTCAGAATTAAGATCATGATGTAGCTGACCAAGGAAAATACTGTATTGTTTTTATTATTCTGCACAAATCAGATTACTTACCCATGTTTTGGCCTGGAAATTAGAATCATTAAAGTGTAATGATTTGTTTGTAAACAGACTTAACATATGACCTAGAAAATAAGACTTAAAAGTAGATATTCCTTAAGAGTCAGCTTCTAAATGAAGGAGCTTCACATACAGACATTTTTACATCAATAAAAAAGCCCTAAGAATAATTTCTCTCCCTTTCTGAGAGCAGAGCACATTATCTCTGGCTGGCACACCCTGTAGATTTTTAACCACCTCTGTTCTGCCTCACCAGCTGCCTGCCTTGCTGGGCTCCAGCTAGAGCTACCCACTCAGAGCAATCAGAGTGCAGGGAGCCTCTGAGGCACACCAGGACCATGAAGGCACTAAACCTGATTCTCACCTGTTTGAACTTGACCCTCTTTCCCTCTGCTGGGAACAGGCCTAAACAAGGTCATGCCCAAAGTCATCTGAAACTGAATTGCTGCAAGGCAAGCTCTGCTGATGAGAAGTGGCTTTCAGCAGTTTTCCAGGCTAGAAACGACCAGCAGACCACAGACCTGCTTGAGAAAGTCTGCTCCAGAGAATAGCTGCTGGGAAAAGGGACCTCTTTCAAACCTGGATTGAGGCCAGGGCAAGTCTAAGATCAGTGTCTCCAGCCCCTGACTGAGAAGAATGAGGATGTTCACAATATGGCAAACATCATTGTGTTTCTTTCTTCTCAATAAAATAAGCCAGCTCAGTTTGCCCTTGAAATTCATTTTATTAGACTCCATGTCCCCAAGGCAACCAAGACTCTAAATGCTTGAAATTTCCTCCTCTCCTCCCTTCAACAACTCTGTCCAGGGAGAAGAGGCTTAGCATTTCCCTGCCAGTTTCTTCTCTTTTCAATGTCTCTTTTCCCCTGGCTTCTCAGGCTAGCCAGGTCTCCCAGGTTTAAGGCCCTGAGTTCATGCCATACCTTTCAAACGTTTTTTTCCCCAAGATAAAGCTTAAATCACAAAACTGGTATCAGCCAATAATGAAGTATTTAGCTATTAAATGCTACTTACAGGGACTAGACTGCAGTTACCTCTGTCCACTTCCCCTTACAATATTCTCTGGAAGCTCTACATTCCCACCCTACAAGCTGGAGTTGCTTGTAGGATGATGGCACAGTAGCACTGTGACAAGGTTCATTACTCTCTGCACAAGCCACCTACATGACAGGCCAAGGTCTGGAGAAAGGAGGAGCATCCACCATGACCCACCTGTCATCCCACTCAGAGGAGAAGCAAATAGACACAGCCTAGAGAAGTTAGGCAGAGCTCTGGGGTATGATCCAGCTGATGAGCTGTTAAGTTGATCCGCAATGACAGCTGTGTTCCCTCACAAAGGAAAAACAAAAGAATGGATTACATTTAGTTACAGGATATAGTAGAAAGAACAAGTAAAAGCACAGGAGTGCTTCAAAGATGAAGAGTAAATCCCAGTTGTGAGGTTAACCAAGTCTGTGATGGAAGGATTGAGGCACAACATTGGAGAACTGAAGAGTTTGCAAACTTCCCAGTTCCAGTTCTCTATGAGGGAACTCCTGCAGTTCTGCAAGGAGCACCAGATCTTCACAACTCCCACAGGTTTCACTGCCAAACAATGCAGTACACGAATCTTACCTACACGCTAATAACTGTAGCAAATTGTCACTGAAAAGTGTTACTGCTAACCCAAGGCTGAGTCCAGTTCCTATTTATTTCACAGCAGCTGTTTTCTAATGCCTTTGAGAGCTGGGCTATGAAGTTTCTTCTACATCAAATGGGACAACAGAGCTCCAGCCACTGACAGAGCACAGGAATACAGCAAAGACAAGTTGTTCCTGGAAAAGATACTGTCCTCTTCATGGACAATTTGTGGAACAGTGCCCTCTTTTCTAGACCCAGACCTTTTCTCTTTTGGGATTAAATTGTCCAATACTCTTACAACCTTTTGAGAATCTCTGGAGAGAAGGGCTGTGCAAGAGAACTGTCTTTGCTCACACAAATCTGCTAGTTCCACATGGCAAGAGGAAGCAAAATAACTCACAGCTGGACTGACAGAGAAGAGATGAAGCACAGTAAGGACTGAGATAAATCAGCAGGGCAGTCCCTGAATCTTGCAGCTAGCATGAATCAGGTGACTCTGATCCCATTTCATTTGGGGTTGCATCAGTATCTGCTTAGCCCTGAAGTACAAGCTACCCCATTGAGCAGGGATTAGGTCATCTTCTCTCACATATGTCTTTGACAGTGTGAGAGTGATGGCCTCCATGTCATTCTATTTAAAAAACAGGGAAAATACTCATCTTAAAGAAGGAATGGAAGAAAACAGCGTTCTCTGTCAGTAAAGAAGCCAGTGCACAGAGAGCAAGCAGATAATCTGACTCTAGACCTGGCAAAAGTAGGTAGCTTTACTAGCCACAGGGACATGAGGCTGATTTGGGCTGGGTTTGTGGAGGAGAGGAGGGGGAAAGCATGCACCATGCCTGATAAGCTTTGCTGCACAGGGTGGAGATCTGTACATGGGGCCACGCTGAACCATGGGTGAGGAATACAGAGGTCCACACTGAATGCACCCAAATTAGGCGCAAGAAATATGATAACCATGGGAGGGAGCTCTTAATTTATTGCTGTCTTAGACGTGATGAGGGTTTCTGCAGCCCTCAGTGAGAGATAAAAGTAGCTTACAAAGGAAAAGTGAAACAGCATTTAAGAGTCTGAAACTATAAAGAATAAAATTAATGCTAACTTGAGGTGGAGAATATTCCCATCCCCCTTGCCTCCCACTTGCATCACTCACTGCAGGGAACTCAGGTGAATAATACAGACTGATGCACTTGTCTAACATGTGGTTTCATACTCATTGTTATTACAATGGAGGAAGACCAAAGAATAAATAAAACCCAAGGACTCTCTTTTACAAAATTCAGAGTGAAACATTTTCAAGTGTATTTGCTACAGGACCCTGTAATTTCTTTTATCCTTGCCCCTCTCATTTAAGCCTTCATCTGCACAGCAACTCTCCTGCTATTATGGGCTCACTGAGAAAGTGGCTAATACAGAAACCAGCTTATAGAAAAACACTTCTTCCTAATCTGTATCTATTTGAGGGTACAGGTGCAAGAGCACCAAGTTCCATTTCATTGCACAGGTGGGGATTAAGTGCTGTGATCAGTTTTAGGAAGCGCTAAAATACTTTTTGGAACAGGATGTGGCCCAAAATTGTCAGATTATAGTAACCAGTGTGAAGCGATATAATGTATATCACCAGTACTGTGGTTAGAAAGTGTGACAGTTCTTCATCTTCAGTGCTGAAGTAAAGTTACTCTTCCAGAGGTTACTGTAAATCCTATTTGGAAAAAAAAACCCATAGATTTCTCTTGCAAAAATTCTTGAATGATCTCTTCCTATCTTCTTCTCTGTGTTTTGAGGGGGAGTGGTGGTGTTTGGTGGTAGTTGGTTTCTGAGGGGCTAGGTTTTTTTTGGTTGGTTAGTTTGTTTTAGTATTTTTTAATTTATGTTTTCATGGTTTATTATTTCATTTGGGGTTTTTTGTTGTTTTGGTGGGTTTTTATTTTTTTTTGTTTGGCTGGCTGGTTTAGGGGTGGTTTTCTTGTTTGTATTTTTTCTGTTTTTTTTTTTTTTCCTGGAAGCTGCAGGAGCTAAAATCATAATTATAAGTTAAAATTTGTCATATCTGTTTAAGTCCTGGTAGGACCTCATGAAAGTTTCGCTATTAAAAATGCTTACAAGGATAATTACTGTTTTAAACAAATGCATTTATTAGAAATCAGCTATTTAAGGAGGGAAAAATAAACAACCGAACAACAACCAGAAGAAAAATCCCAAGATTCCCATTTTGGAAAGTTTAAGGTGACATTTTCAAAAAAAAGGAATTTCACATTATTAATTTGGCCCTTATTTTTTATCTTTTTTATTAATCCACTACCTTTAATTTTAATCCAATTTCAGTTTATGGTAAAAGAAAGGCAAAAATCACTATGAATTTTCCAAAATCTAGCATCTCAACAGCAGAAAGACTAAAGATGGTGCCTCCACTGTGGAAAAATGCAGCAGAAAAGGGATATTCAATGCAGCAGGTCTGACAGCACATGCGAGCTGGACAGCGACAAGTGTGTGGATGCATGGTTTCCTTTGGTGCATGAAAACAAATGCTGAGGAGTTGGAACAATTTTTGGGTAGAGGGAAGAGAAGTCAGCAGGTAAAAGACCAAAAGTTGAATCCAGGCTTACTGGTTCTGCTTATTGGTCTGGTGTCTGGTAGCTGGTGTTTTATGGTGATTGTTACACAGCCTGCCCTTCAGCAGATACGATGGCAGGAGTATTTAATGGCGGTAAGAAGAAAAAGTCTGTATACTTGTAAATAACAGCACACACTGTTAAATCTGAAGCATATAAATGTCATTGGTGTGTGTTCTTTTACCTGCAACTCTTCCTTTCCACTAACAGTCTTAGCTCTTCAACATATCCCTTGTGATGACTGTCATGGAGCAAAGGAATCCAAACATATACAGATTGGACAACGGACTCTCTCCTAAGCCTGAGGTACCAATGATAAAACTGTCACCCACTGAGAAACGTAAGTATCTAAAGTTCTTCAGTTTTCTGAGAAAAGCTCAGGTTTACCCAGAAGCAACATATTGGTTCTGATCCATTTCCAGTGCTTTAGGCACTGACTATCCATATTCAGCTAAAGTAATTTATTTTTCACAAAACCATCTTTATTCTTCTCCTGAAGACTAATAGCATAAGAGTTGGTTCCCATCTTTGATCCTACAGATATGGCACACAGAAAAAGAAGCACTAAACAAAATCTGCATTCTCTCTTTTATGCGACAGCTGAGGAAGTGGAAAAAAGACATTTAAAAACAATCCAACAAAACGAGGGAAAAAAGGGATAATCATATCACAGAATCATAGATGGCCTGTGCTGGAAGGGACTTTATGTAGGACAACCTCCCCTACTTTAGGCAGGGACACTTTTCACTAGACCAGATCACTCAAAGCCCCATCCAACTTGGCCTTGAACACTTCCATCCATGGTGCATCCGCAGCTTCTGTGGGAAACCTGCTCCAGTGCCTCACCATCCTCTGAGTAAGGAATTTCTTTCTAATATCTAATCTAAGACTACCCTCATTCAGTTTGAAGCCATTGCCCCTGTCCCACTACTACATGAACTCACAAAAAGTCCCTCTCCAGCTCTCTATAAGCCCCCTTTCAGCTACTGGAAGGCTGCTAGAAGGTATCCTCACAGGGATTGAGAATATTCCACAAAGTCACAAAGGTATTTGATTCCTGTTTCAGCACGGACAAGATTTAGATACATGCACAGAACCGAGCTACAGTTACCTCTGTGTTTTTCTGCGACAATATCATTGGACAAGGTTTAGTTGACTTCACACAATGGACTTCTCAAAGAACCAAAGCTCAAAAGACTAGGATTATAAAGATGATGAGATGAGTATTCCTTTTGTACATCTTGGGGGTGTGTATAGTTAAACCAAAACAAGCCCATTGAACTAATGCAAAACAAGATAACACTGAATGAAAGAAAAAGCAAAGATCTCTTGATCTATTTGATCTCTTTCAAACCAAACGTTCCCAAGGTAATTTTATGTATCTGAATACTTTCAGTTGAATGACTAGAGAAGGATTTTGATTGATTTGATTTTTGACTATTATTTAAGAGCACATAATATATCAAGGAAAGATGGCAGGACCAGGGAAAAGCTGGCAGAAAAAGCTGGCAGTGTAGTAGTGGAAACAGATGGTCTACAAGCAAAAACTCCACTATGATTAAGAGAAAGTATTGTTAATAGGGTTACATTTCTAAAGAAGGAGTTCTGCCAAAACCAGCACAAAAGAGAATAGTTATTAAAAATGTGATTGAAGCCATCAATTTAGATTAGAAATCATCTCTCAGCTGAGATGTGAGCAATGAGAATGTGTTTGCTTCTACCCCATTACAATATGAATTAAAATACTGAGCACAAACTAGTGTTTCAGGTATTTATAAAATCAGAATGAAAACTACAGAGCAAAAGTGATGAAAAGCAAGGGAAGAAAATAATGGAAACATCACAGCTGGATGTCGCTTGCTGGTAATTCTTCAACCAGTGTTCCAAGCATTAAGAAACAATGGAAAATCAAAATACATTGAGGTCCCATATATTCCACCTAACTTCACTTAGCATGTCCTGCATAAGACATTCATACAAATTGCTTCTATAGATAACAGAGACAGATACTTACTCCCTGAGGGTGAAAATGTCCTTCCTAAGACCAGTTATCTGAGATACAGAGGTGCTTAAACTGAGGTTTTAAAGTTCCCTCTGAAAGTTACCAAGTGCCCTCATTTAGTCTTCAAAAGTGATTAAGTGACCTGATGGCACAAATTCAGCTTCAAGGGACTGCTGAACATCCACTAAAGATACTCATTCCCAGGAGTTTAGGAATAGGAAATTATGCATAGGAATTTAGTTATCCATGAAAATCTTGGCCTCTTTAAAAGCTGACTACAGGATGAGATAATCCAGTACTACAAACCCTTTGCCCTGATGCATAAACTCTTTGATACTAGGGAAAACTCTGCTCAATGCATATTTATTTTCCTTCAGCAGGGCTGGTATCATAAAACAAGGTACATAGCACAATTATTACAGGAAAAATTCTTGACCTTTTTAAAAATTAAGAAAACCATTACATGTAGCCATTGTCCCTGGTTCAGGAAATCATTACTCAGCAACAATTGAAACACCTGTGTGTTATCAACATTATTCTCATGCTAAATCCGTATCACATAACTGTAATACCTACTAAGAAGAAAATTACTCCATCTCAGCCAAAAACAGGACACTCTCCTGATTTCTCCAGTCCTTGCACTGACAGCTGTTCACAAGCCTAGGCATGTGGCAGCCTGGTGTTTACCTATCCAAACTGAGACCTGCTGGTTTTCCTACAGAGCTCCAGAGGGCAGGTGAGAAGATGAGGCTCTGAAAGATGATGCCAGCTGAGGTGCTGCTTCGTGTGTGGTCTGGAGGTCTACAACTGGCCTGACAAATATTTGCAGGCCCAAAACCACAGTTCAGTTTGCACCAGTGCTGTCCAGTAACTTAGACATTAGACAGGCAGAACAGCTAAACCTGAGTGTTAGGGCTGGCACAGTATGCAGAAAAGGGCACTTGTAAAAGAGATACAGTTGCAGCAACCTGACAGACCTATTATCAGCACCATCTTTACACAAAACTGCAATTAACTTTTTGTCCTTTCAAGAAATTATGCCTCTCTGAACACCTAGTTACTTTCTTGGCCTCCATCCTTTGCAGTAGAAAGGCCACAACACAGCCCCCTCCAAAACAAAGAAACAAAACCCCAACAAACAAATCAACACAATCATAAAACAAAACAAGTAGACAAACAAAACAGAAACAACAAAGAAAAGCCAAGACACCCTGACACAATCCTATACAAACTCTTATTCCTCTTTGAAACAATTATATTTTAGTTATGCCCTACTGGCATGAGGCATTGTGGATCTGGACCTGTATGCAAAGATGTGGTCAATCTTGCTTCTCCCAGCACTATGATGTCAGCTTTGGCCACATCAAATTGCAGAGCAAACACAAGAGTTCTGACAGCATCCACTGCTCAGAGGAAACAGCAGTGATGCTACACCACAGCTCCATGATAACATGACAAACCATCCACAGCTGCTTGGAAAGAGCCAAGGTGTTCCTGTTTCCATCACTCTTTAGCTCACAGCTCCCCTTTCCAGTGGTTCCCTGGTCAGTGAGGTGGTTCTGAAGGTCACTCTGTGTCTCTGCACTGTGGCTTAGCTAAAGGTCTCAACACTGAAGCGCAAAATGACAGGAACATTCATTATGGTTTTCCACTACTGCACAGGAGCTCTCACTTTTTGCAGTTTGAAATAAACCCAAGTCACAGCACAGAAGCAAGTGCAACCACTTGGGTGTGAGCAGCAATCCGCTGTGCAACCACAGTGGGTTTGAGCAGGAAAAGCCTTCTCAGGGGGGCTAGCGAAGGAGCGGTGAGGGAACGGAGGTGGTTCTCTCTCACCAATAAAAGTACTGTCACTCAAATTTTCCACTTCTAGTCAGGCCCTCCATGACACCCTTAAAAAGACCACAAGAATTGACCACTGAAAGACAATATATAAACCCTGAGAAAGGGGGCTGGCAGTAGACACTTTCTGCTCTGCCTCGACACAGAAGCCACAGCAATGAAGCTCCACACCGCAGCAATCCTGCTCCTCTTCTGGCTTGCTATCTTCACTGTGCACACAGTCAAAGGTAAGTTTGCAACTCGAGAGGAATTGCTCCACATTGCACCTGTGCTCTCCTCAGCAGAATTAATTGTTACTGGCAGCTGATATACAAGGTGAAACTCAAAAGAAATCCAGATGAAAACTGCAAGAAAGGCAGCTTCACTGGGATTTTGTCCGATGTCCTGCAAGACAGTGGTTGGTTTCTGCTTTAATGCAGGGAGAGATCCTGTGCCTGAGAGTAGCAAGTAAAGGGTTTCTGTGCAATGTTCTCTCAATGTTCTTTCTGTCAAAATCAAAAAATCTTGAAGGCACAATGTCTTTTAGTCTCATTGATGACATACAGCCATGAGCACGGTTATGTTAGTAACATTCCATGAAAAATCTTTCTTGAATAAGACACACATTTTCCTTTTTCCAGACAGATTACCTTTATATGAATTCTATTGTATTAATTGTTGTCTTTCTCTAACTACATAGCCTTAATCCCTCTAATTCCGCTATTTTAAGAAGATCCTTTAGTTCTATATCACATATCTCATATTGTCTTGTTTCTAGACAAATCTTTTGGTACAGATAGGGATCAATCAATGAGAAGTAAAAGGAGGACTAACAGATTTATACAGTACCTTGTCTCTTTTCACTGAGTCATACAACTGAATATCTTCTTTCAAACCAGTTATGAGCACTGAGATGAGCTGTGTTTATTGGCCATGCTTTAAATAAGTTTGTATGCAGTGCTGCTTAGGTCAGTAATTTTTGGATTAGGCTCCATGGATCATGAAGAAACATGAACAGAGACCCATTACATACATCATCTCATCACAAATGTGATTTCACACAAAACACTGATATGCAAGCCGTATGCAAACCCACAAACATGCAGTCAGAAACACAGAGAAAAGGTATCCTCACAAAACCATGTCAAAACCCAACTGAGACCTGCTAAGCATTCACAGGACTGTGAAGCTACGCAGCCTTTATGCTGACCCACTGCCTCTCCAGCTCATCCCACTGCATTCTCCCATCTTCATTGGTAACACTGCTCTTCATCCTGGCAACAGTGGCATCAGATCAGACTACCAGTTCCCAATGTCATTGTCCAGGCTGTATAATTGGCCAGAAGCATCACCAAGTCTGAAAAGACCGAGGTGGTCTACAAGAGAGAGAAAAAGGATGACAAAGAATGATAAGAAACCAAATATACCAGGAGAAAGAGGTAGTTATAGGTGCAGGGCAGTTGGGGTTTGTTGTCAGCCGCAGAGAAGCTTTGCTGCTTTTCCCTGCATCCAATCCCTGAAGATTGTGTAGTGGCAGAGGAAATGTTTCTAGGACTAGCAACAATTGCTTGACCATCTTTGAGCTCTTCTAATGCCACGTTTTGAAAACCAGTCTGAGGCAGGAAGAAATGTGTCATGAATCATTAAAATAACTACGTTGTGTTACTCATGGCTTAAGCAAGATCAGGAGAGATATTCCTTTAGGCAAACAAAATCTCAGGTATTAGCAGATCTGGCAGTACCTGTGCACTGCATATCTCACACCTTCTCCAAAGACTGATGTGTGTTTGTGTCAGCTCTTCCAATTATTTCAAACAAAGAACAACTTGCAGATAGCGAGACTGTGCAGCAGGTTTTACCTTTAGCAAAGGTGCACCAGAACAGCTCTTGGACTTTTCTCAAGCCAGTAGCTCTCAACAGTCTTTACAAACAAACTACAGAATAGAGCAGTGTTCTTCTTATCCCCTGCATGCTTTCCCAAACCTGTCTTCCATGAACAGGAGAAAACCAGAAAGTGGCAAATGGGGACTAACATAAATGTATGCTTATGCTCCATCTCACTTAAATGAGCTCTTATTTTTAGTCACCCACATGTAAGATAACAACTGACCAGAAAATTTTATACCAATATTGTGATCCTCTTTTTTAATCACCACTGCATTTCTTTGAATTGTATCAAAATTTTGGAGGAATGCAAGGATTAAGAAGCACCCAACTGCCTATGAAATCAGAGTTCTAGCTGGAGGATATAAGCACTCACTCTTCAGGAAGATATATTTTTCTTTCTATTAACAATTTTTGCTATTACTTTTGAATATACTTTTGTATATACTTTTGAATGTGAGAGAAATACTCTTGCTTTCCTTTTCTTCACTTAGAAAATAGGAGGAATTACTGATCCATATTCAACAGATATGTGGAAATCCACCCAATAAAGTGCAAGTTCTAAATGCTTACCTCCACTTGGGTACTTGCAGATGATGCAGACCTAATTATGAATGATGTCAAGCACATCTACTGCTAGAGAAGCAGTGACTCCCTAGGGATAGACAACACTCTGGAGATGGCAGGATGCATCACAAAGAATACTTTAAGCTCTCTGGCATAACCGGTATTGTGGCTGTACATCAAGAGAATCTCATGGTCTAACCACCACCAGGAATCTTTTGGAAATCCTTGTTTATTAAGCAACTATGGCTAAATATCAGTAAGATTTTTATTCCCTTTTCATTTATCTATTTTTCCTTTCTAGGGAGCGCTAGTAGTCAGTCCATGCGCAAATTAAGTTGTGTAGATTTGTCTACAAAGCGGTTGAACATCCGGAATCTTGTGAGCTATGAAAAGCAACAAGTACCAACAAATGCCATCATGTAAGTATCACATGCACATTTCAGACTTCCTTATGCAGACACAAAACCATCAAATAGGGAAGGGGCATCAGAACACAATTTGTGGCCCAACTCACTAAATCTGGGTGGTCCACATCACCCTTCCAGTTATTCCATGGAGGAGTCACCTGGCAGCTGAGGGAGTGAGGGGAGAGGAGCAGGCCTCAGAGAGCTGGGATGTGTGTGCTGCTCATGAATAATGGCAGCAAGCTCACTGAGCAGCCCACATCTTTGTGCCCAGTGAGTGGGGAAAAATCTTCACAAGGACAGAGCAGTCAGAGGCCCTGTGCATGAACTGAGTCAAGGGGATAGATCATGTGAAAGAATATGGGGTAACTTTGAGTCCTGCTATGAGCTGTGTTTTGTCCTTTGAGCTCACAAGCATGTATTTTTATCACATCTGAGATTTGCTAAATAAATGTTCATCATAATTTAGCATAAAGTCCCAGGATAGCAGGTATGCTGGACTTTTTTAGTATCAGTTTATATGTACATGACCGTGTATGTTACCTATATCATAAAGATGGAAAATATTTTGCTAACTGCTACTGTTCCAACTAACACCTACAAACTCCAGCATGTGATATTGTTTTGCCACATTTTTCCTCATATTCTGCACCAAAACCAAGAACAAAAGACCTGGGTTTAGAAATGGGAATTTAATGCCAAGCTGATTTGCTTTCCTTTTTTCCCATAGGTTTATCACTACAGAAGGTATCAAGATCTGTGTAAGTCCTAATCAGAGATGGGTGCAGGTTGCTATAAAGAGAATAAATGAAAGACGTGCTGCCTAACACAAATAATCCAAGCATCTAAGTCCAACCAGCTGGAATCATCTTCAGTGCTGGAGATAACAAGGAAGAAAATATTACTATCTACTTTTATTCCCTATTTAATAAGTGCCAATAAAATCTTTTAACAAATGCAAACTCACCAGAATATATTCTTCACTGGATGAATGCCTGCAGACTTCTTCATTTTATGGCTGAACTCTATTAGTCTGGCTTTTTTTCTGAAATGCTGCTAATATTTATTTACAACTGAATGTAGATATCATCTCATCCTTGCTGTCCCGACCAGGATGGCATTTAACGGTGAATGACTGATAGTTTCACATAGTGCAGTGAAGATGACCACCCACAGATCTGGAAGAGTTCAGACATCTCTGCTGGTGGAGATCAGAGCATTCTGCATTGAGTGCTGGTGTTAAGAAGGTGCTGTATCAGTTAGTCCTTCACACCTATATAACCTAGAGAGAAACTGATTTCATGCTTCAGGCCTGATCAGTGCCATATTCATAAGATGATCCTTGAGTGTTCCATTTTTACGCCCAGTATTGCACTATTAGCTCAGTTTACAAAGGTGTGTGAATATTCTTCCCAAGGGATGATGTGGAGTAATTCAGTGTAAGTAATTCAGTGAATGTAACCCTGTTCAGTCTTGCTTTGGGGAAGCCTTATCCTACCAATGACATCAGTTTTGCCCTCATGTGAAAAAAATCTGGAACAACTAGTTTACTTTTCCCATTGCTTTTCTCTGAATAAGAACAAACCGTGTCTGGAATCTGCATTTCACAAAATCATAGGAGCTTCCTGCTCTAGGGAATTATGTACTGTCTCAGTTTGTAAGACAGGTATCTGGTAAGGAAGGCAGGAGCCTCCCTTGAAATGACAAAAGACAAATGTAAGCCCCACCTTTCCCTCTGAATTATTATATTTTGAAAACAAGGGGTTCTCAGGCAGAGATATGGGAATAGGAATAACAGTTCTTTACTAATATGGATAATAAGGTAAACCAACAACAATAACTACAGTATTAACAACAGAACAGTACAGGGACCCCGTCTCGGCTGAGACAGGAAAAAGTGGAGGAGAGGCAGTGCCTCACAAACCCCTCAGCTGGCATTCAGTCCCGGAGCTCCTGCAGGCTCTGANACGAAGACGAAGACGAAGAAGACAAAGACGAAGAAGAAGACGAAGAAGAAGAAGAAGAAGAAGAAGAAGAAAAAGAAGAAGAAGAAGAAGAAGAAGAAGAAGAAGAAGCAGCAGCAGCAGCAGCAGCAGCAGCAGCAGCTGCTCCATCTGGATGATGGCAAAAATCCTCTTCCCTCAGCAGAAAACAGCTCCAAAGGTGTCTGTCCCGCTCTCCCGCCTAAGGACAAAAGAAACCCAGCTCCCTTCCAGCTGCCCCCTGGGCCCAGCCAATTCTTTGTCTTTTTTAAGCACCCAAGAAATACCAGCCATCACATTTTCTCTCAGCTAAATAGAAAAAAATTCCACTAGCTGAGAAAGAATAAAAGAAGGACATCTAACCCTCAACATGTACATAGAAATATCTTATAGTCTTAAAACTGATACATGCTACTAACAGAAGGCTTTGAATTTTAATAAATTTACCATAAACCTGAATCAAATGGCAAATTTGTTTGCAGGATTATAATGCAGATGAATACTGCTGAAACAGGTCCCAAGATCACAGCACTAATCTGTGAACTTATGGGCAAATTAGCTAGAGTTATCACTGTTGCTAAACCATGACTCAGATGGCATTGGAATGACCCGATTCCAAGCTTTCTACATCATATTTCAGCTCACATTTCAGACAATACCTCTTCAAAAGTTTGAGTACTTCAAAAACAGAGTTCATACCATGCTCACGTGACCCCCCACATTACCAGAAGTAGAAATGGAAGAGTTCTCTGCTCAGAGAGAGAAAATAAGGCATTTGAGGACCTTGAGGGGTAGAGGAGAGGAAGAGGCAGAGGTGTTTATGGAATAAAGCTCTTTCATATTACTACATGGAAGGAGCCTGCATTGTTGCTAAAATCTGGGCTTTTCATCCTACAGAGCCTCTTAGTGATACTCACAGAACTACAGCACTTCCAAACTGCACCATAGAAATAAGATCACAGTACTCTAAAAGCCCATCTTTACAGTTCCCTGTTTTGGTCAAGACTTTAGACAGAATTTGTCTCTCATGGTGACAAGCGAAGACAGACTCTAAAACTCAAAGACA
>VWYI01031670.1:137257-167282 GCA_013399455.1 Anthoscopus minutus | reverse complement strand
AAATGCAATACTACCTTTGAAATTATTGCCACCAATTATGATTCCTTTGTGAAAAACTGTATGATCCACCTTCAGCTGATTCACTATAACTTTCAAAAAGCTCTGCTGTATCTCTAAAAGCTTTGTTTAATATGCTCTTACTGAATCTACTGATTACCACAGTGAGTAATTTTTGGAAAAACACAGCCTTTTTTCCTTTAGTTATCAAAAGTATTACATTTGTGTTTCATCATCTTCACAAAGGTATTTAGTGTAACATTGCACTTTAAAGAAATACAAGTTATTAACTGAGTTTATGTAGCTTCTCTTGAATAATATGCTTCTTGAAAACATGAAGTAATAGGTGAATTTTCTTTTATCTCAATACATAACGGTTCTAGGATTAGTAAGCACAACTACATTGCAAATTTATTTCACAGTTTCCCTTGTTTCTGAGCATGATTTTTGTTACTTTTGTCAATATTCACTATTATTGCTTTGGTAGTGCTTTAAACCTTTTATTTCAATCTTTTCTTGCAGTTCTGCACAGAATCCTAACACATGCCAATGTCTTTTCCATCTGGAAATGTTTTGATCAGAATAACTACCTTGACCCTTTTTTTTTCTTAGAAGTAATTTTTGTCAGTATTCACAGGGTGTTCAGACTTGCTCTATACAGGAAATTCCAGGTAAAGATGTAAGGTGTTCTACTGTAGTTACTTTGTTGCTGATTAGTTCATAACCTTATCTAAGCAGACATGCAGATCTGCAAACAGTGATACATGTCAGCTTTAGGCTCTTTCAGTTACTCTCTCTACTGTTATGCTGGACCGCTGACAGAATTAATTATAAGCAACTTTTCATAACATGAAAACTAAAAGTTAAGTTTTTAACTGAAGATTCACTAGATAACTAGCTAAAACTGGTTTATGTTCAGATAATTGTTTTCTGTAGGTAGAATTTTGTCTCGAGTTTATTTGCAAACTAAAAATAGAAATTATAGTTGTCTGAATTTTAAGTTCTTTATTTTCTGTTATTATTTCTTATTCCAACAGCAAAGCTGAAGAAATAATCTCAGATATATAAAGGTTCATCTCAGTTGATACTGTTTATTTTTTTCTCTTGAATCTGACAGAAGATACAAATGACAGACTCCCTTTCTCTACTAGCAACAGAAATCTGTTTTTCTCCTTCAAGACATGTAAAATAAATCCTGTCACTATGAACCTTCATATAAATAATCACTTCTTATCTGTCAGCAGGAAGATTATTGCAAATCAGGAGCTTGACAGATTTTTGGTGTTTATAACCTCATTTCCTAGCGGCATCATCCCGAGTTAAAAGCCAACCACACAGTGTCAATGTTTGTTTAACAGTCACTGCCAAAGTGTCACCATTTCTAATTTAGTAAGGGGATGATAACCATGTTCTGAAGCCCTGGCAGGCTGGAGGAGTTCCTGTGAGTGCTTCCTGATGAGACTTCCACCCAGCCAAGAAAAGCCACAAAGGAGACTTTAGCATTAATTAATGGGCCAGTACCAAGGACTCCCAGTTGCTCTTTTCAACTAAGCAGCAGAAAAGGGTTTGGGGAACACCTAGGTGCCCACAGCTTCCTTGTGCATTGTGGTAGGAATGAAGGACTCCTAACAACTCACAGGTTCATCCAGCAGCACTGCCCACAGTGTAGGCACTGCCAGACACAAAGTGGGGGAAACACCTGTAGCTCTTACCATGAACTCTTACAGAACTAAGGTAGCCAAACTGATGTACAGGATTTTCCATTTATATTAAACATGCATATCATATCATGGAACACTTTATATGGTTCTGTAGTTAATGATCTGCATTAAAGGGATATGTGAGCAAAATCCTGCTATTCCTCAGCATTTAAGTATCTTACAAATAATTTATTTCTTGCCCACAAAGACAAAAATAAAATCTAGCATTTGCATAGGGAAAAAGGAGGTAAGAAAAATAAAAATCTTAAGGCCTATTCTGAGAATTAATTCATCATTTTTATTGCAAAGCACTTCAAACTCCTCAAATGGAAAACCTGACAGAAATGCTAAGTATTATTCCCTCATGTGTTAAGTTACAGATAAGCTTCTATTTTTATATTTTCTATTCCTCACAGTAGCTTGTAAACCTCCTTAGGACTATATTAAACTATCCAACTAATATTCATCATATGCTGTTCTGGGCATCATTTATTAACTAGGGACAGACTTTGCACAGTGCTTCATCCTGTTACTCATTTTAAATGGAATCAATTATCCTATTAATTCTGTAACAAGAATTCTAATTAAAAGGTAACTAAAGAGAATAGGAAATTTGCAGGTAAGGTATTTTCTACACTTAGTCTATTACTGTATATTTTATTTAATGCACAAGAACACAAGAAAAAAGAGACTATTTCATGTAAGAAATAACTAATAAGAACAGCAGCCTTTATACTTTGATGTCCACGCTAAAAAAAAAAAAAATTGAAAATAATTGTATGACATATGAAACTAGCCCATAATAACAAGCCATGTTTTACTCATTTGTCAGGCAGACCTCTCTGTTAATTGATTATAGCTGAAATATTTCTCTTTGTTAACAGTAACGTACAGCTAAAATTATAAATTTACTGACAAACTGGAGATACCAGAATGTTTTACTATAAGTTTCTGAGTGCTGGGCTACAGTACATTAAGTATTGACTTGTTCATTTCAGTAGAAGACACAAGAATGATAAGACAGAGAAACCTGAAGAATACCTGGCCATCTGACCAGCACAGTTACAAGAAAAACAAACTATTTGGTGCAGCTCAAAAATATCCTATCTGAGATCCTTTCCTTCATTAATCAGAAACTAAGGCAAGAAAAATGTATGGCCCTTTCCACAAAGAGCACTGTCATTGCAATTTCTGTAACCAAAAGTCTGTCTAATTTCAGCCAAATTAAATCATCTATTTCAGGGAAATAGAAAAACAGCGTAGTTCAAAAATCTTGCCCATATAGTTATCCAAATAATACAAGAGCACTCATCCTACCTTGAACCAGCCAGAGCATATCAGTTTTAGATTTATTCACTCAACTTCAGCTGTCTTCTACCAAAAGTATAGAAAACTAAATAAGATATGCAAGAAAATGTTATTTCCTTATCAAACAGAGGGGGTTGAATAATCTTTTTTTTATTATTATTTTTAATTTCCTCTCCCAGGTAAGCTAGGATTTGAGTATGTTCTGTAGGCATTTAAATAGTTTTTCCCAAAAATATCTGCCTTGAAACCATCAATTAGGATATTGTTGAGCTTCTTCTTCCCCCAACTCTCAGTTACTAGTGGGTGAACCAAAAACACATTCCCACTAACTACAGGACTAAGTGGTAAAAGAAAATAATAGTACTGAGGTGCAATATTTTGAAATTAAGCAAAATTTAAATTCATAACTGAAAATGTTCCTTTTCAACTTACGTCACTTGCCATTTATGCCTGTATACATAAACAAGATGGAAATCTTGGACTGTCCAGATCATCCAGCTCCAAACAAAAGAGCAGTCTAAAGAGCAAGCCATACAGCCTCTACCTTACAACTTAGCAACTGTTACCAAGATCTGCATTTCAGAAAAAAAATGAAGCCTACAGCCTGTCACTCAAAACCACTGCATTTCCCCAAGGCTGTCTTCTTCAACATGTAACATAAAAAAATCACATGGGCTCTTTAACAGATACACAGAGAAAGTATTTCCTTATCACTAGTACAAGAGATAGATGATGTTTCTTCAGAAAACCCATTATTTCAGCAGTTTGGATATTTATTTTCTTCTTAAATCTCTGTGTTGGATAAATCAGTGATGCTCTATTGTTCTGTTTTTTTGTCTAAGGAGAGTAAATGTTAGCTATTTTTTTAAGAACCAGATCACACAGATGTTTTGTTAATGAAACACACGTTAAAAGAGAAGCATACAACATCATAAGGTAATGTGGAAGAATTCAGGTCATTATTCATTACTGACAATAACCAGAAAGTAAGTTCAAACATTTTCACTTAAAATAGAAAAGCATTGAAGAGTTGTACAAAAACCAGCAGAATTAGTAGCAGCCTCTTAAGTTCATGCACAATTTGATTAATGTCATAAAGGAGAAGGAAAAAAAGAAAGCAATTTGTAGAAATACTACTATTATGAAGAATAGTGGTATACATAGATTCATCCCACTCAGTGTAATTTTTTTTCTTGATCTACTTATGACTTGCTACGGTTTCCAAGAACTCTCAAGTTGAACTGCGTGAACAACTCAGCTCCTGCACCTGCATGATACAATCAGGCTTTTGTTCTCTTTTTCCTACTATTCTTTAAGAAATTATTAGGTTAAGTTTGTTTTTAATTAGATTATAAATTATTCATGGCATGGACTGTATGTCCTACTTGTTTTTAGCTACCTGGGACTCCATAGCCATGCTGCTAGTGAAATTCCAATCTCAGCAGGGGCTGTGCAAATTAAAAAATAAGCAGTACAATAATAAGCAGTGTTATGCAATACAGTACAGCCACAGGAAGTGATTAACATCAAGGTGATGCAAGTTGCTGTTTCAGAGCATGATTAGCATACACACAAATGAAGTAAGGTACCTTCACACATTTTGAACCTCAATCTCCCCTCATATGCGTCTAAGTTTTATTCTGCTGCTAAAGTCAGTAACAAAGTTTTGGCCACCTTGTTCAAAGGAAATTGTCAATATATCCAGGTCTATCCAGCATGTCTTTTAAGACAGGAACAACAACTTTAAAAAGCAATAACCTTCCTGGAGTTTCTCTCCCTTGCAAAATTATTCTACATTCATACCACAATCCTGCTTCCCCCTATCTGGGAAGTGACAAGATGGTATTCTTTGATGGCAAGAAGTTTTAGTGGTGAGATGAATGCCAAACTGGCATTCAAAGGCAAAATTTCAGATGTATTTTCTAAGAGCAATTTTTCTTTAATTGTATTTTCTTTTATTTACTTGCAATTGATTGAAGCAAGTATTTTTAAATGTTTTTTTAATTGTAGTTTTTTTCTTAAGAGAAAAATGAAACAGTGATCCTTGCATTAATAGTCAACTTGAGGCCATTACCAACTTAGGTTAAATGACTAATAACAGTAAGTGAAAACACAAACAAGCTACTGGAGTTTCCCAGCTAATGAGCAACTTACTAGAGTTTGATGCTGCCCCTGAATCCATGAAGTGCAGTGCACTTTGAGTTTTCAAAAACTCTGGCTACTGACAATAAATACTTCACCCATTCTCAGGCCATGAGCTTTGACAAAAGGCCAGCTCTTCCTTGGCCCTCCCCTCTCCTCTCTCCAGCACCCAGTTAGAGAAGCTGAAGGATTTCAGTGCTAAAGCTCATTATTGTGGCCACAGTGAAACTGCACGTTCCAAAGTCAGAGAGCCAGTTCACTGGAGAGTATTTACACAGATTATGCAGTTGCTGCGTGGATCAAGGGCTAGGTCTGCATCATTACCACTAATGCCAGACAAGTCTCTTCAGCCTAATATCGTGGAATTAGGATGGGACTGTTTCCCAGTAGCTGGAAACCAGTTACATGATGGTCAAAAGCAGTTGACACCTGAAGAATATGATGCAGTGCAACCTTACCAAGCTTTTAAGCAACCACTTTGGGGCGGGGGAAGGACATCCAATCTGGGAGCCAGTGCTGCTGTTGGCAGAGGTGAAAACAGGCTGGAGAACACCCCAGCAAGATCTTCAGGAAATTTAGCAGGGTTCAGATGGTGCACAAGGACGAGGACCAGAGAGGCAGAGGTGTGGGCTACCCATGGTGGCTATACCAGCTCTGCTCAGAGGAGCACCAGCACTGAGGAGGGAGGCCCAGACCTAAGCAGCCCTGTCTGACCTTGCATCAAGGACCTTCTCTCTCATACTTCCCAAGTTATCCTGCAATCCCATCAAATTCAGTATGGATTGCACAAATTTATGCACATTTTACAGGGCAAGTAAATTGACTTGCTTTTCCCAATCAACACGGACACAACTCAAATTTCAGGCTCAGATTGTGGCTGTTTAAAATATTCCAGATGAAAATCATGAATTGTTAAAGCCTTCAGAAATATTTCAAGGTATTTTCTATACTGAAAAAAATACATCAGCTATGCAAAATACTGCTAGCTTGTTTCTGACAGGAAATAAGAGTTATCTACTTATGGCATTAGGACAGAAAGATCCAAGAAGAACAGTTAAAACAGTCAGACCCTGGCAAAACATGATTAAGATCCAGTGTCAACTACAAATTCATGATTTCTGCCCATTTCACGTTTACATCTACTTATCTTGGTCAGAATTGATTAAACAGCTTTTCTAGGGCTGCATTTGGCTTCAGAAAAGATAAAATTAAAAAAAAATATTTATTTCTGCAGCCCTTAAACTATCTTCAGGAAACATGGGCTGCATAGCAGCAACTTTTCTAAAGTGAAAATTTCTTGCTGTAAATTAATCATCACATCTAGCTGTGCAAACAATGAAATAACCACCAAAACAGGAAACGTGTATCAGCTATTTTCCTTCAGCAGTTTTATCACAGTATTCAAAATGGATATTGTAAGCTGCCTAAACATTACCATTCTTTATGTGGCAATTTTTTTTTCCTCTTGAAACATTTATTTGATTAGGTGGCCTGTGGATCCTGACACAATCCATGCTGGTCAAGTTCCCCAAATTCAAGATATTCAAATGCTATGCCTTTTGCTTAATTCTACTACCACAGTATACACATGATACAAAACAGTGGCTGGATTGGTAAATTAACTGTCCAGTTAATGTAAACACATCTGTAAAAATAGTAATAAGACACTTTCCCCATTCCCAAAAGGTGAAATGTACAGAATGGTATCTGGATTTCCTTCAGTCAGGCTGGAGTAATGATGGCACCTTGGAAATAATGTTTTTATACTGAAAAGTACAATTATGGCATGGATCATTTTGTGAAATGATGCTGCTTAAGAACAAACTTAAAAATATAAGCAAATTTTCTTTATATACTAAAATTAATTTAACTCTTAGGTAATATCTCTTCCAGTGCTATACACTACATGTTAGTGCTTTACACAGTATTTTTCTTATATATCCAAATCTTCCTCAGCAATAAGTAGATATAAATGATACAGCAAATCATAGGATGGTTAATAGTTCAGCTCCACATGAATTTGGGAAAAACTGTTACAGGCTTATGGAGAATGCCTGCGATCATGTTTTCATGACAGTGGAAATCAGATGCTCAGTTGTACAAGAAAATGAATGCAAAATCATAAAGCCATTATGAGATAAAAGCAGGCACAAAGGATACTAGTGGTCTGTTCCAAACACCTCCTCGCAGTAGAGGATATAGAAGAAAAAGAAAGGATTCAATTAAGAGGCACGAAGATATTTTCCTCAATGGAAAGGGTGAAAAATGGGCAACAAGATAAAAATAAAGACATGGAAAAAGCAAGGATAGTTCCTGAATGATGCTGTAAAACACAAAAGGAAGAAATTAAACACACGAACACGAATTAGGTTTGTTTCTGAAAAGGCACACACTCGAGAATCATCGCCAGAAGATACAATGACAACCTAACAGGATATTGAAGGATTTGAGAGAGCAGATGGTCAGAGGCCCAAACTTCATACTGCATTTCCTAAGCTGTTAACAAAAAGTGCGTCAAATGCAGTTTTCACAGCACAAATGGAACATAATTTTAGTTTGCACTATCTATAACACAGATAATGGCATGATGGCTTTCAAGCACTGTAGTGTTATTGGGAGATACCTTCCACCCCATACAGCCAGTAGAGACTTATTATAGAGCCAGAGAATTAAGGTTGGAAAAGTCTTCTAAGGCCACCCAAGTCTCACCATTAACCCAGATCTGCTAAGGCCACCAATAAAATAAGTCCCTAAGCATCACAAATGCGTATCTTTTAAATCCTCCAGGGATGGGGCTTCCCTAGGCAGCCTGTTTCAACACTTGACAATCTTTTTGTGACAAAGTTTTTCCTAATACCCAACCTAAACCTCCACAGGTGCAACTTGAGGCCATTCCCCCTTTTCCTATTTCTTGTTACCGGGAGAAGAGCAACGTCACTCCACTACAGCCTCCTTTCAGGCAGTAGTAGAGAGTGATAACATCTCCTCTGAGCCTCCTTTTCTCCAAGCTAAGCAACCCCATCTCCCACAATGGGCAAAATTTTTAGCTTTTCACTGCCATCTAAACTTACAGTTTCTCAGCATATATGGTGCCTCACACAAATACATAAGCTATCATAAAAGAATAAGTGAATGAAAGTGATGCTTCTCCATAATACAATGCATCTAACAATTACCTGTAATTTCTGATCCTTCCTAAGAAGGAACAGGAAAGCCAGTTACTGAGAGAAAGGAAAAACTGTGGATGTGATTTGCTTTCCAGCCACTCCTTTTTTTTTAATTCTCTTGCTTTTTTCAGGCAGGTATGTAAAACCTCCCAGAACCTCTGTTGATTCCTCACTTGCATTTCAAGGTTCCTTAAGGAGATCAGTCAGAGTACTTAATGTAAGCTACAGTACACACAAGACAAAGTCCTTGCTCTCCCTCAAATTGTTCTGGACAGTTCAGTCAAATGTTGCAACTTTAGGGGCTTGGAACTAGGTGATCTTTAAGGTTTCTTCCAACCCAAATCATCTTATGAAAATAATCTAGGGGGGTTGCTGCAGCTGTTTTCTAAGATACGCCTCAAAGATAAGCACAATTATACAGCAAAAGTGAAAAGAAAACATTCAAATCATTAAAATAATTTTTAAAAATACCTATGTCAAGTCACCAAGCTACAAAGTGTCTGGTAGAGTAAAGCCAATGATGAAGTTTGCTGTTGAAAATCCACTGCCTGTGTTTATAAACAGCTCTTCCTCAATACACAGAAAACAAACAAACAAACAAACATATACAAGCAAAAACCACTTCAACTTCACTTGCTGTGGATAGAAAGACGAATTTGACAAGCCCCTTCCAGGCAGGCTGATGGCTGAGGAGCAGAGCAGGCAGGGACTGAGCCTCTCTAGCAGCCTACTTGACAGGTCCTGTCAGTTTTCATTTCTGGCTTACCGCCTGCCCACAAGCAACTTTTATAAATTCTGAAGATTCTACTTTTGGGTGAAACATTTTTTGAAAATAAATATATTGTTCTTTAGTCTCACATTTCTTGTCTAAATCTCAAATTTTTCCACCAGGAATGTTCTCTATTCAGCTCTGGGCTTAACCCTTTTTCTAAGTTTATCCTTTTCCAGCTACCAAGTCCCTGAATCTCCAACGCAAACAGCTGTGTTATCCCTACAGAAAGGCTTTAGGAAATCCCCAGCTACATCTACAGTTACATAAACATGGAGGTAGGTGTGAACTGTATTTTTCTGCAACCTTTTTGGGGGTGCAGGTGCAAAGAATTACAGACTGCCAGACTCTGTGTGGCAGGGCAGCACGAGAATGTGCCAGGCTGGAGGTGGTTCTGCTGAGCTAACACCACCACTAAGTGTGAGATGCTGCAGATAACAGAGGGGGAGCAGCCCACGAGCAGATGGCTCACCCTGTCCTGTGGCACCACTGACAAGACAGCAACAGGACAAAGGGCAGGCAGGTGCTAGAGATAACAGACAGCTAGCTTTTAACAGGATTGAGGCCAGTGAGAAAAGCGAAACCAGGCTGATTAATTTGGGAAGTGATGAGGAAGACAAATGGAGAGAACTTGGAAAGCAAAGGAGAAGGGAATGAAACGAGAGACAAATCAGGTATTTGAGGAAACAATATCAATGCAATGAGGAGGAACCTGGGTGCTCTCCCAGGTGAGGGAACAGCTAGACAAAAGATCCTGAGGTCTTAAAATATACTGGATAGAGCAGATCTTTCCCCATGTTTATACCTCATTAACTGAGCATTTGGGCAATACTAATATAACTCTGTTCATGAAAGTTGTGAATCCTGTTTGTGTCATTCTGAAACAAAGCAAATAACTTAATACCTTTCTTCTGGTTGTTTTTCCTGTTTCAAAAACAGACTTCTTTTAGTACAAGGCAGGCAACAACCATTCCAGTTCTCAGAAGATACCCAACACAAAAAATGACTGCTAGATCAGAATCTAAAAGGCGTATCTGTGACAGTTTCCTACACCTAACAAGTGCTTATGAATAGTACAAGCAAATAAACACTTCCTGTGAGTAATAGGAGTGTTCAGAGCTTGAGAGTGGGAGACTTTAAGAGCCAAATGTGATGCTTACATGATTAATAATGCCCAGTAGAGTTTTCTTCCACGAAATTACTCAACTGTTTTCTGAACTTGTTTGAATTTTTATGTTCATAACATCCTGCAGAAAGATCTCTACAGTTCTGCAACATAACATGCAAAGAACAGGTTTGTTCTGATTTTATTACCAAGTAGTTTCATTTGATATGCCTTATATTTGACAAACAGCAATATTTCTCAAAATAGATGTAAATAACACCACTAAGTACACCATAAAAACTGATGTCTTACCTCTTTCTCCCAATTACAGTACTTTCCTAAAAAACACACTCTATTTATAGTGCCTGCATTCTAAAATGGGGAAGCAATTCTGATCTCTGATATACTTCATTAGATCCATCCATAAAAACCTTATATAAAATAGCCATGTGATATCAGAGTATCCAGTTTCCACACCATGTTCATGATCAGCAATTTTTGACTCAAGAGTGACAGGCCCATGATCTCAGTGTCAATACATTTACTGATTTCAGAATCAAATTACAGAAATCCAGAACTTTTAACTTTTAAGGATTCAAATATAACATTTGACATGTTAAATTAACATGCCTTGTAGATAACAGTTTAGGACAACAGAGGTTTCAGTCCTTCTAAAGATTTAACATCTCACCAGAACTACACTATTTTTTTGAGCACAGAAACTGAACACATGTGCTATTTAGACAGCTTCTTACTATCTTCTCAAAACTGCAATATGTTTCATTCCTAGAACTTATTCTTTCATAATAGCTCTGTTCAAAAATGAAAGAGGAACTTTCATTTTCACAAACATATGACATCAAAGAATTTGAGAAAGACTTTTCAGTTCTTCTAATGCTCTTCTGCTGCTGTGTTTGGGACTAACACAGTAAAACTACATTGGTTTTCCATTCTAAGGTTTTCATCCTGTAATGACCAGTTGAAAGAAAACTATCAGTAAAAAACACCCTCCTGACACACCTGTAAGACTATTTTGCCTGCTCACTTTCACAAAATGATGAAGCATATTTTCTCCACATGTGAAGGAGAAGACTGACCATACACAGAGATCTCATCTGAACATTGTGGCTTGCATCTGTAATTAGCAATGTTTTTACTTTGTTTAAGTTTGTTTTCAAAAAGGGACACATTGGAAGGTTCTGACATCACTTGTTTAGAGTTGGACACAATGTATCCTAGTTGTTTCCTGTTAATCATAACAATCCATCATTCCCTGCGTCCATCAATTTAGGGCTGCCAAGCACATGGAATAGCAAACCTGTATGTATTGGTGTCCTGATTTTGGCTGAGATAGAGTTACTTTTTTTCTCAGTACCTGGTACATTGCTGAGTTTTAGATTCAGTTAGAGACTAATGTTGATAACATATCAATGTTTTTGGTTTTGCTAAATGGTGCTTACCCAAATCAAGGACTTTTCAAGTTTCCCAAGCTCTGACAGCAGGTGCACAAGAAGCTGTGAGGGAGCATGGCCAGGACACCTGACTGAACTGGGCGAAGGGATATTCCATACCATGGAACATCATTCTCTGTATATAAACTAGAGCAGTTTGTTCCTGAAGCACTGTACCCCATGGAAGGGACCCACACTAGGGAAGTTCATGAAGAACTGGAGCCTGTGAGAAGGACTCATGTTGGAGAAGTTTGGGAAAGACTGTCGCCTGAAGGAAACTCAAGCTGAAGAAGAGTTTGACTAGTCTGCCCTTGAGGAGAAGGGAGCAGCAGAGACAATGTGTGATGAACTGGCCACAGACCCCATTCACTGTGCCCTCCACCACTGGAAGGGGAGGTAGCAGAGAAAATTAGTAGTGAAGCTAATCCCAGGAAGAAAAGAAGAGTAGTGGAAAGGTATTTTAAGATTTGAGTTTACTTTTTGTTACCCTAAGCAGATTTGATCTCCCCATGTTGAATCTGTTTTGCTCAGGACAGTGATCTCTCTCTGTCCTTATGTCTACCCCTGAGCCTTTCATTCTATTCTCTCTCACCTGTTCAGCTGAGGAGGGCTGAAACAGAGAAGCTTTAGTGGGCATCTGACTTCCACCCAGGGTCAATCCAACACTCACTTAAGCATATTTGCAAACTTTCAGCTGACATGGTTAACAGAGAGTTAAAAATTTACCTGCAGTAGTTAAGGAAGGCAATGAAGTGCTGTTGTGAATATTGAAGTGGAAATCTTATTGTCCCATCTGTCAGTCATAAAAACAAACAAGCCAACTCTATCACTGCCTTACCCTGATGAACAGAGGAGACTCATTTCCTTGTATTACTCTTGTGCCCATTAATAGCATATATTCTTTTAAGGCTGTCATTTCTTTGAGGAAAAATCATCTTTGAGCTTAGTCTTTTTACACACACTAGTGTAGTAGCTTTGACAAGGGCTACTAGCCAGTGTGTTCATCTGCTCTTGACTCTGAAATAGGTCACTAACCATTGCTCCAGCTACATCAAAGCAGACCCCTCCAGAAGCGTCACACCAGTCAGGGCCCACAGCTGGAGTCCTGAAGCCTGGAGCTTTTCATGTCCCATTCAAGTGCAGTGAGATGTGGCAGGAAACCTTTTGGACTGCACAATACAGGAGAGAAGGCTTCTCTCTCCTGGTGCGCAGTGCTACTGGATCTGGTCTCATATTGGGAGCTCTGGCCAAAGATGGAAATCCTGAGGGTTGATCCCAAAACACACAGCTATAATTAAAATATGCAGCAGCTTTGACTTTCCATTTCTCTACCTGCCTTCATGCCTACCTTATATATGATGCCTCTGCTACTTGCTAATCATAGGTAATAACCAGATGCGAGAGCAAGAAACTATCAAGTTTAAATATTGAGCAAGTCTTTTATATTTTTTGAGGAAGTTATAAAGTCAGCCTCAAAAGTCAATAATGCCTGCTGGTGCAAGTGAGTGCTGTAATCAGACTGCAGACGAAACCCAAGGCAGTGTCAAGCAGAATATAAAATGAAGGGTCTGCAAGAGAGGGAGCACATCAGAAATATGTCTGTATTTGAAGTGTCCTGACAGTATTAAATAAAATAACTAATAATTATTAATTAAATAATTATTAAATAAATATTAAATAATAATTAATAACTAAATAAAATAAATTAATAAAATTCAAAAATTACAGTCTTCCAAAACACATGCCCTGAAAAACTTGTTTAATATTTGCAGTCTGGTGCCATTTTTAATTGATTTAAAGAGAAATTGTTTACTGCTTTCTTTTGGAGGAACAGTCTGTGTGAGCACCATGTGCTGTGTTTGAAAGTGACAGATACATCCACAAAGAAAGGAAACCCACTTTCACTGCAGTGCTCCCTCTAATTCTCTGTCTNCCACTGAGAAATGGCAGTTCCATGCCATCACATCACAGTTACCTTAGACAGTAGGAGAGTTCAATATCTCACCCCAGATGGATGGATCTTTCAGTGATTTCATCTCTGTACACTAGCGCTCTTCTTGGAAGCAAACTACTCTAATAATTTGTTCGTGGAAGGTATGTTTTTTTACAGATCAGAGTTGACTACGGTTTTATATTGGCTTTAGTACACATTACAAAGTAAATAAAGGAATATATGTTCAACCTATGCCCAAATTTCAAGGAAAATTAAAAATATTCTGCGGTCTTCATTCACTTTCAGAAATGCTTGCCCCTTGTGCTCCAAAAGACTTGGCACCAAGTGCACATGCTATGTTATTCTATGAATAACACCAGCACACACACTGACTTCAGGAAGAGATGATTTTTTCAGTGGCAAAGTGTGTGCCAAAAAGCAGTTAGTTTTGGGTGAATTTGCTTCCAGCTCTGATCTGGCAAAACCACCGCTGGTTAGAATTTTAAGTGTACTGCCAAAATCCAAGAGAGAACAAAAAGAACAGGAGTTTGTGCTGATTTGGGGAAAGTGGTTGACTGTACAGATCTTAAAAGGTCATGAAAATGCAAAAATAGTTTTTTTCCCTCACAATACATATTTTTGCTACTTTTCTGTAGGAACAGAAGCAAGTGGGTTTAGAGACAGATGCTAAAAGAGATTAAATTCTGCTATAAAAACCCAAATTATTTCTAAATTTGCCTCAAGGTACTACTGAGGTCATTGATATGTCAGTAATGCTAACCATCTCACAAAAGCTGGAGAGCACGATGAAACTGAGTGATGTCCCAAGGTGAGAAATTAACTACATGAATTAACTGCAGAAATTAATTGTTATCAAGTACCTTGTACAAAAAGCTCATTGAGAACTGCTGATAAGAATATTCAGTAAGCTGTAAAGTAGTGAATATAATTTGTTTTTCAGCACATTTTGACTTGCAAGCAAATACTGCTTTTACCCAAAGAGGTCTACACTTAGTAAGTAATAGCCCTTCTGAAGATCAAAAATATTCTTTATTCCCAGCAGTCCAAAGGGTGAAAGGCAAAATATATGAATAATACAACATTTAATCAGAATTCATACAATACTTATCAGTCTACCTTTATATACAGTTACATCCTAAGCTGCAAGAACTACCTTTCATCATCTGAACTGTCAATCACTTCCTCCCTACTCACCAGCCAAAACAAGGGCCTTTCTCAGGGTTCACTCTCACATACAAGCAGGAACAGCTGTGAAATATTCATGCTACAGAAAAGCATGCTACGTAAAAATTACAATTTGAGCTTACTTCTTTGGCAATAATTCCATGTATCAGGTTATGAGCTTTTTCTTTAGTGTTTTTTCATTAACAGACAAACAGATTTATATATCCATATGGATACAAATCTTTCTCCACTCCAAACGCTCTTAAATGCTGGTTTCCTTGGTAAAATGTGTCACATTCACAACATTCCCAGTTACTAGCTTTCAAAAGATGAGTAAGTTTCCCTTACCCCACCAGAAATTTTTCTCTACTTCTTATATACAACATCTTTGGGGAATTTAGTCAAGTCCAAGGAAAAGGCTAAAGTTGAAATTTGAGTGGGACTGAGTGGGCGGGGAGAAAAAACCATGTAACAAATTCCCACTTGTTTTGATTACAGCATGTACAATGCCACCCAGGATGCTTCCTAGAAACAGCATATTTGAAACTAGATATTACAGCACAGCAGGAATATCCAAAAGAAATTATTAATAAGTTATTACCTTCCAGATAATAGCACATTCACAGCCAGCAGAAGTTCCCCACATAACACAGGACTAAAGTGCAACATGAAGTTAACAAGCACAAGAGAATCATTACTGGTGATGCTGCAGTAAAATCAGCCACAAAGTTCTCAGGGAACATTTCTCTATGTGGACATAAGGCAGGGCTGGTAAAACAGACACTTGAGTGTGTTTGGTATTGAGGCAGCTAATCACGTCTGCATTTATTTACACTGCAGGGCTCACATGAACGCAGAGGACTTTTCAAGCTGGTTTTGAGACTTGTCTTTGGCATCAACTACTGTCCTGTGCCTTCCTTAGAAGACATATGCATTTTGTGAACAGTGGCAGGAATCTGAAGTGAGAAAAACTCCTCATGAAAAATAAAGAATAAAACTGGTATCACAAAAATGCTATGCTCATGCAAAAAGCAAGGAAAGACTCAGCAAAATCCCCCCCATCAGAGAACACAATAATGGGTAATCAGCACACTATGAAGCTATTGCAGAGATACTCTGAAATGAACACATGTAATACATTGCAGGGCACTATTATGTGTTTAAAATAGCTCCATTGATATTTGTGTCCTCCTAGGTTCTTATGACCAAGACTACAGCTGACAAAAAAAAATGTTCTCTCAGTGGCCACTAGGTGACCGTTCATTTAAGAGTTTCTTTCCACATGCAAGGGATCCAAATGGTGTGACCTCACTAGCTTAGACTACAGGATCAGCCTTACGTAGGAACCTGTTGGGTTTTTGATTCAAGTCACTGATTAAAAATGTAGAAGTGGACATGTGCAGCCACTGGTCATGCTTTGGATTTGGACCGAACAACATCCAAAATACTTACTTTCTTGATGAAATGAAACCTCCATACTCAGTACAGTAAAAAATTTAAAGAAAAAAAAAGTAGTGAAAGTAAAAAGAAGATTAACTCCATTTTAAACGTTCAAAGCCCTTTCCTCAAACTTACTCAGTTCCTACCAAAAGTACTCATTATAAATATTTGTTTAATATAAATACTAAATAGATATATTTTCACACTTAAAGTGTCAAGTAAAAACTATGTGTCATCACTGTTCCCATAACAAAGGACCATACACTTGGGGCAAAAGGAAGGTCCCTGCAATAGATAGAAGGAGCTTTGCTTCTCACAGCACAAAATCAGAGTAGCTATATCAAATTGAAAGGATGATTACGTATTTCTATACTTCTGGAAACTAACCCTTTCAGAAGTGACTAGTGGGTATAGACACTGAGCATGAGGCAGTGTAAGGAAAGACTTCATTATCAAAATCAAGCTTCTGTAAAGCCTTACCTCTTTATGATGTCAAAAGTGACAGAAAATCAAATGCTGATGAGTTGGGCTCTTCTGAATCTGTATGTAGTTCAACAGTACAATCCCGCTGTAAAAATATTTACAGTTCCTCCTGTAAACCTCATAATAAGTCACAAAAACCAGATGGAAATTTAATTGAAAAACACATGTTTATAAACTAGCAGTTAGATCCTTAAAAATAAATTAGACAGAACTGTGCTTTAAACCTACTTTAATGGCATCCAGGTAAGTTCCAAACTCCAAATCTACCAACTTTGAAATGACACTGTGTTAACTCTCATATCCTTAGTCTCTTATCTGCAGTGTATAAACACCAGGTGACTGATACTTTGATCTGAGGTATTCAGAGGAAAGATGCCTCAAAACAGCGCCCAGACCATATCAGTGTGCTACTCACCCACCTACAGCCACCAAAGTGGCAAAAGCTGCAACTAAGGGCTTTGTTTTCCATCAGTAGCTTGTATTTCAAAAATTCTAACGGTAATTCCCTGTATTAACCAAATCTCTTTGTCCAGTAAACATTTCCTCATTTTTTTAAATCAAAAAATATCTCCTGAGCTAACATACATTTGCTTGCTGGGTTTCCCCAAGGAAACAGAGAGGCAGCAAAATACCCAGGAAAGACTGTATTGGCATTTTCCTCCACCATCCCAAAACCCATCACAAAAGCTTGCTTCAAAGCAACTGATGCATGAATGAGAAACATTTAAACCCCAAGTCTATTTAAACACTAGTCAGCAGAGATTATGATCCTGAAAGAACTGCAGAAGGCAATATAAGACCCTGAACTTCAGGAGAATGAGCTCAGTTCCTTAGTGACCTGATCTGCAGGATCCCATGGGAGAATCCCCAGTAGGGCTAAGGTACCCAGGAGACCTTATTGATCTTCAATGTGCCACATCAGGAGAGGAGGGTGGCTGCACATCAGGAGAGCTCAGATGGAGCACAAGACCTCGGGGAAGAGGGAGGAGGAGGAGCTGTGGGGAGGTGCCTGACAGCAGCTCAGAAATACTGGCTGGGCACCAGGGAAAAGGAAACCAAAACTCATCTGGAAGCTGCCAGAGGGCAGGAGGTGCCTTTACAGCAACAAATGAAGGACCAAACCAAACAGGTACTGGTAACTGAGAAAGAAAACCAAGAAGGAAATTCCAGGGAATTATAAGACAGTTTTATTCCAAAACTTGTGAAGAAAATGGAACAGAACCTCCTTGACTGTGTTTCCAGGAACACGAAGGACAAAAACAACTTTGCAAATGGCAAGGAAAATTTCCCAAAGGCAAAATGTGCCAAAACAACCCAGTTACTTATTATGAAGCCACTGGCTCTGTGGATGAGGGCAGTGCAGTAGACACAATCTCCCTGGCTTTAGCAGGCTTTTTGACACAGTCCTGGCTTAGCACTAAGCAATCAAAAAGGAAGGGACAAGACTCATGAAAAAGTGGCTGGTTCGGCACTCTCAAGACAGACGTAAATGGGTCAAAGTCTAACTAGCAGCAGGGTTAAACTGATCAAAAGAGCAAACATACAGAGTCACCAACTTCATGTGTAACTCCAGCAATCAAGAAGGTGGGAAAGAGGGCTCCCACCTGAATGACCCCACGAGCTGACTACTTATTCTTGAAACCAAATAAAACCAAATGCAAAAATCTTATGCCTAAGTATGTAACGGGAACTTACAGGCTAAAAACCAGCTTTGGAACAGACGTCCTGGGGGTCCTGGTGAACAACTAGTTGAATACAAAAAAGCAAATCATCCTTGCAATGATGAAGGTGAAATGTTTAGTGAGCTGCGCGTGCTAGTGATGGGAAGCAATCAACACTTTCTATGCGACGTTCCTCAAATAGAAACTCTGTTCCTGGATTTCAGCTCCCCTGCAACAATTAGAGATTTTTTTAAAAAAAGGATGGAAAATACAATGGCCTGTGAAAAGAGATAGATGAAGCTGGGTTTGTTTGGACTACGAAAGAGAGAGTTCTAAATGACTTAGGGTGTACCCATGGAGAAGAAGTAGCCAAGATCACCTCAGTGGGGCACAATGACATGAGTAAAGGCAGTGTCATTAGCTGCAGCAAGATAAACTGTATCTAGATACCATAATAATTCAAAAATCCTACAATAAGAGTCTTCAGAAGCTGGAATACATTTGTCCAGAGGGGCTGCAGAATCTCCCTCTGCAGAAATCTTCCACACTTGAATGCATAGGACTGAGCAACTAATTTTATTTTGAAGTCAGCTCTGCTCCATGCAAGAGATCAGGCCTCCAGAGGTCCAGAGTCTGAATCTCTCCTTCTCAACAACAAAGTTCTATGGTAAGCAGAATGTTGGGGAAAAAGAACAAATAAGACTACACTGTGGATAAACACAGGCCAACTCAGTGTCCATAATGCCTACAGATGATAACTGTTTGATAACTGCATATGAAAACTGTTTCCATGAAGTATGAAAGCCTTCTCAGAGAACATTCTGCAATATTTAGATCTACATAATAAAAAAAAACTTGAGCAAAGCTGATTATTGAAGCATAAGGATTTCTTTGCTTTACCCTAATGTTCTGGATTTTACTTGTAGCATAATTAATTATGTCTTCAATTTAGATGATGATTTGCAAAACAAAACAAACTCTATGCCTTTAACTTTTTTCAAGGTGATTTTTCAGACCACGCAACCTGTCCCCAGCAAACTGCATTCTCAGCTACAGACAGCAGACCAATTGCACAACACGTTTCACTCTCATGTAAAACATACATGTGGAGAGAGATATGAACACATCTCTGTCAATACATGAATATATATATTTTTTTAAAGAAACTGCATGAAGAGGTTTATGGGCTTTTATTCAGAAAGGTCATTTCTTTGGAGTGCCTTTCTTAATCTCTGACGTCACTTCAGCCCTTGACAAGATCACATACCTTTCTATTTCAGTCAGTTCAGGTTCAGTGCCATGCTGACTCTGGAGATTTACAGAATAAGACATAAAAATATCAGTCAATTTGCAGTTTGTCTTTACCTGGCATTGTTTTTCCCATGGTGATTCTTCAAACAATCTTACCAGAACAAAGAAAGCAGCATGTAGTTTTGTAGTAGTGTAACATTTTAAATAAGTAACATGTACAATTATTCTGCTTTCTAAATGGTAATTAGATTTGCTATTGCATGATGCGGGTGGGGGACTGTAATCCATCACTGCAAATGATTAACATCTATTTCTCTTCTTCAAGCTTTAAAGAATTTAGTATTACTAGCTAGGTCCAACACAGAATTTAAAGTGCAATTCTTGAAATCACAGATGGGTGGAGAGCTACAACCACAGTAGCAAGCAACAGATTTCCCCACAGACAGCAGCATGGGCAAAGCTTTATCAGCAGTACCACCATTCACTGCACCAACAGATGCCAGTGCTCAAAGGCAATGAGAAAAGTGACAGTGGAGTTAAAGACTGAGTCTGCATCTGCATGTGTCTATCACTGAATAGTAAAATTACTATCTCCTTAAGCACTACACTTTGAAAGCAAAATGGCTTTTCTTAGCTTGATATTCTTTTGCACTACTTCCCATTTCCTTGGAAGAAAGCAGCCCCTGAACAAAAGAAATTTCAAAAGGCAGAGATTTATATGAAGCAGAGAATTAACTGAAATAAAAGTATGCAGATACTTTTAAAAAAGCAGTCTCACAGTGGTCTGAATACTAATTAAATAAGCAAGTCACATTGATCTAATATAATTTTATTGCAATGTTTTAAAAGTGCATATTGACTTTAAATAAATAGTTGAAAAATAGGGTTTATGTAGCCAAGCAATATGATCACCCCTACCTGAGTGAGATGATGTAAAATTCTGGGAAGAAAGTATCAGACATTCTTTCTTTCTACCTTATTCATATGCAAAATACATAGTACCGCCTCTACCCTAAATGCCAGTATTATATATCTTCACATTAGAAGTGCAAAGCTGCATACTTTTCCATTAAAACTGCAACTTCTGTTTCTCTCCAGTATCAAAGAAAGAAGTTGATTCTTCTAGCAGTATTTTTGAGATGCACACAGTCTTGTAACAGCCAGATGTTCCACAGTCATCAGCTCATTCATTGCACGGAATAATTTCGGTCCTTTGCGCAGTACTGCCTACCATCTCTTTTGATTTTCACCTATTTTCTTACCTGATTAGAGGTTTTCCCTTAAAAGAAAGGGCCCAAGTTTCATGTAAGTCAGAGTCCCCTTACTTATTGTATTCGTAAAACAAGTTTAAAACCAAGGTACATATAGCTTCCAAGAAGGAGTAGGAAGACAAATGAAAATAGATTTTACACTTGTAGTTACCCTTGCCTAAGTGACTGCATATCTCAGTGCTGCCACAAGGACTGTGAATGTTCAACTTTAACAGTTATAAGACTGTAACAGCAGGTTATGTGCTCATCCAATCTGTTTGAAAAGCTTCTAAAATCAGAGGCATCAAAATGAGCAATACCTGTATCTTCACAAACACCAGCTACAAAATCCAACCAGCTTACTGTGGAGAGTTATAGCAAGTTGTCATATTATTTCATGGAAGCCTTTCTTGTTACAACACAGTTCAAACTAAAGATTTCAAGATGCAAGAAAGGCAAACTAGGAGTTTTACTACACTACATGCCTTCTTTCATAACAACACTGGAGCACAGCACTCAACCAAAATTGAACCAGTGAGTCTCAGTTTTAACCCCCCCCCACAATATAACCATGCATTTAGCAGCAGTTTAGTGGTAAAGCTGCTCATGTGCAATCATGAATCACACTCTAAAACTCAGGTTTAAACTGACCCTAATGAACTGACATGCCCATGCTGGAGACCTGCAGCACAGGTAGGAGTGAGGAGAGCCTTCACCCAGCACAGAGCAACAGCCCCTGGTTCAGTGGGGAACAACGAAGCAGGAACCTGGTACCCGAGTTCTGCTCTGAAACCTGGCTCACTGTGCAACTCTGTGTGAGTCAATGGACTACTCTCAGCCCCAGAAAACCCAACTGCTTGCCCTCATCAGCAAAGCCTTCTGGACTCTGCAGGCAGGGCTGGCAAGCACTGCGATACAACTGCGGCTTGCCCACAAGTCTGTGAAAGGTTTCGTTTAATCTGGTTCAGGGAAGCATGCGCTTCATTACTCATCAATTATGTTTTCATAACAGACTTGCAGACATGATTAAAAAGAGTCATGGAAAACAGAAAAACAGAAGATGTCTCTCAGAAGTGTGCACACACTCTTTATATTACATGCTTTAAAAAGCCCAAATAACTCTGTGGGGAAAAAGCCCTACAAAACAACAACAAAAAACAAACAACTGAAAAATGTTGTGGATAAAGACTTTCACAGAAAAGGAACCAGTATATTGAGCATCTGGTACATTGCCCATATTGCTTAATTTACAGTCTCTCCTCCCTCCTAAATAATTTTCCTCACTTGTAAAATGACAGTTCTATAAATAACTTAGAAAGTTATTTATAGATATATAAGACATATTATATGTAAGATATATTTATAGATATATGATATATTATATATAAGAAAAACAAAATCCTTCAAAACTGAATGTCTAAAACATGCTTTACACAGTGACACATCTGAATACTTGAGTTTGTTACCAAAAAGACACACAGCCAGAGTGTCTCATCACCTCTGTACCATCTCAGGTGGCAATTTATTACCAGAGTAAGTGCTGCACTTTAAGACAGAGCAAACACTGAATCAAAGCCACTTTCCTGGAGTATTACTCTTACTGCGCCAAGTGAGTTAGGAAGGCAAATTTATTATTTGCAAATAAAGGAAATACTTATCAAGATATTATCTTTAAGATGAAAACCACAGAAATTTCCTCTTATGCTGGCTTCCTAAGCTAGAAAAAAACCACTCCAACCTAACCAAAGAGGAAGTTAATACACCCAGCAATCCTTAGAGCAGCAGATTTCAGGCAACTTTAAGAAAAGGTCTGTCCATCCAGCAATCACACAAGGTCCTTCTGCAAGGACATTAATTATTTTCCACAAGAAGAGCTGTCTTCTGTCTCTCCATTACTTCTTTCTCATAAATCCTGTGTTTTCATTAACATTCAAAGAAGGTATCAAAGCCTGGCTGTCTACCACTCTTATTTCCTCCCTGAATAAGATTTTTTCTGGTCTTAACAGTAGATTTTAATAAACAGGTACATTTTTTTCTGCTTCAGTTTGCCTGCAGCACAGAACTATAGCCTTAAGCGACTTAATTACTCACTAACATTATGATTTACTCAATTTCTTCATATTAATTGGCTACCGTAGGCTGCTACACTAGCATTAAATACAAAATCATCACCATGAGAATTTAACTTTTGCAAAAGTACAGGAGATATTCCATTTTAAGCTTTACTTCATGTCTCTACATCACCTTATTTAGTTCTCATGAAAAAAGTCCTGTGTGTCCGGAATTTACATTTTGCTTTCACAGAAAGATAAAGATTTAATCATATGCTTGTTTTTTGTTGCTGTTGGTTTATTAGTTTTTTTTGTGAAAGCCAGATGTTTTGCACTGAATATTTAAAGCCTTTTCATTTCCCCCACAATTCTGAGGATCCAGTTATAAAGGACATTCACTTAGTTTTGATAAATTTACCTGTTAAGATCAAGTCTTGTAAGTTAATATTTAATAGACCAAGTCTGAAGATAGGAAAATTAAATAATCTTCTTAGCACACAGAAAACAGGTGCAGGGCTGTAAAAACATGAATAAGCAATTGGGAACATACCCTATTCCAGACATGCACACAGTCACACAGTGAATCACCCCTCCAACTCATGATCAAAGTTCAAATCCAAGATAATTTGACTGAAGGGAGGCTATGAGGTTCTCATAAAAAAAAAACAAACCAACCCAACTAAATGAAACAAAACAAAAAAATCCAAACAAAGCAGCACCTGAAAAAAGTCACCTGAAACAATGTCCTTCCCTAAAAAACCCTACGAGGTCTTAGCAGGAAGAACATTAATTTGGCAAATATATACCCTATTTCATATTTTGGGGACATAAAGATACCTCAGACTATTCTCCTCTACTTTCCTCTCCTTCCAAATGCCGTGGCTTAGTGGAGGTCCACTGCATCCACTGTGCTCAGATCTCCATTAAACTGTTTCAGCTCCCTACCCCACCAGGCCACAAACCCAAAAAAAGCAGTGGTAGCTTCATGTCTGTTTGGCAAATTGAGCTGGCTCTCCGTAGGTTCTGCCAAGTGCCAGATACAAGATGATGCTTAATAGAGTCACTGAATCATAGTCAGGAACACTGCTGAAGGTTCTCTGCATCCTGTAGTGCCATTAACCCTAAGCAAGCACTTTAACTTCTTGTTTTGTGACATTTTGGATAGCATAAGGCAGCCCCAAGCAACCTCCAGCTTACCATCATCATATGTGATTCCCATTTTTAGGCACTTTATTCATCTCCTCGGTGACTTTTATAAAACCATTAAAAAAAATAGAACGACAATAAGCATTATTTATCAGGAAGGAAAGCACTATCAAACACTCAAAAAGAAATAGCAAATACAAAAATACTGAAGATTACAAGTAAATAAACAAAACTTTGGGTGAGAAGGAAAACCAAGATTAATTTTAAACTTCAACCAACTTAATGACAACCATAAGATGTCAGCATTAAGGTTACAAGATAGTTCAGGAAAACTTTCGAAATGCATTGATTGCACCATCAGCATGTTGGCAGGAGTCACCATGTTGCTTACTCATTACATGTCAACTCTTTTCCTTTCACTGAATCATGTTCTTAAAGAAATGCACCATCGGGGAATGCAGATTTTTCTGTTTGAAACCCAAACCACCCAATACTTAAACCACTGCATTTTATCTATTCCCTTCTCTATGAAGATCCTCACAACCTTCTTCCCAGTAAAAGCACTCTGAATTTTGGTCCACAGCAGCTGGGTCCTCAGTAATTCCTGCTTCTATATTTTCTTTCTCCTTCTATGAGAAGAGGGGTTGGGAGGTAAACCTGAAGGGAAAGGTTTCATTCTGCTAAAGGAGGTTATTACAGTAGATAGAACCTTTGCTCTGCAAAAGCCTCCTTGCAGAGATTCAGTTTTAATGGAGAACTTAGGCAAGAATATCAGATACCAGCTGCTAAGACACGACTACTCAGAGATTTCATACCTTTCATCCACCTGTTCCCTCACCACAGCCAAACTAGCACCAAGTCAACCCTTTCATTAACACCTCCTACTCATCAACCTGACAGAAAGTTTAGCAGAAATTCATTCAAGTTTTTTTTTTGTTTGTTTTATTTTTTGCTCTGACAGTTTTCAGCTGACTTACTGAGCTGAAGCAGCTTATGGAGGGATGCAGTGGAAGTTACAGAAAGTAGATAGTGGGAAAAGGCAGTCAAAGGTGGTAGGAAGAAACTTCTCCTCCTCTTCCAATAGCAAGAAGTATTAGTGACCTAACCTTGTCACATAAGCATCCTCATTAGGAAATAAAACTCCATCCAGCCTGGCACTGGACCTTTCTGAGCAGCAGCACTAGGATACCAGGTAGTAGGAAAGCAACTGGTGGAAGCATGCAGGGAAGACACAAGGGGCCAACTGCCCTTTACAGCAGTGACCATCCATAATTTTGCCATTACTCCTTGTTAATGAAGAGATCCAATTATGTCCGAGAATTTCATGTCAAGCACATATTAGATCTCTGATTAGTGTTTTATTTCCATGCTCACAAGCTTTCTTTCCTCAAGATATTGCTGGAAACCCTGTAACATTACTGATACTTCCATCTAAACTGCATAAAAGCCACCATTGAAAATGAAAACTGAGGACTTAGGAAGCTTCAGAATTCACACTGCCAATACCACCTCAATTCAATTCTTCACAGAAAGACGGGTGCAGAGTCTGTTTTGCTGACTTGCAGCCATTGCCCTGTTGAGCTCAAAGGACTGCCTCTCTCTGGGACTTGTACTACATAACTGCAACAGCTGAGAGCTGTGCAAGTATTTGAAGCACGGCACGACCATGCTCCTCAGATGTAGATTCCAGTTTACCAGGGAGGCTTTTATCCTGAAAACACGTCCAAACAGCTCTGATCAATAATGTGAACTGTTTTCAAGCTAGTTACATTGTACAAGAACAGCACAGCTGCATTAGTATGGCGCTCCACCAACACCAAGAGCTTGCTGTTCAGCAGGATTAATTAGTCTGGGCAGAGCACCGCACTAATGTGATTATACAGCTTCTAGTACCTGAGTTAGCTCATTCATTGTTTCTATTCCTTTGCTCTGAAATAAAAAGAACTTAGGTTTTGCTGTTTTTAAGCACCTAAATAATTCCAGCATCTTTTTTTCTTGGAAGAGAGAGGAATGAAACTTGGAGAAGACTCAAAATCAGATTTTCCTAATTAAAAGAATGCATCTCTTGCCTTCATAACCTCTCTCTACTATTATCATCCTCTTCTAATCACTTCTTTTGCTTGTATCAAGTACCTATGCACCTGCAAGTCTTCCCTAGACATCAGGAATAATGATGTCCAGCCATAACCAACAGTGACAAGAGCAGAGACTGGAAGACATTGCACTTGAGCAGAATGGAATCATCATTGCCTTCCACTCCTCCTTTTTTCCAGGTAGGGAACAGATAGATACCACAGGAGGTACTTGCTCAAAAGAGCGGCCACCTCTCAAAGCAATGAAGGGCAAGAGTACAAACCACAATCTCCTCATTCACAGTCTGGGGCTTCTGTCAGGGCATGGAAACAGAGACCAGCGTGAGGCATACCGGGGACCCAGACCTTGCCCCAAGTCATGGGAGCACAAGAGGAAATGACTGAAGAACGTTAAGTTCTGGCAAACGCAAGTGTGCTGGTATGCTCAAAATGTGCTTCTTTGCTAGAGCCTCCCTGAGGCATCCTGCATGAGGACAGCATTCAGGGCAGGCAGCATTAGGCCGTCGAGTAAAAAAATCAGCAGCCACAAGCAACTGACAGCAGTTGAACAGGAAGTACTGGGGAAAGCCCCACTGCTGGCAGTACTGCTCCTTCTTCCGAGCTTGCCTGGAGAAATCAACACAAGAGGACTATCACAGCACCCATTAGTATCTCGGGTCTCTTCCACGTCCCTTCCCTGCACACAGCCAGGCCCCAGAGGTGTAACACAGTGGGGCAGTTCCCGCACACAGACCTTGAGAGCAACCATATGGTTCTGACAGAGTGAAAAGCAGTGACAGAAACAGGATCTCTATGTCTTCAATGTTTCCACAAGTATTTTACTTACTCAATAAGCATCTAGCATGTCTCTTTTTGGTAATATTATGTTGGCTTAAATACTAAAAGAGGTTCAAGAACCTTTATAATTCCCTCTTGGTTTAAGTTTTGCCCATTTTTATTTTTCTCTAATATAAAAGAGCAAGCTGTAGAAAAAGTGGTTAAAGTTTCTAGAAAAACAGCTTGGCTAAGAAATGCTGTAAAGTATTTTGTTGCTTTGTGATTGCAAGTAATGTTATAGTGGCTGGACTTGTAAACATGCATGTCAACTTAAAATTAAAAAAAAAACAGAGATGGACAAAACATCCCTAAGGTATCTCCCTTCTCAGCTTTGTGTCAGCACATTGATGGGATGGAGCCCTTCCAGAACAGAAATGCAGAGAAGAACAAGCTTATTTTTTGGCATTCTTTTCCTTTAAAATAATTTGCTTTTTTTCTGTAAAAAAAATCCACAAGAGTAGTTTCAAACTTTGAGTTCTAGATATATGACATATATCATACAGTGTAGACACAAACTCCAGGCTCAAAAGAGTATGAAAGCAGAAAGATTCTTTATGTTTGCATCTCCAGCATGTAACCACTGGGCACAAAAAGAAGAACTTTAAGGGATAATTCCGGTTTCTATGCATTTACAGTAGAGTACAAAAGTTCATATTTTTAAAAAGATACAATTTAAAACTATTTAAAGTTTTAAAACTAAGATAAAAAGACTGCCGATTAGAAATCCATCTTGACACCAAGGTAACAATATAAAAAAAGGGGGACAAAAGCTTGCAAAAAGACAGAGAAAAGCAACAAAAAAGGCCAACATGGGAAACAATGTGAAGCAAGTTAGCAGAGAACAGAAACACTGTTTTACTGTCAATGGAAAAAATGTATTCTTTGAAAAAGACCAAAATCAAACCAGGCAAAGCAGCGCAAAAATGCTAAAGCAAGAAAGGAACCAAGATGTTAAGGTCACATAGTGATGATTTAGGAAAAAAAGGAACTCCCGGAAACAACACTTAGTATTCAGGACTAAACTGAGGTATAAAAGAAAACAAAGATCTGGAAACTAAGTGCACTCTCTGTGTCATCTCCTATGCTTAAACAGCCAAAATTCTGGTTTGGAGGGGCTAACTGATGCTCTGTGTAGAAGTGGAAGAGAAAGATGGAAAGGAAACGGAGAAAGAAATTGAAGAGATACTGGCCATTTGTTCGTAGGTACACATACACATGCATATCCATATGTAATAAAAGATAACTCAGACTAGCACACAGTGGGATCAGCAAGACAGCAGTATATTTAAGTGTTCTCTTCCTCCTATTTATTGTTGCAGTCTTCTGTAGCAGAGAATCATCTACATCAGGTCTGGAACCTCATTACTTTTAAATACATGGCAATTTCACATAGCTGGAAAAAGAGTTTTCTAGTATTTCTAACTTTCCACATGCCTCAGGGAGGCTGCATGAATAAACCAGAAGACAACACAGTCTCTGCACATTACAAGATGTGGTCTGTACCGTGTACTCCCAAGAGTTTCTCCCTCCAAAATACCTTTGCATTGGTACATACTGCTTATGACCTATAACTATGCTATATAATTTTCAATAGTTGAAGTGACACAAGGACTCCAGAGCACAGAACACAACTTGATATTTGTGAGAGCTTATTATCCGATGCTCTGTGGGATATCACAGCTCACTTTTCAGGGCAATCTGTACAAACACACAATAAAAATAAATTATTTTAAATAAGGCTAACCAGGTCCTACAAATACTGAAATTCTCTGTAGTAAGTCTCACATCTATCTCATTTCCATCACCACAGAAATATACGCTACTAATTAATTCATAAACTTTAATCTCTGCAGGCAGTTCAAATTGTCAGTTCGATAAATAAACCAGCCAGCACTGATGGGAAGTTGAACCGTATTATCAAGGAAATTATTCTTCTGCCAGAGGACCCTATCAAGCTCTGCCCACGACAGCATTACCTAGACACTGTTTGGAGAATTTCTGTAAGGGAGGATTTAAACTGGTACCTGAACCAACTGAGCATCAGGACCGAAAAAAGGCGGTTGAAGGAATTTATCAAAGCACATACAGCTCTGACGCTTTACCGCTGTAATCTAAATTGTCTGTATTTCCCCAAATGCCCTCAACTCTTTAGATAGTCGGTATCGCTGAATAGTGAACCGCACGAACCCGAAACACACCGCGACACCTCTGAAGCACTGCACCGCACCTGCATCCCGCACTCGCCCGGCGCCGGACAGCCCTGGGCAGCTCCTCTGCCAAGAGTGCGGCGCGGGCAGGGCGCCGTGTCCCGCGGGCTCCCGCAACCCGCGGAGGCATCCGACGCTCCCCGGCTGAGCCCGGGACATCCCACGGTGAGCGCAGGCGGACCCGCACCGCTCTTTCTTCCCAGCATCACTGCCCCTAGCCCTCGGCGCCCTGCGAAGCGACCTATAGCCTGCCAACCCTCGCGGGGCTTTTCTTTCTCCCCGGGTTTCGGTGCAACAGCTGGGAGAACCTGGCAACGTCGGAAGGGAGGGAGGAGCAGCCGGCACGGAGCCGGCAGCGCGGGCCCGCAAGCGGGAACGCTCGCGGGCTGCGAGGATGCAACCGCGGGCGATGCCGCCGACCCGCTCTGCGGCTTCCGAGCGACAGGCGGCCAGGAAGACCCCCTTCCCGCAGAGAGGAATCGGCAGGAAGGGTCAGGGGTCCCTCAACACCGCCGCCAGACCCGGCAGCGACCTGTTGCCCCGCGCGGGAGTGTCGAGGCGCATCCCCCGGAGCGGGACCGACAGCCGCCACCACCCACCTCTTTGATTTTCTCCCTCCTCTGCCGGACGTCGGGGTCGGCGGGCTCCTGCCCCACAGCGCCGACGGGCTGGCGGAAAAGGCGCTGGGGCAGCCCGGGGGCGCCCGCCTCCTTCCTGCCGCGGGCGTCCTGCAGAAGTTTCTCCTTGTCCTGGCGGATGTCTCTGCGGATCTCCTCGGGCAGCTTCTGCAGCGTCTCCTTGGCTTCCCGCAGAGCCCGCTCGTGGTCCGCGCGGATCCGCTCCAGGCTGCCCGCCCCGCCCGCGGCCGCC
>VWYI01031670.1:0-136556 GCA_013399455.1 Anthoscopus minutus | reverse complement strand
CGGCGGGGCCGGGAGCGACTCCTGACCCACCGGCCAGAACGAGCCCAAATCTATTCTTTGTAAGAAAAACAGGGCTTAATTTTATTGTATTTATTGCATTTTTTCTGTAGGTAAAAGGGCCGCCTTTTCCAAGGAAGTAGGGTATATATCTGTGGTAATGTGAAAATCCGACTTTTCATCTCCGCTAGTACAAATGAAAAGACCTTGTTGGCACAAGGAAATACAGTGCTTGATAGTGGATCAAATTGCTGCATCAAGCTCCCCAAGCATTCAGTGAGAGGGAAAGTTTCAAAAAAAAAAAAAAAAAAACCGATTTATTATTTTTGCCTGTGTTACCAGAGCACTGCAATAAACATCTGACATGTAAGATGAAGAAAATGTTGCGTCACTTTAAGAGAAAAAGGGAACCCGGCCAACACCCAGGGGTTTATCTCCAACTTTTTTGGAACATACTCAGTCTACCTAGAGTTTCAGAGCAGTTCAGCACTGTAATCTTAGACATTTCCCCCAAAATATTAACTACACTGTCAGAAAGAAAACAGTGAGATATGTTGTTCCCAGAAGTTAGGGTGCTGATGTTGGTTTGTATGCATATTTGCACGGCTTTATTTTGCAAGGGAGAAAAAAAAACGACGGTAGAGGGAAGTCTGTGCTTTAAGCAAGGGCTGGGAGAAGGCATTGTGTAAGCCTTAAAGACATGATTTTGAAAATGGGCTTGGCAGGGATCTAATTCTGCTCCCAGTGGAATTAAGGGGAGTTTTACCATTGACTTAATAGGAATAAAGCAAGGCTGCTGCCCAGTGCTTTTCCAAATCCCTTTCTTTAGAAGTTAGAATATGTAACAGATTAATTAAAAACAGGTTCAGAGAAGACAGTTATGTAGAAATGTTGGAGGGAGTCCTGCAAATCTCCCCTGACTATATAAGTAAATGCTTCTGTAAAATTTCAGGATTATATATGAAACTGAAGGATCAGGGGCCCAACTTCATATTCATTGAGATCAGTAATTTAATTTAGTTTTTATTCTGGTTTTCTTTTAAATCCTACTTTTTTCCCGAGTTGCATTTCCCCACATTTAGATGTGAAACTATTGCCCAAACTAAACAATAAGCACTCTGACTTTGACACACATTTCCCAGAAATGTTTAACATAGCCTAATTCCTGTGCCAAGACAAAATTGTTTAGGGTTGAAGAAATCAGACTGCTTGGAAAAGGAGATAAGAATCCATGGTGATTTTAGTTTTGTTTTTTGGGATTTTTTTCTAAGACACATAATGTAGCAAATATGGGGTTTAGCTGTTGAAAGACAACTGACTAATGAAAAAGCTTCCTAAATGGTGAAATACCACTCTCAGCTTCAGTGAGTATATTCTGCTTCAATCACTGTGTATGTGGGTTTGCAATATTTTTCACAGATTGCACTCAAAACTCATCACTACCTATATGATAATATTTGGAGGCAGAAGTTATTGCTGGAAGAAATGCCTTCCCTCAGTATTCTGATGTCATTCCTTAGCTTGCCATATTTCTATAGCACTTAATGAATGGATGCAGGAGTAGAAAATAACATCACTTGGAGTTCTGTTCCTGTGTCTCCTAAAATGAAGCTCTTGGAACTCATCAGCCTTTTGCCTTCTTTTGTTGTTTATCCTAAGTGCTAGGGGTCAAGTGTGATCTCATGCCAGGGTTTTCACTGCCACACTCCTCACTATGTTTGGGACATCCTGAGCATGAGGGAAGCAACACTGAGGATTTTCTGTGCAAAGAAAGAAATTTTTTAATTTTCAAGCCTTTGTGATGAGATGATCATTCAAAACTTTATATGCAGAGTGTTCCTGTTGTTAGCACTTAATGTTACAGTTACCAGTAAGGTCATGTGGGAACTATTCAGTGGGACTATTGGTGCATGTAAAGTTACTGGCATGCAGAGTTGTTCACTACATGAGGGCAATGGAGTCTGAAAGACAAAAAAACTGCTTCGACCCAACAGTGATATACACATTTCTTGGGCTTCTTGTTTCTAATTTCCTTCAGGCACAAGGTATTCCAAGGACCACAAAAATACAAGGAGTAGCTCAGTGAATTATCTTTGATTCCAAGAAGCAAAATGAAGGGCTGTACAATGCTCATTTTCAAAGGGCTATGTCAAACAGGCAGTTCAGCTATAAAGTTAAATCATGTTCATAGGCACTTAAATCATGCCATAAAATCCAAATAAAATACAAACAAGAGAAACTTGATGTTTGCATTAATCTAGAGTCAGCAGTGGAAAGCCCACCTGCCTGCACCAGGACTTGCACTGGAAAAGCCTCTTTGAATACAACTCTGTCAGCATATTCACCTTGTGGATGTTGAACTGCCTGCTACTTTGAGTTGGGTTGTTTTTTTTTTTTAATCAAGCAAGTTTACTTCCTGGATTAAATCAGCTAACATGAGAAAAAAACCCAAGTCTCTGGGCAGTTGTTTTGCTATGGTGGATAAGACCCGTTTAGTTATACAAATAAAACACTGGACTGCATCCCTCCCATGGAGGAAAATACTGCTTCTGTAGATTCAGCTGCAGAATTAGGAATAATTTTCCAGCAATCATGCACAGGTCAAGCGTTTATAGAAAGGTAGAACTGATACATGAGGTGTGATGAGAGGGAGATTTGCATAATAAGGAACAAGACTCTTTTCTATAATAAATGTTCTGAATGGGGAACTTTGTTACTTATTGACTGAAAGACCTGGAAAAAAAACCCCTCATCAGAGACTATCTATCTATCTATCTATCTATCTATCTATCTATCTATCTATCTATCTATCTATCTATCTATCTATCATCTATCTGTTTATTTCTAATCAGCTGATACCTAATTTGTCACAGTTCCAGGCTTAGATCTTGTCTAGTGGTAAGGAGTTAACGGGCTTGGTCTGAAAGATACATGCAACAGATAAGAGAATGAACACTTTTAGGCCCATTCACCTGAGGCGAGATGCGACTGATACATCTTTTTGGATAATGAGTTTGTAACAATGTCACTCCCTTGCAAGGGGTTTACAGTTACAAAAACACTTGATAGTTTCCTTTTGAAGCGCAATACTTTTACAAAGCTTTCAGAGATACTTTTAACATGTTTGCCTTTGGGAATGTGACTCATAAACCGGATTCAGACATCCAGCTCTTCATCTATTAATTAACGTGGCACAGACTAAGGGTTCCCAGAGCACATAAGCTGGATTCATAACAGCCAGTGTTTGGAAGGAGGCTTTGACCATTTGAGGACCAGATGTGAATGAAATGCAATCTATCTCTCTGATTCTGGCGGCTGGCTGCAAGTCTGAATTCAGTCTGTGAGGAAAGTATGATTCACAGCCACAAAAACTTTGTTCAATCTTCAGTGTTTTGAGAATGCAGAACTGTCTGATCTTTTTCTCGAAGAGCTCAGAAGAGAGGAGTGTTGACCACTTATTTAGGAGTCCTGTGGTTAGAGCACTTGCTCAGGAGTTGGAGATCTGTGTTTGACATGTTTTGTAGTCTTGGGGGATTCAAATTATCCTTTTTTGCAGTGGAACATGTACATCCCCCACCACCATTCCTTTTGAAGTAGTGCTATGACTCAGACACAGTGCAGGACTTTGAAGGAAAAGGGGAGAATAGTTTTTCCACTGAGTGTTGCTTAACGAACCTGAAGTAAGAATGCTCCACTCCCAGAGGAGCCTACAGCCTAAGAGCTAGGGCACTAGTCTGAGAGATGGAAGACACCAGATTATCTCCTTCCCAGTGGGATGTGCGTTGAAGATTGGTCTCCTATTTGAGGATGAAAAATAGAAGAAAGAAAATTAAATTTTATCACATCCTTTCTTAAACATTTCCTCTAGCCTAATACATGAGATGATTTTGGCCAGCAACTAAATTTCATAAATACTGTAGAAATAAATGTATCAGGAACATGAAGCTGTAGGCTCACAAACCTTTATAAACCCTTTTTCAACTCTTTTCTGGCATGGCTGTCAATTGTACATGAGATCTCTTTTCTACCAATATTACTGGAAATATCTTCCATCCCTTCCTGAGGGAGAGGATCATTCATTTCTCCAAATGAAATCTCTGTATTGCATGCAGCTTTCAGTGTTTATTGAGAGGCTTTGCTGGAAGCACTCAGGTAAGCATCCAGCTAACAGCAGAAAAGCTTTTTCCTTTCTCTCCTCCCCGAGATTTCAGAAGGCACAGAAAATGAACTGCAAGAAATGCTGTCTGAAGAAGATATTTGACTCTTGTTCTATTCAAACATGAAAGATTAAAATCATTGTCTTCAACACTGTGAGAAACCTGAACTAGAATTTGAACTGTGACTACTTGCAGTATCCCGTTCAGTAGTAGCATGGAGTATATCATACTCAGCCTCAAATGGCATCTTTGAGAATATCTCACTTTGGTTCTGTTTTCTTTATCTTTTATAATCGTTTTAGTTAGAGACTTTTGCACTCCCTCAAAGCAAGAAGACATGGTTTGGTTTTCAGTGTTCAAAGGAGAGGAATATAGAGGTAAATATAAAAGTAATGGAAAGAAAAGGAAATTCTTTCAAGAAATCCATCGATTTACATATCCTTGAAGAAAATTTTAGCCGTGGAACTAAGCTCTTATGGTATTTTAGTAATTAAGATTAAGAATCTCATGCAATTATTTGCATAGTTAAGGATGAAGTTGTTTGGAGATGTCCCATAAAATTCCATCTGGACCTTAGATCTTTAAGAGATTAAAAGTCATGACAGGTACATATTCTCCTAACTTCCTCAGAAGTGAATGCCTCAGATTGGGCGTATATTTAAGGGACAAATCTCAGTGGATTGTGAGTGAATTAAAGTGGTTTGCTGCTGTGGATTGTTTACCTTTGGACTTAATTATCTCCAATAGCACTAAAATATCTTGTGCCAGAACCATGACTGTAGCAACTAAAGGAACTCCCAGCAGCTCTTTTTTCACTGTTGTTAAGTTTTTACATCACATTTATAAGTAGGGGTTTAGATTCTGACATGATTAAATCAAGACAAGAAGGTAAAAATTTTTAAGAGGGTCCTTAGGAAACAGACTTTCTGTTCTTTCCAAGGTGGTTTCATTTTCCTAAACCAGAGGGGCTATGTGTTGGCAGAAAAAAGAGATGGCCATTGGAGCTGGTGTTTGTAGCCATTTAACAGCTGTTTAGCTGCCAGATGACTGGAGTAACTGTACATCTTGGCTGCAAAACAGATCTGGCTCTATTAGTATGTAGCCTCAAGGAAAAGTGGTTAGAGCAGAGATTTCTAACCTAATAAACCTTCTAAGGAGTAAAAATATGCTATAATAAAGGGCTAAAGTATCAACAAGAAATCTTAAAAAGAAAGGACACTGCAAATTACTCATTTATTTCTTTATACTAGCCGTGCTTAATTTGTACAAACTTTTAATTCCCTATTCAATGGCTCCCTGACTATTTCATAAAAACCAATGGTCCTGAGCTTTTTTCACCCTGAACACGTGTGATGACACATGGATTATGTAAATTATCCTCATATAGTAGTTGAAGAGGTATCCTTGTGCCTCTTTTCCCATTGTATTTCCCTTACCAGATGAGTTAATTTTGCTCAACAGCACCTTTTAATAGAAGAAGTACAGATGTGGTTTACTGACTGTGCCCTGTTCGACTGCAGCATTACTATGAATATACTTTTGGAGTCTATTTTAAAGGTGCTTTCTCTTTCTGTAAATCTGTTGTGGATTTTGGGTTATAAGCAATATTTAGATATTTTTTAGTTAATCTTTCCTCTTGAAATTATTCTATGGCTTACTGGCTTTATGATCTGGAATACAGCAGTGTACGTTTTCCCAGTATTGTAATTAGGACACATTTTTATTTCACAGACTTTTGCTTAGAAGTGTGGCCAGTTCTAAGCCAATTGGTGGATTCTCTTACTCCAAGCCACAACAGCCTTTTGGTGACAGGGTTAATCTTTTTTTGCTTTCCTGGCTGTGCCATGTGTGCTCTGACTCACCTTGACACATACTGCTATTGCGTCAGAAGTGTCCAGCTACCACCTGATGGGCTGTATGATTTTTTTTCTTTGCAAAATCCCTCCCCAAGTAATGGTTGTCAGCTGCAAACTGGCAGATGGTGCATGTGTGCACAATGTACATGTGGCTGCTCAGATCTTACACAGTTGTGAATTATTTGTCTTCCCTAAATGAAATGAGAAGTTTCAGCCTCACTTCAAATCTGATCCTTTATCCTCCCGAATGCCTTTGTTTGATTTACTGCTTGGGCTAAGTGATGCAGAAAAAAAAAAATCAGTGCTAATCTGACCTTTGCCCTTGTTGTTTGTCTAGACCAATATCTTACTGAAAACCTTGATAAGAAAAATAGTTTTGCCATTTTTTGTCTGTGTGATGCTGAACCTTAGTTTCCTCAGCTGTAAAATAAGAGCTAATCTATTTTACAGTGAGACCTAATGTATGGAGTTTACTTTGATATCCTTTGGTGAAAGATGATTTTGGGGTGCAAAGTTTAGCTTTGTTTTCCTTAGAAATTAAATTCTTCCTCATTTTCAATGCTCAGTTACTTATCCAAGGACTCATAGTGTACCACAGACAATATATCCCAGGCCAGTTCTGGTTCATTTCACTTTTTTGGCTGTGTCCCTGAAACACAGGTCTCCTTTCTCCCCCACATATGCCTAATTGTCCCTGAGCCTTCTGCTTTATTGACAGCTGTGGTGCTTCAATGTCATCTGATGCTCTGGCTCATTGCTGCAACCCTGAGCTTGCAGTGTATTATGCTTTTCTGAATACAGGGCATCTTTGAGTGCATTATGTCCCTCAAAAGCACCAGGCAATGTGAAATCCCAAACACACGAATGACAAGACTGAAGTAGCTTTCCAACAGGAAATATAAGATGACACTCAGGAAAATATTGAAGAATGAAAAGGGAAGTAGCTATTCAGTCAGAAGCAAATGTTTTTTAAGGAAATCCTTCTCTCTCAAAAAACATGCAGAAGAGTGAATAATGTATTTTTGACTTTCAGACTGGTATCTGTGGCATAAAGGGTTCCAAGCATGTCTTAAGAAAAGGATAAATGTTTGTATGTGGGTCAGATCTACAAAGTGGGGGACAAGAGGTACAAGGTCCTCTAAAATTTTAGTAGTTTCATGCCTCTGCATGTTTCTTTAGTTTTCTTTTACACAAGCTTTCCTTTAATGTCCCTGCCAGCAGGGTGGGAATCTGTCTTTGGCACAGTTGCAAATATGGAAAGTAACAGTCTAACAGTGAATGAACAACAATATATTTAGATACTATATCTACTATAAGAGGTAATATTTGCTATTTTCTTAAGTTAACCAGGGATTGGTTACATTTGAAAAATATGCAGGGTCTGCTTCCTATTTTTGACTCATCATTGACACTAGTTATTTTGCTCAAATGAAAATAATTTGGCTCTTCTTTCCCCTTGAATATTCAAATCAACAGAAGAGAGACAGCAAAATTAGTTAATTGTTAATTTATGTACATGAACACAGAGGACAAATTCCAAACAGAGCAGCATGGGGCATCTGGGTAAGGTTGTCATGCTCCTAGAATCATGCATTTAATACAGGTTTACCTTGTACCATGTGTTTTCTCCCATGGGTTGGCATAGGGGCAATAAATTTTCATGGGCATACACCTTATTGTTTACCTATATTAGAAAGACATTAATTAGAAAATTACCCTGAAGAGCAGATCTTTCAAATAAGAATTTGTTTTTCTTTACCAGTAAGGAGAGTTTCCTGACGGACAACAAAGTTTACCACATTGCATTTAAGAATCTGCGAGTAATTTATTCTTCTCTCTAGTTGCAGTGGAAGAAAAAATAAGCTAGCTACTAGCAGCAGGATAAAGTCATGTTTCTCTGATGGTTTGGGCTGGCATGACCTATCCTATGCCTCTGTGAGAGCTGGAACAGACTACTTTTGAAAGAACAGAGTGATCTTTAAAAATCTTTATCAGAAGTGGTTTGGTGTCATGATGTCTTTTACTACAGTCCCACCATATCTCTTCAAAGAAAGATTTTCTATCTTGTGTTGCCTCACATTTCCTCCTGTTTCTGTTTACAGTGATATTTGATAGTGCAGAACTCAGGTGCACAGAAAAATTAATAGTTAAATGTTTTCCTCAGAATGACCAGCACTATGGGATTTTGTTCTGTTTTTGAAAAGGGTGTTTGCAGTGGGGAAGGCCAGCTCTGTCCTCTCACCAGTCCCGTCCCATTAAGAGTCCAACTGGAGCTGTAGAGGGGCCTCCACAAAGCTCTTCAGCAACCACACCTTTGCCACCAAGGTCTTTTTGCACCTCTGGCTGTTCACTGATGTGTTTGTGCCACATGTAGCCATCCTCTGGTCTCACAGACATGCAATAGCTCCCTGTAAGTCCACTGTCCATCAGCATCTCACCACAGAAGTGGGAGATTGGGAGCATGGGCTGGTACAACACTCAGGCTACAGGCTTACCTGCAGTGTGTCCCTATATCCAGTAGTCCTGAAGGACAATGGGTACTGTCCCATCCTTTTGTAACCTGCACAGAAGAAAACATCACCACCCAGCCTGGAGATGGCTCTATTGGTATATTCTGCAAGGGCCATTGGTCTAGTACTTTTATTCCATGAGGGGAAACTGGAGGCCTGGCAGATCATAAGTCAAGGCTGACAACACAAATATGATGATTTGTCCATGGAATATGGACCATGTGGTAAATGGACTGATGGAAAAGTGACAGCAGAGAGAAGCTCTTAAGGATGTTTGTGTGGAAGAAAAAGAGGGAATAAATATACAGCAAACTTTTGGGAATAAAACCCAGTTTTGTACCCCAACAAAAGTGGGTATTCCTGAGGCACCCCATTAGGAAGCCAAATGCCATCACAAGATGTTAATTTGTTGTCAACTAGAGTCATAACCCATAGTTGGACAGGATGTCTTTATAGCTGTCACTTGCACTAGCCAGAAGCAAGAAGACCTTACGCCGGCTATCCCTCATGTCCTCTACAGACCAGAATTTCTTAACCTTACTTACCTGTGATCATCCAGATGTGACCATGGTGGTGCACAGTAACCAGGGAAAATACAGAAATGGTGTAAGCCTTTCAAAGTGACAGGTTTGGTCTTCCTTACAGTCAGTTTTGTCACTGTTAGTCCTGTTAGGTACTGCCTAATTCCACCCTATTTCAGTCGTATTTCTTACTGGGATGATGAAATAATCTGTAATCTGTGTGATGGAATATCAGTTGTGTGCTCTGAACCCTTGACTAACAAATTCTACACAGGACCAGAGTTGTTCCCTGCAGTTAAATCTGTTTATAAACATTGTTGGAGGTTAAGCCACCAGTGCAGCAGTGTTTCTACCATGCTGGTCTGTGGCTTGTGAATGGTTAATGCAGTGAATTAAATACTGAGATGAATGCCTCAACACAAGTAAAGAAGATATACTATTAAGAACAGGTTGCTTAAGGTTAAAGCATTAACATAAAGTGAGTTATTCTACTGTCCTTCCCAAAACAGGATGGGTGGTAGTGGAAAGTGGATCTATAAATAGAAGTTGCTGAGTTGTGTCCTGTGTCAGGCCTGTCTAGTGCTTATTATCCTTTGCTCCTTCAATTCTTAGCTGTGGAGATTTAGTCTGAGCTGTTTGTCATTGATATGGAGAAATTAAAAAATACCAACCAAATGCTTTTACAAGAGTAATAAAATCATAAAATGCATTGGAGTGACCCTATCTGGATGATAGGTATCCACCAAAGCTGCTCGATTACTGTTCTCTTTGGCTGGACAGGGGATAAAGAATATAATGAAAAGATTCTGAGTTAAGAACAGAGGGAGATCACTCACCAATTGCCATCATGGGCTAAAGAGACTCGACTTGGGGAAATAAATGGAAATTATTACCAGTCAGATCAGAGTAGCATAATGAGAAATAAAAGCAAATCTTAAAAACACCTTCTCCCACTCTTTTCTTCTCAGGCCTAACTTTTCTCCTGAATTCTCTGCCTACTCTCCTACAGTTGTGCAGTAGAATGAAGAAAACAAGTTGTAGTCAGTTCATCACACATTTCTCACACTCCCTTCTTCTCAGTGGGAGGACTTCTCATACACTACACCTGGTGCAGTGTGGTGTCCCTCTCATGGGAGACAGCTCTCCGTGAATTTCTCTAACATGAGTCCTTCCCAGAGGCTGCAGTTTCTCACAAACTCCCCCAGCATGTGTCCCTTCCATGGAGTGCAGTCCTTCAGGTGCAGACTTCTCTGGCCAAGGCCCTCTGTGGAGCCACAAGTCCTTCCAGAGGCCTTGTCCAGCACAGGTGCTCATCTCCACAGGTCCATAGCTCCTGCCAAGACTCTCCTGTAGCATGGGCTTCTCATGGGGTTGCAGCCTCCTTAGGGCATTCACCTGTCCTTCAGGGGCTGCAGATGGATCCCTGCTTCACAAGGGGTGTGGCTGGACTGCAGGGGCACAGCTGCCTTGCCATGCTCTGCACCACTGGCTGCAGGGGAGTCTGTGCTCCAGAGCCTGCAGCACCTCATCCTCCATTGAGTTTGGTTTCTGCAGGGCTCTTCCTCTCACACATGCTCACACTTTCCTCCAGCTGCAGTTGTGCCAGGTGGATGGAGCTTTGAGCATCCTGATCTACTGCAAGGTGTACCTACCCATGGCAGGTGGGCTGCAACTAGGTGATCTTTTAAGTTCCCTTCCAACATAAACCTTTAGTACTATGATTCTATGACTGAAAACTCCACTGTGTGCGTTGAAGTGCATAAAACTTCAGTGAACCAATGAATGGACGAGCAATTTTTTTTTCTTTTTTTCTCCCCTAAGTGCAGAACTCAGGTGTTTGTAAACATAAATCAAATCCTGCAATCAATTACACTCAGGTTGATTATAGTAATCAAAAGGGATCTTGAGGTCAACTTTTAGTGCTCTGTAGACTGTTGAAATGTGTTTCAGTTTCACTTAGTCTCAAGTACTGTGTCAGAGGGGTGTGGCTCTGCTTGGGCCTTGATGAAGATGAATTTTCAGAATGTAGTACAATATGGGACTGAAATAATGTTGATAAGTGAAGAAACAAAGCAAGAAAATGAAAGTTTGTGCTTGACTGTCATTCTCAGTGTTCTTTAACCAAGTCCTGTGATCTCACTAAACCTCCAGCTTCTTCGTTGTGCCCAGGTATATGGGTATTCAGGAGCACTGCTCCTCTCTTTCTTTTACCTTAATTGTTAATTTCTTATTAGAATAAAATGCATTAAAAGGTTACTGAGAAACTTCAGTGAGTGTTGGATGCACTCACATCTAGGTATCAGAAAGTATTCTACAGTATTCCATACTCAAAACCAGCTTCTAGCCATTTTTATATTAAATAAAAGCTATTGGTATAGAACCCTTGATTCCATAAATGGTCTTAATGTCCCAGAAAAAGTTGTCTCCTAAGGTGATATTATAGCCTTCAATATGGACATTAGAGTCATCTGATGCTCCTTTTCCTCTGTTGTAATTTGTCATTCTTCTTGCCCATGAATTAGGAGGTTAAGACATTAAATAGACCAGTAAGTATATGTTAAAGAATATATGTAAACATAATTTGTTGCTAATAAATACTACAGAAAATGTCTACAAAACAACATAAATTGAAGTCAAGTTTTTTTCTTTCCTTTTCTGGCCCCTTGTAAAGATAGACAAAGCAAGGTGAATTCTGGAGGAAAGCAACCCTTACTCTGGTAAGTGTCATTTCCGTGGACTCCTGTATAGTCAATGGAAAAAGACAATCCCTTTCAGATTTAATAAAGTATAGCTACTCTGAGTTTTGTTCTGAATCTTTTCTGGAAAAGATGATTTCTCTCCATCTGCAACAGAGAAAATTCCTGCAGCTTATAGAGTAATCATAGAATCATTGCCCAGGAGCACCAGACAAGCACCAGTAGTTTCTTCCAGAGGTGTAGAAAAGCTCTGGAGATTTTATTTTTTGAACTGGATGGGGAAGCAGGCAAGTGATTTAACTGGTATATAATAATAAGAAAAAGACCATTCTTGCCTGACAGCAGCATGTGCTTGTCTGTATCCTTGCTCATAAAGGATGGACTATTCGTGAAAACAGGCTTTTCTCTCCTCTCACAAGCACTGAGTAAAACATTAGGACATGTATGCAGTTTCCAGTCACTGCATTAATGAAAAGAAACTGAATTGCACTCTGAAAGGTTTCCGTCACAGTGTTGGTTCAAAAGCAGAGGTGGCATGCACTGAGTTTCATTCAGTTTTCATTTTCATTTTATTTCAGTTTAATTCATTATCAGTTTTCTTGACTGTAGTGCTGATAAGTGATCATTTTCTACCCCCACTGATTTACATCCCCCCCTTACTGGAGATGCATTCTATCGTCCTGACCATCCTTTGCCTTTGTGGCAAAGGATGTGCAAAAATTCCTGTGCAATGAATTTTTAACCTTGTGAATAGGTAATAGAGTTTCCACAGCCTGATCTGGCAGTGCCCATGCTCTCTGGAATGTTCATGCTGGGCACTGATAACCTGTGCTGTTCAGCTGTTTTTAGACAGAGTAAGCAAGAATGCAGTCAGCTTCCCAATACCTTGGAGGTTTTCCTTTTCCATCAGGCCACTGCTTGTTATATTACCCTAAAAAAGTTATTTGTCTCTCATAAGAGTCATCTTCATGTAAAGCCCCTCCTAAGCAGTGGCTCAGGCAGACGGAAATTTTGTGTGTGGAGAAGCTGCTTCTTTATGGGTGCATCACTGTGAAGAACAGAGATAGATGAACATGCTCCAAGAGAAGAGCTTCCCAGCTTACTCAAGTATAGTATTGTAGTAGTAGTTTTTCCATTAGGGTAAAGAAAAAAGTAGTAATCTGTTGTGGCTGGCATTAACACAAGTCTCTTAAATAAAGGGATTTGCAATTGAAGGACTCCCTCTGTCCTTGGGCTTCCTTTATGTTTAGACACACTCTTTTTTCTTGTTCTAGAAGTTGTCATTAAACAGCAAAAATCTTTTATTATTGAATTTAGCTGGATTTTAATAGGCGACCTAGAGATCAACATTTCAGACTCTGTTACTTGTTAAGAGAGTCACTTGAATCCCTGATGGTTTTGTTATTTAGTACCTGGACTTAGATATTTTCTTTCTTTTCACAAAGGTGATTTTCACGTGATTTTTTTGATTTAGAAGCTACTTTTTATTGCAGAGCATATTTAGTATTCTTCTTCATCACTTTGCATGATAAACATTAGTCTTCTGAAACAGGAATTTATCTGTTTTACTTCCCTAGCTTTCCATTTGGCAAGTGGTATATGCTGGTCTTTCACAGGGTATGAAAACATAGAATAGATACTAGTAAAATATGTCTTTGCTTATGTGTAATTACCATAGCTTTATATGAAAAACAAAGTGTAATTTTCAGACAGGTACATTCTCTTTCTAGCACATGAGATAATTAGAGAAACTGCAGGAAACTGTTATTTGAAGAAAACTTGACACTTTTTTACTGGAAGCAAGTGAAAAAATAAAAATATATGGGCTAAAAATTGCATTTAAAATTAAATAACACACCTATAGCATAATAAGTAATCTCAAGCGTCTGAATGTCAGTGGTGTAAGAAAATATTATTTGGAGGCTAAAGGTAGAATACCAGACCTCAATTTCTTCTGTTCTTCAGCAGTGACTGGAAGAATCAGACAGCTAAACTTCTGAGCACCAAATTGGAATCCCATGTAATCATTTCTTTTGAAAAGTTTAGCAAACACAGTTGAGCTCTTTAACAAAATCTTTTTATAGTGTATTATTTATTCTTGCATTTTATAATGAATGCACTGCCTGTGAAGAAACATATTTAAAGCATGATTTGGAAATAAGTCTTTTAACACTCAGAAAGTTTTAGAAGAGTCAGGCCTTGTGTGAAGTTTCTAGGTACCATATTTATAAAGAGTAACTTCATCTTGGCAGCTTCTAACCAGACAACAGCTTTGCAGAGCTGATTCTGCTACTGAGCTGATGGAACCAGGAACAAAACCTAAAGGAAATTTCAGGGTCAGGTTTTAAAAATGTAACTAATAGGTCAGTTTGTTTTTCCCTTGCATTGTAAATTTGTGGGAAGAAAATAAACTTCTTTAGAAAGGCTTTTGATGGATGTGTAAGACTCCGACAGCTCAGTCTTGCATTTGTTTTACTTTACCATGTGTTACATTACTGTTCTGAATGAACAGGATGATTTTTGTTATTCAAGTATTCTGGTAAGACTTAGGTCATGGCTTTTAGTTGAGGCATTTAAGTTCTATCTTTCACAGTTTATATATATGGAATTACAGGGACCAGATTTATATATATGGAATTAGAGGGACCAGTTCAGGCTTAATGTAGCCTAAACCACATCACAGTCTCACAAAAATTAAAAAAGGCTTTACCTAGTAATTTGTCATTTATCTTTTCTTGTTACCATAAATATCTGTGAAACTTGTGGAAAGAACAAGCCCATGTACCAGGAGCTCCTTCCATCTCATCAATTCAGCTGTGGGGATATATCTGTGCACACACTCACCCCTCTTTTCTGTGTTTTGATTTCCCAGGAAATCACAGCTGTAACATACATGCATCATTAGGGAAACCAGACTGTGGAGCACAGGGAAAACAGCTATACTGTGTTATACAGATAGATCCAGGATGGATTGTGAAAGTACAAAATTTATGTATCCAAACAGAGATCTAGGAGAAAATAAACTGACACAAAACAAAGCAAAAGATTTGAGCACCTTTTGTAGCAGTGGGGCTTATATAGCCCAAGTGAATAGGATTTGGGATTGAAATTTACAGGACAAGAGCAAGGTCTAAATTTTGGGGATTTTCTGTTCAATTGTACTGTGTTCCTGTATTTCTGCTTTCCAGGAAGAAGTCATGGAGGTGTCTTTGATGCAACTAGGCAAGAAGCTGCATGCCTACCTGAACTATTATCTGTATCTTTAACTATATATATATAGTGATATATAGAAATATGTAGTTTAAATACAAACTTGCAGTAAACAGAAGTCCTTTCTGAGATAAATAATTTCTTTTTCATATTTTCAGACTCCTGAGAGTTGTTCAACTGTTCTGTGGCAATGTAATTAAAATCAGTGCATTGTTTAGGGCAAATGAGACTGTCCTCATGAATAACTTATATTCTACAAGAACTGACTTTGTGTCAGCATATATAGAACAGCCAGAAAATAAAGCCATGGATACCTCATTTGCACAGTTTAAAACCAGTGGGAATTCTTCTATTTTTCATATGAGCTCCTTAACCAGGAAAAATATGTTTGCCCATATGGTTACAAAAGAGATGTTTCAAAGAAGCAGAGCCCAATGGAAAGAAGATGGCACCAAAATTGAAAGGATAAGGCACTTGTTGGTTCTAGAAACAGAGTGGAATTGATTTCTGCCTTCACACAGGTGAGATAGAGGTCTGCATAAATATATTTCTAGAAAAGATATAAGCAAAATATTCCTCTGAATGTCACATGACAGTTAATCTTTTTCTTTGTTGGCACCTTTTATCTGACACCACAATTCTAGTTCCAGGTACAGATTTTTTCACCTGTACTTCCTGGATTTTGTTTACTGTGTTGCCACTGTACAAAACCACCAGTAGTAACATAACACCCCTCAAGTAAAAAAATACTGATATATATGGATGCCTCCCTCCACCCCCACATACATTTCCTGTTTTCTTAACTTGTTTGGAATAGAATTATTGTTATAGTGGAATAGAATTATTATTATGAAAGTAAAATCTATTGCCAGATTAATTTTTCAACCATTTCAATCTTCCTTAAAAATAAAGGTAAAAGTCCTAGAGAATGATGGGAGAAGGCAGAATGACCTTACATCTTTCTTGGAAGGAGACAGATATTGAAATGCATAGCATTTATTAAGAAATTTTGGGGAGATTATGTAATTCCCTCTGGATTTTTGATCTCCATTTTAATATGAACTTTATATCAACTTTTGGGAGTTTTTCATTCAGAGGGGCTTTTCTGCATGTTAGGTTGACTCCAGTGCACAAAGGGACACAATCTGGAGGGCCTTGTAAGTGCTATGCTTGTATCCAATATGGACAGCTTCCATGCAGAGCACAGTCATGTTCCTTCCTCCTGATTCACAAGGTTTTGTTATTAAAAAGATTTAAAAATAGAGACCATAAAGTAATTCTGTTTTATTTTTGCAGGTTGAAGAGGCACTATGCCATTTTGTTGTAAAAACCCCTGAAAAACACGGGCTTTTAACTATGTGACATAACCCTGCTTTCCAGCAAATGCTTTATTTCCAGCAGCAGCAGCAGGAAGAAGAGAATCTCCCTTACTAGACTACAGATCAGAAAATGAGGCAGAAGGCCACATCCTAATTCCTGACTGCCCACAGGTCAGCAACAGTGTGCTAGTGAACACACTGGTCAGTGCATTTGGCACAGCTGCACCCTGGTGTCAGTGGGCTTCTTCCTCCCTCCATCCCCACCTTATCACATACCTGATTGCAGGATGGACACCTATAAAGCATCCCATGCCCTATGTGGGTTAGTCTGTATGCTGCAGGGCACAGGAGCAGGTGGGAATATGCAACAGAACCAGGTCCCTTTTGCCTAAAGGACCAGAGGCAGGCAAAGCTTTATGTCATTTGGTCTTGCAGCCTCATCCTTGTTGAAAAGCTGATGCAGAAGTTGTCTATAGACTTCCTGAATTCCATCACCAGGATGATATTCCCCTTCTTCTCCCATGCTGAGAGTGAAACAGGACCAGGACTGTGAAAACCAGCTCTTTTCTGTCTGTGTAATGGGAATTTTTCTGCATCTTTAGCAGACAGCTGAGATAGTTACAGGGTAAAAATGACAAATTACAAACATAGTACAAGAAGACTAGTCTTAACAAGAAATTGCAGAGATTACCTATAATTTTTACTGAGCAAAAGCCATGCTATTTTATCACTTTCCAGTAAACTAGCTCAGTTTCTTCTGAGAAGAGGGAGATTTAGATGAAACTGTATTTGGGTGGAGATGCATTTAATAACATTTTATGGCACACTATTTTTTACAACAAGCATAAGGCTCGTCATTTTTACTTGTCTGCCGTAAGAAAAATGATGGTCTGTTTGAACCCTGTAAGACTAGAGTTAAGGCAAGGCAGTTTTACCTCTGCATTTTCAAAGCAGGGCTGAGGTGAGGGAAGCAGATAACTAGAGGTGAGCTGACAATGACAATGACCATTTGAGCACTTGAAAAGTCATGTCTGAAATTAGAGTGTAAAATCTCACCCAAATCCTTCATCTACTCTGCTCTCACCTCACTTGTAGTGCTATGTCCAGCTCTAGGGTCCCCAGCACAAGAAGGATGTGGGCATCCTGGAACAGGTCCACAGGAGGGCCACAAAGATGATTGGCGGGCTGGAGTGCTTCTCTTATAAAGACAGACTGAGAGAGTTGGGGTTGTTTACCGTGGAGAAGACCTGGGATACCTTAGAGCAGCCTCCCAGTATCTAAAGGGTAGCTGGAGTGGGACTTTTCGCACGGGAATGTAGTGATAGGCAGAAAAGTGTGAAAGCAGGGTGTGACATGGGGAAAACCTGCAGCTGAAGGGAATATGCAGAGAGGGAGAAAGCCAAAATATCTTTATGTTCCAATTAACCTCTGAAGTTGTCCCAAGACACTATTAGGTTAAACAAGTGACAGTGAGTTGAGAGGTAACCTGTGGAGACAACAAATTTGACAGAATTAGGAATTGTGTGTTCCAAGGATGGTGTGTGCTTGAACAGATTTTGGGAAGCATTACATTCACAAGTATCATCCCTAAGCATCATTCATGCATTTCTGCTTGTTTGGTTGTCAAAGCAGTAAGAAAAATTTTTTGTGGGCAAAGGGAGAGAACACCAATGCTCAACTTTCAGTTGAGTTCTAACATACAATTCTTACATCTAAAGAAAAATGTGCTGTTGATTGACTGTGGTGGCCTGTTGCATAGATGTGGGTTGTTCTTAGGGTTTTTTTTTGAGATTTCTCCCCAGTAACAGAGGTAGCAAGTAGTTTATTGAACGCCTCGCCATTTTTCCCCAGCCTTTAAGTACAGAAAACACTTTACAGACAGCATTACCTTAATTTAAATATCATATTCTATTACATAATTAAATCAGTTACCATGTCTCTGTCACTCTTACTTTATGTTTGTTAGGAGAAAGTTTGTACTGCTAACTGCAGTAGCTTATTAGGTTGCTTGTCAGAAGTACGAGTTTTAAGTTAGTTAGGAAACAATTATTTAAAGAAGCTGTATAAACATTCTTCAGTTAGAATTATGAAATACATTCAGAAAAATTTAGGCTCCAGCTTAAAAGATGTGATGGCTATTACATTTTAAGCTAAATGCCATGTGTGGACATACAACACTATTTGTGAGAAGGGATAACAGAAATTTTAAGCAAGCCACCAGTTTTTTTCTGTAGGAAATTTTACATGATTTATGGAAAAGTTTTCACAATACAATTTTCCCACAATTTATGGGAAAAAATCTTAGCAATGAGTGGCCAGGTTGTAGGCAATTGTTTCCTGGGATTTCAGTAAGATGGAGGTGAGAAAGAAAAACAGAGTGGCCCACCACCTGTGTTGGAAATCTCAGAGAAAACACTATATAAGGTCTGGACTTCTAAGATTTCCAGCAAGGAGTTTGTCTTAATATACGGATTTCCTTTTCTTCCTAGACCATTTTACACTAGTTCATGAATGTGGTGGGATTTTCTTAAGGATATGTCAACAGGAACATCACAGGATGTCAGCTTTTTTCTATGTATATCTGTTGTATTATTTTGGTCAGTCTGAAAAATACAAGGTGCCTACACTGGTGTCAATCACCAGGAGAATTCCTGGTTGCAGCTCCTTCATCTTTGGATGCATTACAGCCTGGTGTGAGTACTCTGCTCAGTTTGTTGGAACCACAAGTTGGGCCATCAGAGCCTTACACCTGGAAGGTGTTGAGTCAAGGCTTACAGACATATGATTTAATATATCTATCATCAGCAAGCACAAGTTTCAACCCATCTGCTGTAGAAAGAAATCCCTGACAAGGGCATTAATGCCAACTAGTTATGATTCTTTCTCTCCTTCGAGCACATCAGCTTCTAGAAGGCATTAAGATTTTTCAGTTTCCATCTCTTGTGCCAGTAGATATGAATTGCAGCACTGTAATTTAAAATAGCAAACACATACTATGCAGCTTAAAATAATGAGAAATTTAGAACAACTGTACAGGCAGATGGTTCTATAATTCCAGCATTCAAAAGAAGATATAATGCTATTCAGTCTTGAATTAAAAAAGGCACAGATCCTTTGAACTCATCCAGCTATTGGGCAGTCCTCATTACAAACAATGAGGTCCATATCTTTGGCAAAGTACTAATATATTTTTTTCAGAACAGCTGAAATTAAATGAACACAAAGATCTTATGAATTTTGAAGAGAACTATTTTCACAAAACCATGCAGCAAAAATTGATGCTAAGAGGGTGAATAGATCTCTTATTTGTGACAATTGAAAATACATGTGACTGCATCATTTAGAGGTGTTAGATTAATTTTTTTTAGAGAGACCTTTGTTCAATAGAATAATTGTTGAACGATGTGTAATATCTGATTAGTTCCAAGAGAATTAACTTTTTCATTATAATTTCAAAAGAGTGACCAGCAGCAGTGTTTCTCCTGTCCTTAACAGTATACCAGGAACTGAGAAGCAATAAGCAGTTAGAAATCAGAAATCATCCTGTGAATTTCCAATGAGTCTTAGCCTTTCAGTTATGCAGAGGACAATTACTGCCTTTCTGTAACCTCAGTGAAGATCACTAGAGCCATAACACTAAAGAACTTGTACCCTTTTCTGCTTTATTCTGCTCAGACCTGCCAGATCTGAGCTCCTGATTTGCAATACCGTAGTCATCAGACTTTGGAGGAAGAATGAGGGGAAAATGGTGATTAAAACATTCCTTTCCCAGGACAGATTGCCTTGCTTACATAATTGATTATTTGTCAGAATTTAATTCCTGTTCTGTTTCTGTGATAACACTGAGGTAGTGACAAAAGAGTGATCTATGTGTTTTGGTGCCGAATCCTGCCTGTAAAGACATGTGTTTCTTTCTCTGATTTGCTCCAGATTTCCACTATTGCCTTGTGCAAATCACTAAGTCAGTCTCTGCTTTACTTCTTTGTCTAATAAAGCTGAATACTAAGGAATCTCCAGATCGTAGCTCTTGTCCAGAAAAATACCCAGCAATTTTGGATCCCCTAAAAGCTGTGGCCGAACAGTGGAGTTTTGAAGGGATCCTCAGAACCCAAATTAATTCTACTAAACTGGAAAACAGGAAAAAGCAAATGATGAAAAAGAAGGTAAGCAGATGTATTTCTTTACATGACAGACAGAAATAACTTTACACTCCTAGTACATTTCGTTTTGTTTTCTATGATTACATATAACCCAGCTTTTCTCAAATGACTCCATACTGCTTTTTATTCAGCCTTTACAATTTGTTCAGCTTTTCAATGCATTGATCTAATGAAACCTTGGAGAAGAAATCAGCAAGAAGAGAAAAGCTCTGACCTATTCCTATTTACAGTACCATCTGTTCATTCTTTCTAGTGTATTTCTCATGCCAACATGTTTTCTTTTCCTTTTACCTTGAAAACTAATTTTAAGTCTTCATTTTCAGAAAATATAGGTTTATTGTCAATATGCCCAAAAATCAAAGAATATAGCTTCTCTCCCCAGTAACAAATTGCTCTCCTGCACAAATATCATACCTCACTGCTAGCCTGGGCTCTTAGGGAGGTGGGTTATTGCATCTTTGCGAGGGGCATTGTAGTGACAAATTGTTGAATTCCTTCCATAGCTCTTTTTATGTTAAAAAACTATAGAAACATATTTTCCTAAATTAATTTTCTTCCCAAGATTTCCGTTCTGTTGGGTGCATTCTCACTGTCTTATGGCACAGTCCACAAGGAGCTGGATTCTCTGGGAGTTTTCCCATTGATTTCATTATTTACATTGTTTCACTTCACATTATTGACTCCTACGCACTGCAGCTCTGACCCTCAGGCTGAAAACTTCTAAAATGTGAAACTTCTGTCAGGAATGCTTCATTTTCAATGAGAGTGAAGATTTCTGAGACCAGAAATATTACTATGGCTTGAGTCAAAGGACAACAACAATCTAGATGTTCCTGCTTATTCTGCACATTTTATACCTCCCAGAAAAGACAGATGAACACAGATTTACATTTTTATTTGGCCGTCTTTTAATTTAATCTCTCCATCCTTCAGTAAGTTAAGCACAAAAGTTTTCCTCAGGCTTTTTTCCTTTCCTGTTTCTCCTCAATAGTGGTAGCAAGCTAGACATTGGCATCTGTTGCTTCAGCAAATATTTTGTGGTTTTCGTAGTATCTGCAGGTGGCTGCGTTTGGCTGCATCTCCCAGTCCTACTGCTTCTATGGTTCTCTGACAGAAAAATATAGAAGTAATAGCATACAGAAGTAGCATGGTCTGGAGGAAAAAAATACCTTTTGGGGAGTTTATGCCTCCCAGATATAACACTCTGGATATTTTACTTTCCTTGAAAATTTTTGAGATTTCGTCTCTTTTCCTAGTTAATACTGAGAGAAAATGGGTTGGTTTTGTGTTAATTTTGTTTATTTATCTGGAGCGGAGGTACTAGTGGTGAGTGGTATGGGGCATTCTCACTGAAAGGAAATCCTAATATTCTGTATTAGCCCATGGAAAAGACCTTTTCCTATCCATATCTGGTACAAGTACAGAATTGTTCAGCTGCAGTGGAGCAGAGATCTCTTGCATCTCTGAACCTGGCCTCAAAACTCCCTAACTTTCTTCATGGCCCATGGGAGACACTGGGGGATATTTCCCAATGTCTTTCTGCAACAATTATGCACCTTTTTAAACTCAAGTTTTACACTTTATTTTCTCCCCTAGTAACGTCTCTGAATTTGGCTTCTGCCTCTCATAATAGTTCACCATACAGCTTTGGACAGTTTCTTAATACATTTCTGTGTCTCCTGCCAAACTGCCTTTAAAAGAAGGGTAAAATATCCCCAGTTTCCTTGAAATGCTTACAGTTATTGTAATAGCTGCCTTTTGATGTAAACTTGTAAATAAATGGAAGAATGCAGAGTACAACAATAAATATACCAACAGATTCTTAGCTGAATTTAATTCCATTTTAAATAAGTGGTATTTATTGTTTCTTCTGACTTTGCTTTCTATAGTGGAGTAAAGATGATAATACTACAATGTATTTTAGATAGATGGATAGATGCACATTTTTGTGCTTGGCAATATATTAAACTTTTTATGTCTTCTTGCAGTATTTTTTCAGCAGTTTGTTGTTTTTAAACAAAAAAAACCAAAACAAAACCAAGCAAATGAAAAAGCACAAGGGGTTATTTTAGAATGGGAAAAATAAACACTCCCAGTCATTTGTGTTTATTTCCCAGATGGCATGCTATGAAGTTGTTACTACATAAGGTCTTAATATTTCTGCAGTCTATAACTCTAAGTACTAAGTTATGGTTGATTTTTCTCACTGTATTTGCCAGACTGCTTACAGATATTTGTGTCATTTACTTATAAATGTGAATCTACATGTGATTTTAAGGGATCATTTTTAAGGCAGGGTTGAACAAAAAGTAAGCCATAACAATGTCAGTGTGAATAACAATGCACCTATGTAGGATGTATTTCTCTGTCCATTTGGTTTCGTTGCTTTTAGAGGCTTTGTGTTGCACTTTGTATTAAAAGCAGAGAGGAAGTTAAGGCAGTTTCTGAGTGCTGTGTGATCAAACACATTGTAAACTTTTACCAGATGAACCATTCTTTCTTTTTACAATTCCATTTCCTGAGAGTGAAAATATTTTTGTCTCAGGCGTCTTTGCATCCATGGTATTTCACTTGATGAGGATGGTGAGATCCTAGGATCATATTGAAGAACATCTTCCCTCTGACAGTGCAACACTGGAGCCAGCAGGAGTTCTGCTTTTGGAGAAAAGTAGGGGTGGAGGTGGCAATAAACACAAACAGTGCTCAACTGATCCTCTGATTGTGCCCTCTGGGCAAGAGCCTCCTAAACTCACTGAGGTGATGGGACATGAACACGTTTTCCTTGGCTTTACTGCATCAAGGATGTCAGCCTCTCTGCTGCAGCACAACTCACGTGTTGTGTACCTCATGTGTGCATGCATGTTTGTGCTGGTGATTTGAGCTGACAGGCGTCTGAAGGCACCCAGAGATGTGGTGCACAGTAATGTGCCACAAAGTGTATTGCTTTTACCCTGTGATTTTCCCCAGGGAACACAGTGAGCTCACAATGAGATGCTGAAGCTGCTTATTGTGCAATTTGCTGTCTTCTCTCCTTCCCACGGTGCCACCGAGCCAGCCTGTGAGCTGTGGAGTGACCAGGAAAATTTCATGCATGTTGCTACCCAGAGGCCTTGTGCAAAGACAGTTCTGGTAATTCAACAAGTTGCTTCCTTAGGTAGACCCAGGTGGGTATCTGCAGACAAGGTTGTCTGTGTGGTTGGCCAGTTTTGACACACAGTTAAGTGCTGTGTCTTCAATATGCTGTTGCAGTGTGGTTGGTCCCAGTGGTACAATGAATTACAGAATTCAGTTGAATGGTATAAATTATAATTCCATAGAAATTCTATAATTAAATATGTTAAACTTTTAATCTCCTTTTGATACTCTGAAAAACCTTACATCCTTTTCGTGCTGTGTATTTTTTTTTGCTGATCCCCTTCCTTTCAGCATTCTCTTTTGGCCTCTCAAAATGCTTAGGGCAGTACAAAGTAAGTAATAAATACATCAAGGCTCTTTGTTATTTTAAAGATGTGAAACTCTTACCATATTTTCATTCATTCATTAAAAAATCCTGTGGTTAGATCAGATACTTAAGAGTTTACCTCATTCACATTAAAAGTCAAAGGCATGTGTTTAACATCTCCAGTGATTTTAATAGACGCTGCTTTAAAACTAAAAATAAAATGCTGTATCATTTCAAAATTTGAGAGTATCTGGTTCTGATTATAAAAGGTTAAAAGCATTTTAAATTTGAGCTATAAAATATTAATTGTGCTTATTCCTTAAGTCAAATGCAATTTATATCTGTTTCTATGGTGATAATAATATAATGCACAGGGAATGTTAACAGGCTGAAGCAGACTGGATCCTGAGTTGATCTGAGCAACTCCTGGAAGGGCTGAGGGTCCTTAATTTGTGGAACAATAGAGTGGAACATATCAAAGGAAAAATATTGCATTTTACAAGGTAAGGTTGTGCAACTTTTGCCAACTAGGAGTGGAATCTGTTGTACAGTACTACATAATCCTGTTTAAAGCAGCCAGAAGTGACTCCAGAGCAAGTGACAGCACCAAATGTAAAAATCCCAGCCTGGAAGGCAGTGTTGGCTCCTACTGGAGTTCGCACACTTGTCAGCATAGGTGCTTAACTGTGTGACACCCAAACTCAAAGCACTCAAAACACCAACAATCCCCACAAATGCTGGTGGTGGCATACAGTGAAAATGAGCAGGATAGGATTTACAGCTAAAGTGTCACTCAGTGAACCACAGAGAAGTGGCTTTTACTTCTGTCTTCAAACAACTGCTAAATGAAATGAAGCTACTTCATTAAATCATTCTCTATCCCACTCTCTCCCTTCTCCTCTTCCTTCATCTAGGACTAGTTCCCAGTTTGTTTTGTACCATGGCTAGAATTTTTTTTCAATGAAATATGAACTGTTATTTTAATAAATACTAAATAAATGAAAAAAAATGAATAGAAAACATCATTTCTTATCTGACTGGTTCCAAGAAATTTGGGATAACATACATAGAAACTCACCCCAAATATTTTTATACGTATCTTTTATGCATACCTGTTAGGAGCTCATTTCTTCTTCCTCAGAAAACAAAAAATGACATTGGATAGAAAATGTTCAGAGGAACTTGGCTTAGGAGCATTTTTATTTTAGCTCTCTGTGAAATGAAACCATGCTTTTTTAGTATGTTAACTATAACTGTATATATACCATTGAAATGCAATTAATATATATCATATTTTTACAAATTAAATTGATATATGTGTCTTTAAGACATAAGTAGACCAATGGTCCATTTTAATAAAAACTGAAACTTGTTTTATTTCAGAAAATACTGCAAAAATAAATCATTCATCTGAGATTTTAATCTGTCTATGTCTGGACTGTTCATTATTCCATTCCCTTCAAGAGATGCCCTGAACCCCAGGCCTACCCTGCATATTAGTGTGAACATGACTCAACTTTTTTAGTTTAAAAAAGAGGATATTTAAAGTTTTGTGGAAGGGACAATATAGCCAGAGGTGTAAATTTATAAAATTGTATTTCTTTCTTCTTCTTCTTGCTTCTGCCATAGAGTAGAAGTAGTAGGAAGTGGTTCTGTTATTCATGAGGGCAGGTTAAATAAGCTTCATTCACCAAAACAACTTAATTGAAACACTGCAAATATGAAGAAAACATAATGCTTATTAAGATGAAAAAGACTTGTCTTTTTTTTGCTGTTTTAAATTTTGATACAAAAATGCCAGTGTAAAGAGGTGTGAAGGCTGGGAAAGATGTTTTTTCTTAAACAGACCCTTGCCATCTTAGTGAAAAGCAGACAGGTATTCAGAAGCATTTGAGCAAAGTGCTTATCGCAGGCACTGAAACAAAAGCCTGCTGAATTCTAAATTACAAACCTGGTCAGGAATTGATTGTTGAACTGTGTCTTTTTAAACCTCTTGCAAGAGCTACAATATGCCTTTGTGACTACTAGTGTCAGAGAAAAACATGACATAGGCGTCTCTGTAAGGTCCTTCCATATGAAAAACAAACACATAGTTAAATCCATTTAAATGTGATAACGTTTTTATCTTCCTGGGAGCTCTGCCACCCACTCGTACAGAACTAAACCAGCACTGTAATTTTTGAAATTGCCTTGAGCCTGTGGCTACCTTATGGAAAGATCCAGAACTGAAGTCCCGTGCCTTTCACGTGCTGCGGAAATCCAGGGCTCAGGTGGTGCTGGCAGTGACTGAGCAATGGGATTATCCTGCCCAGTGACAGGTGAAGGGGCCGGCGGCATACCAATGAGCTCGGTTTTTATGAGCCTCTAAACTCCACATGTAATTAAAGAGACTTTTCATATTTAATAGTATTTATCTTGTGTGTCAGATAACACTTGTTAAAACTCATCAGCTTTTCATTACCAAGATCATTAATACTACTGGTGATACTGTGACTTGAATAGCTTTTTGCTTGTTTGTCACAAGCTGTGAATTGACTTTCTAATGACTCATTCAGTTGTAAATTTGCCTTTTCAAGAACAAAAGCAGAAGTATCAGCCCTATTGCTTACCTCAAATTCTTCTATTGACATTTCCTGTTAATGTAAGGCAATGTTAAGCCAGTGATTTTAGGGGGAAGCTCTCTTTGGAAGGTCATATTTTCAAAGAGGTAGCATGCTGCCCAGTGGAGCAGCTCTTTTGTGCATCCAAATTTTGCTGATCTTCCCATCTGTTCCCCCTGCTGTGATAGGACACCTGGTAAAAGGGCCAGATCTTGTTTTTTCCTGCATGTGCACACTTTGGCCCACTAACCTTTGCATTACTACCCCGATGTGTGGTGGAAACGACAAAATTGTGCTGGACTGGCAGGCAGGAAACCTGTCTGCTCTGTGCCTCCACTTTTACTGGCAGAATGAACAGTGGAGTTACTGAGACTGCTGCTATTTCAAAACAGAAGGACAGGTTAAAAAGTTTATTCTTTTTGCTTTTTAAAAAATTGTTTCAAACAACAAGCCCTCAATATCAATTTGATCTTGTACAAGGCTTTAGATGGAAAGGTAATCTTAGATTTTAAGGCCAGAAGTAGACCAGCAAGTCGCTGAATTTCATGCCTTGTGGTTGTTAAGGTGTTTCTTCCCTGTCTTCAGCCAAAGTCAGATCTCTGATTAATGCACAGCTCCTAGAAGACATCAGGAATGGCAATCACCATCTTTTCCTTTTACTTTTTTGGTGTTGGTTATTTTTTAAATTTTCATCACTTTTATGTTCTTTTGGTTTTGAGATTTTAATTTTTTTTGTGTGTGTGTGTATGCATGTGTCTGTGTGTAAATGTTCCACAGTCTCTGGACTTGAGAGACCACCTCTGCACTGAGAAATTGATTTAATCGCTATAATTACATGTGCCGTGTGAAGTACAATATTCCTGTCACCTGCCAGTGTAGGCAGATATGACTCAAGGAAATACTTTGATTTGCAGGTATACTTCATCAGGGTGCTTATACTGCTTATAATTTCTTAAACTACAAATTATTTGTGATAGGCCTTTGTAGGCTTTGCTTAACAGAGAAAAAAAGGCTTAACAGAAAATTCAGAACACTCATTCTGGCACGAGCTGTGGAGAATGTGTTTGTGGGTTGGGAGGAAAGGGCAAGACATGAAGAATAAAGTATTTTAGGAGCCTCTGATTGGTAAAGATAAGCCACAGCATTGTAGGTGCAAAGAGTGTATCTTCAAATATGGCTGTACTAGATGACAGTTTAATGACAGTACTGAGCCAGCTTTAACTGTTGTCTTGTCAGCAAGCACAAGGTTATACAGTGGAAGAAGACTGCTTTTGAGGAGAAGGTCAAATCTGAAAAGGTAGAACATCACCAAAGTGCATTGTAGTCAAAGGTGATTGATAGAGGCAAAATGATTCAGCTGAGATGTGCAGCCCATTTCCTTGGCATGACTGTGAACTGGAGCTGAAACTTCCCGCAGGCATCCTTGCTCAGGGTGAGAGCCAAGACAGAAAGATCATCCAGGCTTGCAGCTGAATTCAGCATGGATCAGCGCTGTAGTTCAATAAAACTGTCAGGACCAGACTTAAATATATGGACTTGGTAGTCTTGGTAGCTCTGCTGGGGCATGGTGGGAGGTGGGAGCAGTGAGCTTTCACTACTGCAGTGTTTGCTGTGGCTGTGTTGGTGCTCCCATCACTTTCATCTTGCACAGGTGCCTAGGTAGGGAGTGGGGGAGGGAAGCTTTCCTGTAGTGCATGGAGAGCAAGTCAGTTTGGTGGAAAGCCCTGGGGATTAGGTTTTGTTAGTTTGCTTGCAGAGAGGGCCGAATGTTTGGTTTATGCAGCTGTAATCTCAGTAGTATGGAAGAAATTTCTTTCTCTCTTTGTTGCCAAGACATAGCCTAGCTTATTCACAAAGACCCTTTTCAATTAAAGGACTTCACATTCAAAGCCATACAAGCATCATTTGGCCATAAATTGCATTGGATGAGGAGGTAAAATATGATCTCATAGCTTTGCTGAATTTTTTATTTTGTTTTTTTGTTTAATCCAATCTCCATGGAAAACTCTGGCATACTTCATACATCCCTACTTTGTATTTTTCATGATGAAGTGGGATATTAAGGAAGTGAAATTGCCACAAAGATCTGCATGCAGGTGAGGTTTTGTTGCATATAGGGAAATGGAACTACAGGAATGCCCTGAGTATATAAAAGCTTGAGAATTAGGCTCTCAGTGAAAGTCAGACTGATTTGGGTGACATATCCAGCATGAAAACTGAGTGCTTAGTGCTGGAAAGTGGAGGTGCAATGATGGGTTTTCTGTCAAAAGGCACCTTGAGTGCAAAGGTTACCTGCTTAGTTTGGTCACATTAAAATAATCACAGAAGTTACTAATCACAGAAGTAATGGGCCCACAGAAAATAAACAAACTATATGTAAACCATGGCCTTTTATGTGGGAGCAGATTGTAAGATTTTATCTTGCAAAACTATCAAATATTAAACAAGTAAATAGCTCATAATTAGAAAAGTGTTTTAATAATAACAGTCATTTTAGTCAAGATGAAATAATATAAACCGAGAAGTGATAAATCAGCCTGTTACAACCTCGATTCTAGTAGGATCAGTGGCTTTTTGCAAGAGGCATCCATGACAAATACAGAACAGCCTAGACAGAATGTGGCAAATGAAGAGAAAAAGCTGCAACACAATTGGAAAAATTACCTATCACTAACATTTGCCCTCACGAGTGGAAATTACTAAAAAAACGATATAAACTCATTAAGTTCTTTCACCACAGAGAAAAGAATTGCTACCTTCTAGTGTACATATATACTTGTGTGCAGAATATGTGTCACATGAACTTCTGTAGAGCTTTCTCCTAAAAAAATTAAAAACCAAAAAAATTAAAAAGTAAAAAATAAAAGCTGGAATTGTCATGCATGCAGCTGATACATTAACAGCATCCCAAGTGATCCCACTATTAAGGGTTTAGAATGGGATTCATCTCCAGAGTAAGATATCTAACTGAATATGTCAACATATGAACTTGGATAAAATACTATATATAGATGTCTTAATCTGGAGACAAGGCATAGAATCATGGAATGATTTAGGTTACAAAAGGCCTTTAGGATCATTGAGTCCAGTCATTAACTCAGCGCAGCCAAGTCCACCATTAAACCATGTCCCTACATGACACATCCACACATTTTTTAAATACCTCTGGGAATGGTGACTGCACCATTTCCTTGGAACATCCTCAATGTTCCAATGCTTGATAACTCTTTCCCTGAAGAATTTGCTCCTAATATCTAGTTTAAACCTACCCTGGCTCAACGTGAATCCATTTATTCTCATTCTGTCACTTGTTACCTGGGAGAAGAGAGCGACCCCACCTCACTACAGACTCCTTTCAAGTGATTGTAGGGAATGATAACGTCACCCCTAACCCTCCTTTTCTCCAGGATAAACAGCTCTAGCTCCTTCAAGCCACTCCTCACAAGACTTGTTAGCCAGTCCCTTTACCAGCTTTGTTGCCCTTCTCTGGTCATACTCTAGTACCAAAATGTTTTTCTTGTAATGAGGGGCCTAAAACTGAACACAGGATTTGAGGTGTGGCCTCACCAGTGCTGAGTACATGGCAACAATCACTGCCCTGGTCCTGCTGGCCACACTGTGTCTGATACAAGCCAGGATGCCATTGGCCTTCTTGGCCACTGGGCACATGCTGGCTCACATTCATCTGGCTGTTGGTCTGATCCTTTTCCTCTGGACAGTTTTCCAGCCACTCTTCCCCTAGCCTATGTGAGGTTGTTGTAACCCAAGTGTAGGACCTGACACTTGGCCTTATTTAATCTCATCCTACTGGCCTTGGCCTTTGGATCCGGCCTGTCCTGATCCCTCCACAGAGCCTTCCTGCCCTCCAGCAGATCAGCACTTCTGCTCAGCTTGGTATTGCCTGCAAACTGACTGAGGGAACACTCCATCCTCTAATCCAGAGCATTGATTAGGATATGAAACAGGGCTGGACCCAATCCTGAGCCTTGGGGGACACCGCCTGTGACCGCTGCCCACTGTGTGTAACCCCAGTGACCGCTGCTCTCTGGGCCCGGCCATCCAGCCACTTTTTACCCAGTGAGCTGCGTAAAACCCTGGCCAAGCCATGAGCAGCCAGATTCTTCAGGAGAATGCTGTGGGAAACAGTGTCAAAGGCTTTATTAAAGTGCATGAACCACAGCCTCTTCCTCTTCCACTAAGTCACTTTGTCACAGAAGATCAAGATAGTCCTGCCCCTTCAGCTTTGATGTAAAGTAATCGAAGCTTGATCCTTGGTGTTACTAAAAAGTGTAAAGCAACAGTTATATTTGAGAAAGCAACTGTAGTTGCAGGGTCCTTTGTCAATATGCTGATGGAAATTGAGAAGTCTAATGGTGGGGCAACATAAAAATATGACAGTTTATGAAAAATTAAGAATATAGAAATGGAATTTTTCTTGCAAACTCCTCATTTCTTAAACAGTGTGAAAATATACATTGATGATGGGAGAATTTGCTCCTTTTTATAGTCTTAACTAATAAAATGCCACAATCATGCTGGAAAATGGAAGATTTTAGCTCCCATTTTATGAGTCATCTGAGTTTTCAAAATAATAAGTGTATATTAGCATCTACATTGCTTAAGGCTGGGTGGAAGTTTAGATAAGTGACCTTCATATCTTATAGTTTAATGCTGATGATTCTCAACTGTATTCTCACAGTACCATCTGTAAGAATATGTAAAAAAAGATCTTTTTGTCCACATGCCCATTAGGTTAAGCAAAAAAATTTTCCCCCTTGGCTTATTTTGGGCCAAATAAGTTTCTAGTTTCTTCCTGTGTTTCAGAATTCTAGCTTGCATTGTGCTAGCCAAGATGCCAAAGCCTCTTCGTGTAAGTCTGCAATGACTGCCTCATTCCCCTCTGCCTTCTACCCTGCATAATAATTTACCTTTTTGTGAGTAAAGTAAGGAAAAAAGCGGGAAGAAAGGGAAAAGAAGAACAGGTGTTTTTGTTGGGATAGCTCAAATACCCAGTGCTGGAGGGAAAGCAAACCACACTTTCTCTTGCTGAAGAATGAAAAATCACTGAATCCTTTTTTTTCTGTAGGATGGTCTTGCTCATTTGGAAGAAAGAAAACTCCTCTTAGACTGTCTCCAGGAGTTCACTGGGGCTTGTGTGTCCTCCTTGCTCTTCTCTCTTTGAGTGGTGGAGCCTCAGGGCTTGTGGCAAAAAGCCCTGCAGGGTCCCATTTCTTGGCCTGGCACCTGGGCTCTTTACCTCAGCCATGCTCAGAACTCAGGGACTGCCCCTTGTCCCTCTGCAAAAAGGCATCATCTGTGTGAGGGCAGGGTCTTGCTGCTCCCCTCGAGCTTTTGAATCAGGGCTTCAAATTTTTACTTAAAATCCAAGTCTTGCTTAACCAGTCCCTTTCCTTTTTCCTGCTGGGAACATACTGGTAGTGTTGACTGTGCAAAGAGAAATGCACTAGCTCATTTCTTCCATAAGTTACCAGAGGACATTACAGTCTGCCCCTTTCCATGATTTTCCATTTGCAGCACGAATAGAATGGCACTTCGCTTTGCACATATGCACAGATGGTCGTAAGCTCTCCTGCATCAGATCATTTTGCTCATCATTTTTAATGTCAATTTTACTCTCCTCACTTCAAAACTTCACAGCTTCCCAGATATATGTCTCTCTTCTTCCTTTTTTTCTACCCTGTTTTTAAGGGACTATCAACATGTACGAACTGACCAACACAAGTGCCCAGTAAACCAAGTCATTCTGCAGTAACTTCTTGCATGAACAGACATCCAGAGAGTAATATACAGAATAATTGTGCTTTTTCCAAAGCTACACACTCAACTCTTGAAGAAAATTCTTTGGCTGGATTTCCAGCAATTTTTTTCTGGTTTAATGACAGGGAAACCAAGTAGTGTCTCTGTCAGATGACAGGCAATATTTATCTTTATGTAGAGCTTATGCAACACGGTAGAATATGAGTTTCTCTATGTCAAAAGGATCATCCTGATTATTTCAGACTTTTTCTACTCCTGGCCTAAATATATCAATTTCTATCTCTCCTTGTTATCATTTAATTTTGTTATTAAACATGTAATAGCCGTCATAAATTTGAAGGTGTTTATCTCTCATAAAAATAGCAATTTTGGAAATGCTACGACTCAGTGAAAACAGTAATATTTTGTTATACTATCACAATTGCATCGTAAATTCACTTGGAATTGGCATATTTATTCTATAAATGAAATAAATTCATTACAAAATAAATGTGAAAAAAGATTTATGTTTAGCATAAAGAAGGGAATACATCCTGAAGCAGAATTGAAAACTTCTTGTTGGTGTGTTAAACTGTAGGAGACAGATAAATGACTAAAAAATCCAGAATTAATTAATACATGAATGTTGGCTGAAATCTTAACACTATGTAAAGGATTAATGGAAACCATTCTAGCATACCAAGAACATATTAAACACATTACTTTCCCATTAGGATTATTTGGATTTGTTTGATAAAGGCATTTGATTAAGGAGTATTTTCTTGTAAGCAGCAAAGATTGGGCAAACTGAGGCACAGAGCATCCCTTTAGAAACCATCATATTTTTCCTTCTTGGTGCACATTCCCATGTATTTCATGCTGCCCTGCTGGGGTCTCTCTGTGAAGCTCTTTAGTGCCATCCCTGAGGGAATGTGAGTGGAGATCCTGCAATGTGCATATATTTCTAATAAACAGGAAAGTGCACTGGTTTCAGGGTCCATCACTGCATCTACATTTACTTTCATCACAGTGCCACAAATCAGTGTTTTGCTCTAACTTCTGCAAATGTGGGAGGCTGGGGCTAAATTCAGTCTACATTTTCTGTTACAAAATCTGTCATTAACATTGTCAGCCATACCTCTATCGACCAAGGTGGCACTTAGCAGCTGCACAAAGGCTGAGGTCTCCTGCAATAAAAGTTGTTCTCAGATATCTGCCTGAGGCAGAAAGGCAACACTGAGGTGGATGGGAGGAGAGGGATGACCAGAACAGGGTGAGGAAAGCATAAAGATGAATATTCTGGTATGAGGAGAAGAAAGCACCAGGTGCCTTCTGTTTTACCCCACTAACTCAGCTCTCCAAGTAGGGGAGTTCTGAGCATTGTCCTGTGAGTGACATGGGCACTTGGCCAGCCACTCAGACACTACTGCCATGTGGAGGCCACATGGAGCAGGTTCTACTGCCAACCCTGCTCTGGGCATCTGCCCTGAGACAAAGCTCACCCCTTCTGGGGTGGGTGGCATATCTGTTCCTAGGGCCATCCTCACTGGCTTGTTAACAAAGGTCTTTAGCAAAGACATTCATTGTGAGGAAAAAATTTGTTGTTGTTGTTGTTTTTCCTATTTTTTTTAAAATAACAAAAAAGAAATCAAGATCCTCTCTTTTCAGACCACTTGCTGATGTTCATCAGCACTGCATTACTCTGAAACCAAGAACAGCTGCACTGCTTGCTGTAAGCACATCTGGAAACAGGAGTTGTGTCCTTTGCCCAGGCAATCACAGAAATAAAACTCAAAGTTTGAAGTTTTCTGGTCTATGTTTATTTTTATTTTGTATTACTTTGCTGCTGATTTAAGTCAAATTACTTTACAGCCTTCATATAGGCGCACACAGTGTGCAAACTGGTTGCTACAGGCACTGTATTTAAGTGTCAGCTGGCACTTTCTGCCACAGACAACTTTATGATTGAGCTAAATATCCTTTTTCTTTTGGGCTTGTGAATGCAGAAGAATAAGTGAATACTGTACAAAATAGTTTGGGTAAAATAGGGAACATATTTATATCAATTTACTTTTTGTAAGAAAATGTGAATAAAATTATAGCTAGGTTTCTTTTGAATTCCACTCTTATCTTGAAAGGTGAAGATTTGAATACATCTTTTTTCTTCATGGTTTGTTTTGTATTGGAGAATGTTATTGAAAAATTGGTAAACCTTCATTTTTCAAAATTGTGTCTGTTTTGGCAAATCCCATCTTAAATTTTGTGGTAACCCTCCCAGATCTAGCAGAGAGGATTTAATGTTCCTGACACTTGACTTTCTGTCTTCAGAAACTATGCTGATTTACAAGAGGGGGAAGTCTCAGTCACTCCCGACTGCTCAGCCCACTCCTGAGAGCTTCTCACCCCTCCTGTCTAATGGCTCAGCTGTTGCTTGGCTTCCATAGCTTGTGTCCTATTGCACTGAGGGGAATGAGTGCCAGATCACCTCCTTATGTGGCACAGTGCCTCCACATGAGAGTCTCTGTCACCCTCTGTCAGTGGAGGAAGAGAAGGGGAGCAGAAAACTGGAAGTGGGAGCTGCCACCACTGTCCCAAGGTAGACAGTCCTCACTTGTCAGTCAGAGCACTCAATCCCAGGGAGCTGGCACAGCTATGATCTGCCTCAGGCAGCTCTAATCCAGAAGAAAAATGGTATCTGGAGGGTTAGTGGTAGATGATGGGGATATATTAATCGCTGTCATAATAAGGACAGAACAGCTAGATGAAATGTAAGGAAGGAAAATGTGACAGTGCCTGAGGAGGAGGAATTTCCATGGCACAAAGTAGGGTATGCTTAAATCCCTTCTACTGGATGCCTCTCACCATCCAGTAAGGCATTACAGCAGGGATCAGGCTGGAAGGGGACACTTGCTGCAGCTGGAGGGGCTGTGTGCTCTCCATATCTGCATATCTGCAAATCTGCATATCTGCAAATCTGCATATCTGCATATCTCCATATCCTCACGGTCTCCCTGCAGTGGCAGCCCCGACTGCCCCTCCTTGGGTGGGCTTGCACTTACCAGGCATCATTTAGTGTGGGTACAGAATTGAGTCAGATTTAATTTGTGAGTTTACTGCCAAACCTGAACCAATTTTTAAGCCAGCTGTACATCGCTGATTTAACAAGAAATGGAAACCATTCAAGGCTCTGTGAATTTGGCATAAATTAACAATTTTGGCTAAGCGTTACTATGGGGTTTGGACTAATTCAAACCTAAGGCTCACAGTGAAATTCAGGAGGCTTGAAACCATGCCAAGGGAAAGGTTTGCATAGATCTCTGCAAATTGGAAGTGTCAAGGTTTCAACAGCTCTGCTTGATAAGTAAGAGGAGATTTCCCTCTGAAGTCTGTATCTCTCCTGGAAACCACAATGAATCTGTCATGGTAACATACCACACCTGATAACATATCTTTGTTAAACAGCTCTATTTGAATGGGTTGTAAATGACATAAACAATAGCAATTAGAAGTATTGATATTATATTGACAGGTTGTGAAACTGTTTGGTGATTCATTCTTCTAAATTAGCTTATTTTTCCTGCTATGCACTGTGAATACTGCTATTGCTGAGAGGAAGACAAAAATAACTTAAGGAAAAAAAAGGAAGAACTATCTTGGGGAAGCTTTATCTGTGGCAAATATTTGTATAAGAATTTGATCTTGGTATTGTACTCCTTGCAAATATGTTATGGTTAAGACTGGTCTTCTTTTCTGCACATATTTGTGCATTAATTTCTGTGCAACTTATAATCAGTTACTAAATGAGTTGGGTAGTTGTTAGGTGCAATGGTTATTTGCGGTTTTTCACAATGAATATTTATGATGTGCAAAAGTTTCTATCATATGGTATTGGATCTGGCCTTTAATGCAGTAACTGAAACAGAGTAAACGGGAAAAATCCCAACAAACCCCAACAAAATTATGACAAGTTCAAAACAAATATTGTTCACACACTAATAGTCACGGGTATGGACGGTTGCAGGTATTTGTGTGTAAATCAGCCACTTGGCAAATATTCAAGTCATCTGAGAGTTATTTTTGGATTTTTTGCTGAAAATGGTGCCATAGGTAGCATGAGTCACCTATAAAAAACCGTTTAAATTATGAAGAGATGAAGACAAGTATAAAATCTGTATTATCCAGGTGGGTCTTGCATTGAAGAGTTGCAGCTTTGTGTTTTCACACCAATACAGAAAGGTCAACACTTTTTAAAAAAATGAGATTTCAGAGCTGTAGACTCTCACTTTTTAAATTTAATATTTCCACTTCTTTGGCAAAGACCTTCTGTAACTACTATTATATGCCACTGGAAACATACTAGTGTATGGAAGAGAGGATGTGGGAAAGAGAATGTATCTTCAGTGAGATTAATGGAGTACAACTCAGCACCTTTTTATTGTTCTGTAACCCCAGATTTTAATACTTGATCTGTGCAGATCACAAATGGATGGTTGCTTTATCTTAAATCAGAGTAATTTGTGACACTGTTTTAATATTTATTGCAGTCACATGAGATTATTACCACAGTCCTATCTCTCTCCTTTTCTTATTATTTTTAGTGTGTTTATCCTCAAGGTTGCAGTGTAGCTGCTGAGCTCCTGTGAGGCACCAAGGCAAGACACCAGGAAATGCCACAGCCTCTGATTCTGACCTGGGCCTCACACCAGCATGTCAGCTTTTGTTACACTTCACAGGCATTGATCATCACAATTTAAATAGCTTAAAACTGAGTAATGAGCTCACCTGAACATCATTGTAAGAATGTTTATCAATCATTAGAGACATAGTCAAAAAAGTGAAGAATTAGCATGCTAGAAACCATGTAATAAACCCTGTAAGACTAGATATTAGGAAGATTAAGCTGTTTTTTCACTGCAGCAATATATATCTATAATGAGATGCAGTTGCTTCTTGCAAATGTGCCACAGATTAATTAGTTTCAGAATACAGCAGTTTGTTCACAGTTCCTTAAAAGCTCTTGAAAAATATTATGCATGATAAGGATGCAAAGTGAATATACAGGAGAGACACTGTGGAAAGCAAATAAACGTGGCTTTTCACATTGTTGTATTCTGGGTAGACAATCTCTTTTTAACGAGTCTTCACTCAAAAATCGTGATAGGATGTTTCAGATATGACCTTCATCTGTAACTTTTGAGTTTGAATAAGATGAGGAGACTCAAGCTGGCAGGATATTATTTATCAAAAATAAAAGTGCAGCATTTGAAGACCCTGGAGTTAATATTGTTTTCTTAGCTCCTTCTACTGCTTTATGTATAACTTTTTAAGTGGTTCCAATTCTTTAAACCAGATGTGCTGGGTCAGAATTTTTCAACTATTGCGCAGCTTCAGTTAAAGAGAACATGTGCTGTGTGTGCCTGCATAAGTAAGCTTTGCGCTGTGCCAACATTCTGTTTTCTGTTTGTGTATTTTCCTCCAATCTATCTCCCTCAGGAAAACAGAAGTGCATTGGACTGGATATGAAACACAGGACAAAAAAACCCCAAACCATGCATGATGAATTATGTAAAGGGGAGGCTTGGTGGTGTAATATAAAGAATTTATTAACATGAGCAAGAGATCCCTGCATTACTCAAGAGAAGCAAACGCCAAAGCTAAATTATGTAGGTCATCCAAACAAGTACCAAATAAACCTTATGTAGAGACTGCCATTTGTTATGTGATGCACAGAAATAATTTATATTTATTATTGTGACTTTCTGCTTTCACTTGTATATAAAAGTTTATCTTGTAATAGGGCTTATCTCTAGATCCACATAAGTAATGGTGTAGATTGAAATAAATCATATGCCATGATGTGGAAGAAACAGAACATCGAAATTCAAAGCCAAAGGAGATGGAAAAGCTAACCAAGGGTGAGGTGGTAAGACGATACCTAGCAGAATCACTTGATTTTTGGTTAAATAGATACACGTATCTCTCAGAAATTTGTAACTGATCCAGAACGGAATGATTCTGTCCTGGGAGATGAATGTTCCTTCTTTGATTTATAGTAATAGTAATAGTAATAGCAATAGTAATAGCAATAGTAATAGTAATAGTAATAGTAATAGTAATAGTAATAGTAATAGTAACACTAACAATAACAATAACGCTAACACTAACACTAACAGTAGCACTAACACTAGTGCTAGTATTAATACTAATACTGTATTTAATTGTCAATTTTGTTGTTGTTGATGTTTGTTGTTTAATTTTATTTTTTTAAAAATGTAGCTGTTTTAACATACTCGGGGTTTTTCCTGGAATGATTAACTAGACGAGTGTAGGTGACATCAAAGGTGCAAAGTGAAATTATATTCTCTCATTCCTATGCATGCTTATATTAGTATTCCAACCTAAATTTTTGTAGGCAATCCTAAGTAACTACAAGCTAATTTTCCTTTTCCCTCAGCTGTGATATTTATTGGCCTATAAATTACTCCTCTAATTTTGTTTCATTAGTTGTGCTATTGTGACAGCACCTTTGGGCTACAATAATCTCACTAAGAGCTGACAGTAATGTGTACAATGTGTACAATGTACAAGTGGACCTGAAGTGAATGCATGACTTACATCAGAAGTGATGATATTGAACCTTGGTAAAATCAGTGGAGATAATTACATACAATTTTTTTCATCAAGATTTCTCAGTACTTCACTGGAATGGATTAAAATGTGGATTATTTGCTCCACTCTTGACAAGGAATTGTCATAAAAGATGTCAGAGGCTGTGGTGGCCTAGTGGCTGCTCCAGAATTTATTCAGAGGGATGCTTCCTTAACTGTATTTGCACACATGCACACGGCTAGGGAAACAAACTGAGGGAAATTCAGTGGGGACAAATGCGTAGTTAATAACACCTGGAAATGGATTGCCCTCTGAGGAGAAGCTGAGGGATGAGGTCTGATTTGTCTTCAGGGACAATTTTTGGGGGGTCTAACAACAGGCCCCCCAATACCTATGGGGATATGATTGGGAATAAGGAACAAGGCAGACAATGAACATTGACTGAACCAAGCAAGAGAGGTTCAAACAGGATATAATGAAAAGCCTTTTCCTCATTGTGTCAGCAGGGCAACTCTGTCATTCAGGCTGAGTTATCTCAGGATAACTGACTTAGCACTGGCACAGGTTGCTCAGAGGGGTTGTGGGGTCTCCTCCATCCTTGGGATATTCTAAAAACTTTTAGAGATGGATCTGGGCAATTTCTCTGGGAAACCATGCTTTAGAAAAAGGTTGAACCAGATGGCCTCCAGATGTCCCTTCCAATCTCAAGTATTCTGTATTTTCCAATCTTATGAATCTATCTAGGGATGCAATTTTAGGAAAAAAGTGTAATATTAGAGAGGCATTCATTCTTTGTGTTCTAGATCATCTAACATAGCCAGATCCTTGAAAATGTCAATTTTTCTTCCAAAAATTGAGACATTTGTTCCCAAGTAACTACACTGTAAGACTAGGTTTAGTGTTTTCCACCCCTTATTATGTGCATGATGAAACCACAGTCCTGTCAACCCTTGCTTTATAATCAGAAATAATGTATTGCTAACGGCACTCTTGTTGGATGACCTTAATATGAATTCAGTGCTTTTTCTGCCAGTTACTCTATTTACTTTCAGGTCTAAGCTCAGTCAGTTCTTTGAATATTAGAGCTATGGCCCATGACACATTCTGATGTCAGGTGTCTTGAAGTTTGCAACACAGAATTGCTAAAGTCCTGAGTTTCCATTAGTTGGTTAACCAAAAAACCTACTGCAAATGCCTGCTTATATGCATGTACATACACCAGCTATAATTAATAAACATTTAGCAACCTACCTATATCTGATGTTAGAATACACTGAATCCTAGCAGTGGATCTTCCAATTGATTTTAGCTATCAAATCCAAAATAATGATTAAAACTCATTAAACTGGTTTTGAAATTTCTCAGCTACTTGCTCATCAGTGTTCTTTTCTATTGACATTTCTGTGTTTCAGTGAATGCTCTTGTCACAATTTGAGAGCTCAATAAAATATAATGCCCCATAAGAATACAAATTATATGATGGCAACATTTATTCCATGAACCCAAGGGGAAAATTTGACTTTCATCTCTTCTTTATCTGTCAAAATACAGAGCTACCAATAAATGGTATGTAAAGGAGATCAGAGCAAATTGAGGAGCTGAAAGTTTGCAATTTATTAACTTGAGCATGAAAGTACAGAAAATAATTTGCTTAAGTTAGTTGGGGAAGAATTCTTAACCTATTGCATTGAAACATGGTTTGTACTAGTCTAATGAGTTTTCTACCAAATGAGGCATGAAACATACTGCCAGAACATAAAGTCACTAAAATACTCAAGTTACTGGGTAATGTCGTTATATGTTTTATCTTATTGGGGAGCTGGTATAGAATATATTATCTTTAAATTTACACAATCTGCAAAAAAGAAAAAAGGCATTTTTAAAAATGAATGTGTCGTTCAGATAAGTTGCTAATAAAAAGAGATCAAAACCTACTGAAATCCACGAGAAAAAAATATACACCCACAAAATTCTCAAGAACACACAAAAAATTGTTTAGAAAAGACATCTGTTCAATGTCTTATTTACAGACCTTGTTTAATGAGACTTGTGGAAAAAGGCACAAGAAAATAGCAAGTGTTGAACCATACTGAAAATGTTGCTAAAATTGTTCACATAATTAAGAATTGAAATATATTTAATTTAACATTAGCACTCTACTTCAAAAGTTAATCTTGATTATTTTTAGAATGCTATGTATTGTAAATATTTAAAGAGGGATAACTACTTTCCTTTATAAGGAATTGTGTCATGTTGCAAGCGGCATCTTTGCATGACTAAAGGATTTGGTGATTAAAATTTTTTTTAAAAGGAAAAAATCATCTTGAGTTTTTTGTTCATCCCTGTTCCTGTTTCTGTCCCTAAGGAACTTTTTGCAATTGTAAGACAATGGATGCTTTTGAAATTAATGGAACTTCTATTACATCTCAAGAGACTGGAATTTTCTCCAATCTCCTCAGATGCAAGAGTAGACTGCTCAAGTATTCCCCCTTTGACTACTCCTGAATTCCATTTTTCAATGGTTTCATTACAAACTATACCCAGAAGCTTCCTAGAATTGACTACAAGTCAGTGTATCACATCAATTACTGCAGTGTGATGAATTAAATCCTCATTTATCCTAAAAGCCAATAGGCACATCTGAATCTTTCCTGCGTGGCTGAACACTGCTTTAAGCACAGGCAGAGCTTTGCCTATGTTGTCTGGGCTGGTTCACTTGTAACTTTTTGCTGTTATTTGTTGTTAAAATAAATATTGTTGTGTTTCCTCTCAGTATGCTGTTTAACAGATGACTATCCATCCGCTTCCTCAACTTCTCTTTATTTGCCCAATGATACACTGACATTGACAGACTCTAAGTTTGTTTTTAATGTGCCCCAGGTTTCCTTCTAAGCACCTATAGAAATAGAGTGCTGTTGAACTCTGTGGCCAGCTATAACATTCATTAAAAATTAATTTTCTACTTGCCTGGTATTTTCCTGATTTATGTGCTTTTGAAGGCATTTTGATGCCTTCTTGTGCACAGGTAGATTTCCAGGCTTCACATCAGTATTCTAAATTGGAGGTAGGATTGAGAGCCTGTAGTCTGGCCTTAGCAATTAGTAATGTTTTTCCCTTCTGGGGAAAAATCCTGTCTCTTTCAAAGTATGTAATTGGATTTCTATGACATGGGTTTGCCTTAAAAGAGCACTTTATCTAGACAGATCTTGATGAAGAAGAGCTGGGCAAGGACTGGAGCATCTCTTCAGAGGGTGAGGAAACTGTTGTCTTCTGGGCCATGAAGAGAGAGGAGGTTTGCTCAGATTAAATTTTTAGCACCCTGGCAAAATGTCCACTCCAGGAAAGCGGAGAGGGGAAAACATGTTCTCTGGAATTTTTGTGGGCCTTTTAAATTAAATTTTGTCATAGCTTTAGCCCTGTGTATTTTGGCCACAGCTTCCAAACCAGCAACTCTGTTACTTGGAAAAGCAGTGTCTTTATTTGAAACCTAATTCTTCTGAGGCACAGTCAAGACAGGCAGGGCCAGTGTTGTGTCTGCCTGCCCTGTGTACGTGCTTGTTTTAACTCTGCCAGTGCTAAGGAGAAGCACACCCTCACTTGACACCATTCAAAAAAATGACCAAGTCTGCATTTTTTTGGCCACACAATATGTGCCTTAACATAAAACCCTGATGAGGGTAATAGCTTTTATTGGCAATCTATTTTACTTTAAAATGGTCCAGAGTCAATTGCAGTACAGGCTGCCAAATACTTTTAAAAATCTTTGACATTTGTGGTATGTGGTTTTTTACTATTGGACATTCTCTCTTGTATTTTCAGAATGAAAATGAGGTTCACATATTATCTCTTGAGTCTAAATCCAGTCTGCTCTTCTCTTAGGTTTACCTCAATTACTTTGTTTTATTTGTGAACTAACTGCACAATGCTTTGTCGCTGAAACAAAAGTAATACCTCACCAAACATAGGCATCCCTTAATGCATGTTTCTTTGGTCTTCTTTTTCTGTCTTCCCTCACACAATAAGTGTAGTGATAGGTCAAGGGGGATTGGTTTTAAACTGAAAGATAGTAGCTTTAAATTGGATATTAGGAAAAAATTCTTCCATGTGAGACAACAGAATAGGTTACCTTGTTAGGGCCAAGGCTGGGCTGAATGGTTCAACCTGGTCTAGTGAAAAGTATTCCTATGTAAGGCAGGGATGCTGGAACTGATGATCTTTAAGACCTCTTCTAACCCAAACAATTTTATGATTCTATGAATACTTCTGTTCTCTTCTAGCGTCAGAGTTTCTCTTTTCTCTGACCTTCTGGAGATGGTACAGATGCCCATCCAATACACTGAGGATCTGGGGGAAATCACACTGGAAAATGTTAGCAACTTCTCAGATTCCTTAGGGCCAGGAGGGAACTTGTAGGAACAACCCAGGGCACTCTGAGCATGATGATTTTCATGGTTTTGGTCCCAGGGTTTCTGTAAAAGACCCTTACAATTGTGTATGTGTCAAAGAATATTGTCAGTGCTATGACTCACTGAACCTCCAGTTCTGATGATACCATCATAGCTGATATTCAGCACTGAAGATTCATACTTTTAATTTATTTTTAAATTACATCACAAATGAACTGACTGTTTCCTAGTGTTAATGAAGTATCTCTGCTTTGGAAGTTTTTAAGAAGCATCTTGTTACAGCAACTCAAATCCTTAGGCATGCATGATTTTCATTTGTGAACTCTTGTTCACTGGACCTAAGGAGTCCTGAAGCTTGATGTCTGTTTTTTCCACCCTCTGTTACTGCAGATATTGTTTCTGAGACACAGAAATCTATTTTCATAATGTATTTTATACTTTTTTGTAAAACTTCTTCACTCTGAGCCTCCTCAGAGCCTTCTTCAGCTTTTGTCATTACTGGGACAAATTTTATTGATTTTACATGCAATATACAAGGGCAGTGATCTTGCGCTGTTCCTTTGGCTGAAGTCTTATGATGTTCATCTCTCAGCCTTGAATTCTTCCTGTGCAAAAGCAGGGTCTTTCAAACAGATCTCTTCTTTGCGCTGGGCAAGAGACTTAGCAACAAATTCTAGGTCCATCAGACTGTTAACTTGTGGAGGAAATGGCCCAAAATGTTGGCTGTGCTGGCCAACTGGGGCTAGATCTCTTGTTTTGAAACTTCTTCCATCTGTTTTTCCCCCGTGGAGACACAAAAAGATCCCTGCTGTTTACCAGAACAAATTTTTCTCAGGGACAAGTGTTCAGAGAGATGAAAGGAAGTGCCTCCCCATTTAATCAACTGCTGGGGAATCTGACTCAGTGAGTTAAAAAACATTACCAAACATGGAGCTTCCTGACCTCTCTGTGTTGCAGCAGGACTTTCTCTTCCACTAGCCAAAATCCTACGGGAACTACTCCAGATAGGCTCTTCTACAGCTTTTTCTTCCCTCAGAAGCTTTTCCACAGCAATTTAGGAGGGACTTCATCCATTTGTCATTAGAATCCTGATAACTATTAAAATGTGGAATGCAAAATGAAAACTCTTAGTGTACTTTGTCCATCCACTAAAAAAATATTCCCAGTTGTGGGAAGATTATTTTTTTGAAATTAGTTCTTCCAGTAGAATTCTTTATTTTTTTCCATGTTGGTATATTGGATGGTAGATAAGATTGGTGCACTTTTCTTGCAAAAAATGTTCAAGATTAGTTAAGCTGGTGCTGGTACAGGTTAATAGATTTCAAACACAAAGTAGCAAATTTAAAGAGCCTTCAGGCTTTTTCCATGTGAGGGTTTATAATAACATCTCTTTTTCACAAAAGCTTATTTTAAAAGATAACTTTTTTCCTAGTCAGCAAAATGTGGATTACACTAGGTAATAACAATAATTGTAAAAAATGCTTCTTCATTTGGCACTGTTTTACACATTCTAATGAATTGTGGTAATAAAGGCATCTTTCTTGTGCTTTATAGTATATGAAACTAATGCCTTGAAGGGGCAATACAAAAAGATACAAAAGCTGGTTGCAAGCATATCTTCTGCAAAGACTTTTAAGGTAATTACATAAAAGGCCATAAGGAATACTAATCACAAAGATAGATACTATGTTCTTAGGTCAAATTAAGACATGTTTTGGTTCTAAATAACTATAAGCATTTTAAAGGGAATATTTATTGCTGGTGGAAGGTTGAACTTCTAATGGTACCAATCTCTCCTTCTCTAAAGGAGATTTGCCTCTGAAGTCAAATGTAGTTAACAGTTAGTGAGAACTCGGAGAAGATGACAAAAACACAGGTTGTAATATTTTTTTACTCCTGTGCTGTATATTGTAGTGGGAAATGGTAATTGGTGGGGAGTAATCAACATTTGTCTCTGCAGGATGGAAGAACAGTAAAAGCATAATGGAAGAGGAGAAGCAAATGGATGGGGGCAGGATCTATTTCTATGCTATTATTTTAACAGTAAATGCTATAACATGGGCTACTGAAATACATCTGTAGTAAAAAGTGTGAGAATACAGAACTTGTTTGCTTATAAAGTTTTGTACATTACATAGTTAAAAATTACTGCAAATATTCTGAGTGTCTCAAAGTTATTTCCAGTGATTTTTTTAAAGACACTTGCAGTCTCAGAGAATGCTCAATGGATATGCATGTTCATAATACATCATCGATAGGATATTGCTCAGTGAACAGAACAGAGTAATGGTATTCCCTCCCAAATGAGAAAACAGAAATATGGAAATTGCCTTAGGGGATCAGATCATAGTCCAGTATTTTGTCTAGCAGCTGTTGATTAAATGCCCAACCCTCCCTCCACCACCACCATTGAAACAAAACCTCAAAGAAAAGCTTGACTCGGAATACTTATTTTTATAACTGCTATTACATAGAAATTGCCTTAAAATACATATAATATTGATTTTATATTCATGCCACTGTCAGGAAATCCTACAGAAGAGTTAAAAGATGATCATTTGGAGGGTGATTAGATTCAGTGGTGAAACAGAAGCAAGGAACTGAGCAGCAGTGGGTGCTGGAGGTGCCTCCTGGCTCTGGAGTGGGATGCATGGTCTGTAGGAGAGTAGGAGCAAGGAATGTGGGGCAAGCAGCCTGCATTACTATCAAATTACTCCTGTACTATGATTGATTTTTTTTTGAAGAAGTGTTTTGGGAAACTGTTCTGAGGAATAATGCTTGCACAGTGACCACTGGTTCATTATCACTCATTTAACACTGGCTTTCAAACCCATGAAGACCTACAAAAATGCAGGTTGCTTTGAATTAGGATGTGAAATTTGCACTACATGTATACTATTCATCTTCAGAGAAGTCCTCGGCAACTCTGAGGTATATTGCTATATATTAATAAACAGCAAAGAAGAAGAACTAATTGAGCATCACACTTTCCTGATTTTGAACATTTAATATTTTCCTTTCCTCAAGGTCATTTCCATTACTGGAATTTTAATTTAATGAGAACTTGACTCTGTCGCACCAAAAATTCTTTATTTTGTAATTAAATCATCAGCAAGCCCAGTGGTGATTTGATACATTTGGCAAGGAATATTGATGTGGATTTCTTAGTGCAACAACATGCATGTGTATAAAGTTCAGCAACATGAGTTCTTTGTCTCTGAACATTGTACAATCAATATTCTATTACTGCAGAGTGAGCTCTGCTGCATTGTAGCTAAATTAGTGCATAAGACTCAAGAATGCACTGACGGAAAGAATTTTAATTTCTGGGTATAAAATGCATGTAAGCTGTTTGTTTGAACTGTAACAGCTCTGTTCCTGTATCTGTTGCTTCAGGTACTATTTATGCAATTTAATTGAACAGGAATTCTGGAAGTTTTAATTTATTTTCCTCATGACTTTCTCCAGTAATTATCTCAAAGACACATCATACACTTTTTGATGGTTTTGTTCACATTCTTTCTGTTTGGCTTTGTATGATGAAGATGTCTGTGGCATTGGGACATCCATCAAGTCAGCTTTGTTACAGTCTGAAACTCTGCTATGATAAAAAAATCAAACAAGTGCAAACCAAGAGGTTTAAAGACAAGAAGGATAAGCTTCTCCACAAGAAAATGGGAAGGGTGCAAAGCTCAAAGACTGGGAATTATTTAGGCAGCAGGCACTGCTGTATATTGCTACCACAGACAAGCCAGAGTGGGCTTTCTATAAATACAACCTTGGCAGCTGCCTGCAGGAGCAGAGTGCTGAAGGCAGCAACTTCTGTCCTCGTTTCTTTCCTTGCCGTACGAGATTTCAGCTGCTGTCATTGCTGGCACTGCTGATGGTGCCTGCAGGTTCCTGCAGATTGCCCTGCTACATCACTCCCCTCACTGCCTCTTGCTTCCAACAGGGGCCACGGCCACTGCTGCCCAGACCCCCATGGAGAAGTGCAAGGGAGCACCTACCTGAAAAGGTGGAGGGGGAGGTAGATGAGCAGCTATCAGTGGGAGCAGGAAGGAAGCTTCTGTGGGAGAAAGATGGAGAGTCATTTAGACATGACTGGATTTCAGTGTCAGGGAAAGCTTCTCCTGGGCAACAAAGAGGAAGGTCTATTGAAGTGAATTGGGAAGTGGGAAGGGCAGAGAGAAAGAAAATCTTCACCTGCAGCCCCTGGGACTTGCCACAATTATAATGACCCGCTTTTTTCAAAGTAGAGTCCCTTATCTGTGCAACTCATTCTGCCCAACTCATTCTACCACTATTGTTCTACTGTTGAATTGAGTTTTCAATTTCTTTTGTCACTTTCTTTGGAGGATGGGAGTAAAATTTGGACACACAGCCTTCAAGTTCTGATTTTACTTGGCACCTCATCTGTGGAAGTGTTTCATTGCTGTCTTTAAATGTATGCAGGTTGCTCTGCTTAAGTCTCTCCTTCCTCCCTTCCAAATCCTGAGACAAAATGCAAGGAAATTTGTGGGCTTTTTAATTTCTCTTTTTTTTTTGTAAGGAAATCAGGATTTGTATGCCTGTCCCTCAGTTTCAAAGTGTCAAAGAAGCACTACATCTTGTTCAGTGTAGTGGTTCAGTAGAAATGGAGTTCCCTTCTGAAACCAGACCTCACAGAAAGAAGTGAAAAAGGATAATTTCACTGCTGTTTAGAGGATAGCTCCTCACATCACTGCTGCTCTCTGAATACCAGAGTGGTAGTGGTGAAGGCAGTCCTGCCACTGCAATTTTAGGCTCTGCTGGAAGGTTTCACTGATGACAAAACATGTAAATTGTAAGACTAAGCACCTGGAAAGGCCTCAGAGTCCAATCACATGCCCAAAGGCAGGATCAGCCACAGCTGTACATTTCCCAATAGGAGCTTGTCTAACTAATGTATAAAGCCTCCAAAGGAAAGATACGATACAGTCCTCCCTTATGCTGTACTTGTGTTTTCCTGTACTCCTACATCTTAAAAGAAGCATTCATCCATGCTGACAGTGGGTGGTCATGCTTCTAGATATATTTGCCTTTAGTTTTTACATGCTGCTTGCCTTTCTTTGCAACTTCGTGACATCACTCAATGCAAGTTCAGATGGTAATTCATAGTGCCAAATCCTTTTCTCCATGTTGACTGCTGCAGTTGTTATTGTGCACTCTGGTTTTATGTAGTGGATTATTCCTACTTAAGCTCAGACCTTTATTTATTTGTCCTGACTACAGTGCATCTTTTTTTCTTTGTGACCATTTTTTATATTAGGTAAGAGGCTTTAGATTAGAATTCTAATCCAATTCCCTTGTGTTTGCAACCCTTCCTGCAGCATGCCCACCATGTATTCCTTGATCCAAACCATTGGTGCAAGCAATAAGTTGTGCAAACATAAGACCCAGGGCGGACTCCTAGACAATCCAGGAGGCACACCTCTGTGGTGTGGTAGTGCACCTTCTAATCTGCACATGCTTGTGCAAGTCACACGAGGCAGTGCCCAAAGATGTACTGAAATCAAAGTATTTCAAAGGTAGCACTTGTCCCCTGTCTGTGAGATCCATTACCCCATCACAGGGGGAGATCAGATTTCCTTGCCTTGGTTTGTTCTTGATTTCTTTCATTATCATTATTGACTTATTTCATTATCATTTTCTAGGGGCTTATACACTGACTATTTTCTTCAGTTTTTATCTGAAGAAAGAAGAATGCCAGCATTACATTTGCCTTATTTCCTGGAATATCTCTCCATCCTTCATAAGCTCTCAGTGACAACTGTCAATGGTTCTGAGGCCGTCCAGGTACTTGTTTATTGCACACAAGAGTGAAACTCATTAGGCCAAACTAATGTGAAAACAGCCAATTTATGAATGTATTTTCTAGTCTGGTCTTTCCCTGCTGCAACTGAATTCTTATTCCTTTCTCACTAACTGCTTCACTTATTGCTTTAATTATACTAACTGCCTGATATGGGAGTGGCATTTTTTTCTTTCTTGTCAACATTGGACTATAAGTGCCTCAGAGCTACAAAGCAGGAAACCTTTCCTTGGTTTTCCATTTCAATACGTATGTTTTCTCCTGCTTGTGATATCTAATTTTAAGCCATGGTCTTTGCACTCTTTTCCTTTTGTCTGTGTAAGCTCTTTCAAACTCCGTTGTATCAGTTCTGCCTAATTTACTGTTTCCATGTGATTTGATCTTTAGATCACTGAAGGACTGATCATTTATCTTTTTTATTTTGCTTTTTTGGTTTATTATATTTTCTGCATTAAGATAGTTTTCTTTTCCTTAAGGAGTTCTAGATATATTGGATCTTAGCTACCAGTTTTCAGAATTTCTTAAAATTTTCCCCGTTCAAGTTCTTTGTCTTTAATTAGGTGGACAGCTATGCTTATCTAATTGTCACCCAATTTGTATTTCAAATGCAAGGTAGCATCAATTGCTCTTTTTTCCTGTGCATATGTGTGTAAGATGTACTCAGAATCATTGAATTGTTTGGGTTAGAAGGCACCTTTAAAGCTCATCTAGTCCAATCTCTCCTATAATCAGCAGGGACACTTTCAACTAGATCAAGTTGCTCAGAGTTTCATCCAACCTGGTCTTGTATAATGAAATACTTTTTCAATTCTGAGATTTTTTTTCAGGTAACACATAATTCCTAATAGTTAAAAAGCCAGGAGAAGTATTAAAAGTTTTTTTAGCACTTGATTAATATCATCTCTCTGAATAAGTAGATTTCACTCCTCCTGTGCTCATGCTGCAGATAATGCCTTTCTACCATACCATCATTTATTTATTTTTATCAATTCACTCATTTCACAGAATTACTGGGTGAGAGAAAAATACCTATTTGCAATCTAATCAAGCAAACAAATATAATTATAGCTATCTGGTGTTTTCTTACTTGCAGTTGTCTTATCTGTCTTTGCCTTGATTGTTTTCTTGTTTGCTAATCATAAATTCAGGAAAGTGAAATTGTTTTCTTGTTTGCTAATCTGAAATTCAGGAAAAGGCTGGAACCCCTTCTTCCCAACATGTACTAGACCAAACGCTTAAAACAAACAAATTCTAGCAACAGGAAGATCAAGCCAAAACCTTATAATTATTAGCTGGGTACTATCTTTATGTTATATATCTGCCTTTTCTACCACAGGGCACAGGCCCTGGCTGATCTGTAAGGGCCACTACAATGAAGTTGATGGTTTAATGTAGGTTTAAAATGATGGTCAATGAGCAGACTGGTAGTTTTTCAAAATGCTTCCCCGGGACCCTATGGCTATTTCTAATGTATTTAATCACACAGAGGACTGTTCTCATTATCACACAGCATGGTTCTTCTTACAATTAATCTTACTTCTGCTCCATAATGAGTTCATTCTGCTCAAAGTGTCTATGTGGACAATTCCCAAGGGTGATTGATCCTCCAAATCATGTCTGTATCATGTACTCTCCTGTATTACCTAGGAGAGTAGTGACTGACTTCTAACAAAGTGATGCCAAGGGCACCCAAATACTTAAACAAAACAGATATATGGTCAGGGGAACTAATTCTATACCCACTGGTTATTCACACATACAAATGCCATTAAAGGTACTTCATCAAGATGCTGTTAGTTATCCTTGCTGAATGGGAAGGCTGCTTTCTTTGCTATATATGAAAACTTACTTTTGAATTACTTTTAAAGCTCCAGTTTTCCAAAAATTTTACCTAACTCATAATGGTTTTATTGATCACTATGTGATTTTGAAAATGATTTTCCTAAGTGAGTGAATAATTTGACAAGTCTCTATTTTTGTAATAAAATTCAAGAGCAAAACCTGTATATTTCTTCACATTGAACAAATTAGTGTTCAAAGTACAATTTATGTTTAGAACAACAGCTGAACATCAAGAGAAAACTAGGGAGAGATGTCAGCTTCTTCTCAGAAAATGCTTTAAATGAGAATAGGCAAAACATGAAAAAATACGTGCTTCTGTGTGTGCGAGGCAGTGGAACAAAACATGACTTATTAGATTTTTGATTTTTAACTCATTAACCTCAGTGATTCAGCTCTCAAATTTTGGATAGAAAAGCTTATGTATACAATTACATGAACAGACCTGGCATCTTTCTGGATTTTCTTACACACTTATTTAGGATTTCATACCTTTAGTTTGGAAAAAAGTACGTTTTTGCTGTGATGCCACTAGGAAGTGCCATTTTTTGGAGGAGTTCCTAGAAGATATAAGCTAATACTCTACCTGGTGTAGCATTCTTTTCTTAGCAGCTGTTTTGATTATGTGGGACTTTGTTAAAAGTCTAGCAATGTTGACGGAAATAAGTGCAAAATGAAACACCAGCTTTGTAGGGAACATGTAGGGAAAGAAAACAAGGAGGTTTTAATTAGAGAAGAAAGGACTAGTCAGTCAAGTCAGGAGAGATGTAACAAAGCTTCTAAAATATAATAAGTAGCAGAAGCACAGTACTTTTGCAGAAGAAATTGTTACACTTAGGGTAGAAAAGTTGATGTTGCTATTAGGGAATAGGTCATGTGTATTATTGGTTGGCAGGCTTCTGAAATTTTATACTATTGGCTACCCAGGCTCATGCTATTCAAACCTGGTAGTGAAAATATTATAAAAGCTATGTACGCTTTTAAGGATTGTTTCCAGATATACCACATCTGGGGACTGTGCCTCATACGTTGCAGCAACAACTTTTTTCCCTGCTTTTTCTATTGTGACCTATCAAGACAATCCACTAGTGTAGATCAAAAAAGTTCTCTTCTGTTTGGTTGTGTTCAACTTTATCTCCTGCCAATGTGACTTGGAGGCCTGTCTTGTTCTGATGGTGATGTTAGCCTTGACCATCTGCTCTCCTGCATGCCCCTGGATGACGATCCCTGTGTACAGTGCTTAAAGAAGAAAATATAGATTGTGGTTTCTTTTCTCCCATGCCATATTCTCCTTTGTCTGTGACTGGGAGTCTTGTTTCTGTCACCTGTTTATGCCTGGGCATGTTGTGAATTATGATTGGTTGCTAAGGGTAAAGCTAAGTGTTATGGCTTGAGCCTGTTTGGAGGTTCAGTGATGTCTCAAGGGTATCTCCCATCACTCTCTGTCCCATTTCCCTCCCATTTTACCTAAAATTCTTTGCTTTGCAACCCTGACCTCTCTGTTGAGCTGATTATGTGCATCCTATGATCTTGCTCCAAGCCAGGGCAAACTTGCTCAACTAGTAGAAAACCAATCTCGTGAGATAAAGCATTTCTTTTCTGTTGTGTTACTGAATTGGTTATTGCTTTTAAGGTATGCTCTAGAGGTAGAATGGTGGGGGCAGGAAAAAATTATGTTGGCAGGAATGTGTGTTTGCATGGGGACTTGGACTTGGACTTGCTTTCTGACAATATCATCTGCATCACATAAATCCAAACTCAGAACTGATTCAGGCAAACACACAATTTACTTAAGGGTAAGACATCATAGCGCACCAGCTGAATAGTGGTAAGCTACAATCAACTCAGCCATGGGGTGAAATTTCTGTGCTAGTTCCAGGTATTTTAATAGTAACTCCCTGATAAACACAACATTTGAACTTTAGTTAAATTCCCTTGTTCAGTAGGTTTTTTGGAGTCGTAGCCTTCAGTCAGCAGAAAAATCAATGGATGAATTCCAGTCTGTGTAATTCTGCTAACAGCTTTTTGCTTTAACTAAAAAGCCCCTCGTGCTTAGGCAGGTAAAATTTGCCACTGGAGACATTACCATTGTTCTATTGATTAGAGACCTTTGACTTTCCCATCTAAAGCACTGAAGGAAGGGCAGACTGGGAACCTAAGGCTGGATGATTGGAGCCTACTCACTGAGCATTCAAATAAAGATAGTTCACAGAAATGGAGGAAGGCTGACTTTGAGAAGGTGTCTTGAGACTGCTCAGTCCAAAATTACTGCTTGGGGCAGGGTCACCAAGAGCAGGTCAGGGCTGTGTATACTTGGATTTTGAATATTTCCAAGACTTGTGCCTCTTTGACCTCTCTGGATAATTTGGTTCAATCATTCTTACAATTAAGAAATTTTTCTTATTTTTAAATAGACTTTCTTGGTTTTCCATTGTGTACCCACTGACTCACATCTTTTTATGGGACACTATTGAAAAGAGTCTGGCTGTTTCCTTTCCTTCTCCCCATAAGGTATTTACAGACTTAATTAATAAAATCCTTCTGAGCCTTCTCTTCTCTGGTCTAAACAGTCCCAGTTCTCTCAGTCTCTTCTTTTTTTACAGGGGCTCCAGCAGTTTAGTCACATCTGTTGCCCTTCACTGGACTCACTCCAGTATGTCCATGTCTTTCATGCGCTGGGAAGTCCAGAAGAGGACCCAGCATTCCAGATGTGTCTCACCAGTGTTGAGTAGAGGGGAAGGGTTGTCTCCCTCTCTCACGTGGTGGTGCTCTTCCTCATGCAGCCTTGTGAGGATGTTGGCCATTTTTGTTGCAAGAGGACTTTGCCACCTCTTGCTCTGCTTGTTCACCAAGACCTTAAGGTCCTTCTCTGCAAAGCTGCTTTCTAGTCAGTTGGTCCCCAGCATGTACTGCTGCACACAGTCCAGGCAGTTATCATCCATAAACTCCAGGGTTTTCTGTCTTCTCTAACATCCTTCCATCAGATGTCGAGGTGGTTCAAGTACCGTAAGAGCACAAAGGCCTGTTCAAGAGTGAGATTTCTTCCAATACCCTGAAGAAGGCATTATCTACTAATTTTTTCTGTTAAGTGCTTTGTACCACAACATCAACAAATTAGTTTAGAAAATAGTTTAAACCCAGGTAATCTCATTGTGGTATGGAAATATCTTAGATATGTCCAGAAAGAATCATCCTGTTGCTAATCATCAAAAAAATATAAAAACCCCTGAAGAATGAAACATGACTAGCAAGATTGGGTAACAGTCTCCTAAGAAATTACCTCATTTAAGTGCATTTTTAAAATTATATATATATTCTTAGTATATCCTAACTACATTGTTGATTAACAATTTAAAAGAAAACTTTCCAGGGAAAGGAACCTGTCTTCCTTTGGGTTTTGTATGGGAGTTGCATCGATGTTTCAATCTATTAACAACTGTTCAGTTAGTTCAGCAAAAATAAACAAACAACTGAATCTGTGGAGTAACCGTGTGTAAACTCTACTTGTCCTTGAATTTTTTCTCATTTAAATATTTTGTCTGTCTACAGAGGATGATGTAATAACAAGTGCAATGCATGAAGAGCGTGGTTTAACAGAAATGAAAGGCAAGGACCTAGGATTAAACCATCAAATCTGATAGAAGGTGGTAAACCAATATAACACAAGACAATAGGATTAGGATGATGAAATACTGTACTAGGAAGGTAAACTGGCTTGAAAGGTGGGGTGGGTTAATGAGGCAAGGCTTTGTAATTGCACAACTCAAACATTAGGACAGGGCAATGGATAGAAGAAAGCAGGACAACAGTGAGTCAGAAATCCTAAGAGTGAGGTTTTTAATTCTTTACTGTGGCGCTGATAATCCCTGACAGATGTTGCTTTGAGATTCATGTGGATATAAAAATTCTAGTTATAATTGCTTGGTTTGTGTGGCTTTCATTAATCTTACTTTCAGAACAGTGATACTATGTCAAACTGGGATCTCAGTGCCATGACAGGTTGGCTGGGACAGATCTAATTGCGCTGGTTTGCAGCATCAACGTTGCCAAGCCCTTCGGTCTGAGAGCTGTTCCTCACCCATCTGAGGCACAGGACCACCTATGGTCAGCACTTTGATAAACAATCAAAGCTAGAAGGAATTTCACCTCCATTGAGGTGAAATTGCTTAAATGCAGGTAAAAGCAGTTGCTCTGTGTCTGACTAGAGGTCTGGCTGTCTCCACATCCTGCTTTCAGCTGTAGCCAAATGACAGGATGGATGTCACTGTTTGCATCCCAGGAGGGACAAGTTTGCACTGGTCAAGTTGCAGCCAGGAGGGAAGGCATAGGGCTCCTTCATGCCCTTTCATAGGCAGTGACATGTCAAGGAGGAGCAAGAAATGCAGTGGAACAGGTTGTTTAAAGTACATGGGCTTTATTTTAAAAATAATGATTCCAAACAAGTGTCCCTAAGGAAGGCAAATCATGAAAGAGGGTATTACTGTGGAAGAGCTACTATGAGTGGCATGCTGTAACCACAAAAGTCAGTGATAAATGGCAATTTTTACCTGTAGAATCTATAAAGAGCATATGTTAGTGTGTGGTTAACAACCTAGTTCTGAAAACAAGCAGGGGGAAAATTTAAGTTCCTAATTTCTTCCATATAATTCAAGGAAACTGGTTTTCTTAGGTGTGCAAGTTTGTGAGATTGAAGCCAAACAGTTCCGTCATGGAAGCATCCCAACATGGGATGTGTGTTAAAATAGTAGAACTGGGCGTTTCCTTTTATACTTGCATCAATCTCTATCATGGATGTGTAGGAGAATTGTGTGTCTTTGAAGTCAAAAGTGGTGTGAATACCACAATACTGTGCAAAAATGAAAAAAGCTGTTTAGGTGTTGAGTAGAGTTCCAGGTAAACATGCAGGTATCTATTTTGGTAAAACTTACATCTCAAACACATTGAAAGTTCACTTTGGAGAAACATTTAAAGAATATGAATATTTTCCAGTCACTGAAGCAGATCCAAATTCTTGTGAACTTCTGTTTCCAAAAGTGGTGAGCATACCATTAGGACCAGCTTTTCCTTTATTTTGGCTCTGATCTTGTGTATTTTTCCAACACCAGAAAATACTGCAAATCAAATGTAAATTGAAAGCTGAAGACATGAGCTTTCTGAACTGCAGAATTGAAACCCAAAGCTCTTTTTCAGTTTTGAATGAAAACTTTAGCTTGACATTTTGTGTGATCTCAGTTTCTAGCTCCCTTTCCTATGCTGTCACACTGTATTGCTGTCATTTTGAAATTAGGGAAGATTTATGAAGAAGTAGTTCATGGGTTTTGGGGCTGGGAAACATTTTCTTACATGGTAAGAAAAATTGAGAAGAACTGAGGAGGTGAAGGGTGGAAGACTGTTTCTGATAGCAATTAGAAAGACATATTAGTATATATGGGGAAATTCTCTAGGAAAAAAATTATAAAAAACAATGCATGGTAATGATTTTAATGATCATTATATACTCATTTACAAATAACCAAGTACTGATCAGACAAGTCCTTTATTTCTGTATAGATAATACTTCTCAGTGAAAGTACAGGGAATGACAATTTAGAAAAACAAGTAGCTGGTTGTGATTTGGACATGGTATCAAGTCCCTCGATGCTGTCTGCTTCAGGAAATGTCAGCTGTCACAGGACTTAGTGAACATGAAGCAGAAGGACATTCTGGTCTGTAATTTTGTGTCAGAGACAGTGTTTCACAGGAGACCCTTGTGCCTACAGCGTCATGCCCAGAGCAGACAGATACCCACATGGCCAGCTCAGTCACCTTGGCACTGCCCAACCAGTTAATAAGTTTTAACCTTGTTTTTGTACATGCAAATTAGGGACACCTGTAACATTACCATATTGTTCCCCAGGACAAGCTTATAGCATAGCATGTAAAAACCTGAGCTGTGCCATCTGTGCCTTGGTGTCTGCATGATTGTAGCACTATCTTTGAATTTAGAGAATATGCATGCAGGAAAAATGGCAGAATCTGTCTGTTAACATAAGTAAATAATGATTGCAGATACAACTTGTGTACATGGCACAAAGGCTAAACATTTCTTAAAAGTAGGGATCAGCTGAAGTATTTTCTCTGCCTTTTCTTTGGCAAGTAAGTAACGATTTCTCTGTTCTGTGATTTCCAAATGAAGTCTTACCCAACACTGGGTATAGGTTTGCTTTTATAATCATACTGACAAAATAGACAAATGTAGGTGCAGATTTATCAGCAAACGGAGATTGCCTATACTGATCCCCTGAAGAAAATAACACTGGCAATCTATCCTCTATACATATTTTGATTACTATAATTAAGCTTGTGCTTGGATTTTTTGGCATTGGAATGAGCACAAAATAACACAGCTTTAGCTGATAATCTATACTGACATTTAAGTTTTGCCTTGAAGGAAAGTGCCTTCTTGCCCTCCCACCTTGACTTCGTAATATGAATTTCTCACAAATGTAGAGAGAGCTTCCACTGTTTTGTTAACACTTTATTATTAGTGATGGGTGTTGAATTTTCTCATTTTAAACTTCAGTCAACGGGAAAATAACAGAAGTTGGGTCTATAGGAACAGAAACAGAAAGGAGGCATAATGTTGCCTTATTCCTTTGTACTATCAGTCCTAACATTTTCTCTCTTCCAACTGCTTATATCAGGAGCAGAAACAAGATTATTTCAATGTTTGTGAAGCAGAAGCAGGAGAGGTATATTTAGAGCAGAAATATTTCAGGATAAAGAAAGATAAGCTTAAAGATACTTACCTGTCAGTAACTTTTTATTGGAGCAAATAACTTCTCAGCCTTTTGATTCCCAGTTTATATTTAGCACAAGATACACCTATTGCCTTGAAATGAACAGTCATTTATTTTTCAAATAGTGATTGTTATAGCCCTTCTAGGATTTTGCAATAAGGATATTAGAGTAAGCAGAAGGACTTCATCTAGCTAGACCAGGACATCATGTTCTCATGTCCTTTAAGATCAAATATAGATTAGTCTTCGGCATTTGCTTCACCCATCTATGTAAATATGTAAAAACACAGACTGGATTATTAAGTTTACCTTGTTCAGTCACTCTGGTGACACTGATCCATATGTCAACTTCCTAGAGATCAGTAAAAGTTAAGATTAGTAGGGAAATAAAATTCAAGGGTCAGCACTTCGATAAACAACCAAAGCTGAAGGAAGTCTATTGAGGTGAAATTGCTTAAAACAGACATGTCAAGTAGCCATTTAAATTTCAGGTCTTGGCTTTATAGAGCAAATAGGCAATGAGGAAAAATGAGCCAGGCAATGTGTCCCTAATACATATATTCCAACAAATGAGAAGACCATTTATGAGACTTTTTCTGAGGTTTCCAACTGCTATGATGCTTCTCTGTCCTTCAGCTGGTGTTTTGCATCTGGGCTTTTTAATCACTTGGGCAACACCTCACACAGATTTAGCTCCTATCCTTATTGATAGTCCTCTCTAAAGTATTATGCTACTGCTGCTGCATTAAGGAGAAGTGAGATTGCATTCCTCTAAGAGAAACAGAGGGCATTTTACTCATGCATAGCCCTCTGCAGAAGTAGAAGGAGTTGCAGGGATAATGCCCACTGCAACAGCTGTGGGAGCAATTAGAGTGGTAGATATGTTCCTGAAATTAAGGGGAGACACTGGGCTTGTGAGAGACAGAAAGCTCTGACTGGGATTACACTTAACAGCTGCCAAGCTCCACATTTCACTTTGCTGCTGCTTACTTACCTTGTGTGAGTTTTCTGTTGACTACCTGAGTAAAGTGCTTTGCCCACTGAGCAGGTTCAACTTTAAAAACATAGTGAATAAACAGATTTTGGAGAACAGTGTGGATTTTGATCTTTGAGAGCAGCTTCTTTTTGAAACACAGGAGCACAGACAGAAGCAGCTCTTGTCAGTGGCATGAGTCTTCTGGAATTCCTGCTGGTTTAAAAGGAATTGGGGATCATAGGAGGCAAAGAGGAAAGAAATCTGGTCTTCTTTCTGGACTATACATCTCTAATTCCCTTTGATCTTTTGCTCAGCATTTGATTAAATCTTTTTGTGTATATTGGTCTACCTAGTCAGAGGCAGTTTGCAATACTTCTGTCTAAAGTTATATGCTTTGGTCTGCCTCTGGAATCTTACAGACCAGAAGACAAGCTCTTGGTGGTATTATAATTCATAACCAAGGAGCTATTTAAGGTCAATAAGGTCAATTTCCCATTTTGTTTTTTTTTTTAAGATTTTCTGAGGTAGTTCTCAAGGTACAATAAAATCTGTATTGGTTCATTGCAGTGAAGTAACACTTTAAAATAGTCTCTCAGCATTAATATTACCTTTGTGGTTACAGTGGGAAAGTACCTTATACTCATTTCTCAAAACTGATGTCAGCAGAGTGTTTCAGTTAGAGATTTTAAGCATAATCTCAGACCCAGGCAACCTAGATCTGAACATCTCTCAAATGTCAGGCTGCTTAATCCTACTGTGACTTTCACATCGAGTCTCTGTTCTGTAATGAGTCAGACACTCAGTTTAAAGATAGTCCCATATGTAAAAGTCCAAGATCTAACTTCCTGCCTTGCTATTACGTCTAAAAATTTAAATCTCTGATAACTGAGACTTAGGCTGCACCTATGCTACTGAATTAAATGATGTCACAGCATTCCCAAACACTCTTTTCAGCCAGAATAATTAGGATTTTCTCAAAGACTTTCCAGGATCAGTGTGGGGCTCAGCAAATGCCAGGGACTGTACTTGCTGTGGCAGTTTGGATGACCCTGTTTTGAAGGCTAAGAGTACTTAGTAGAAGACATGTGGCAACATTAGTCAGCTGATCTCAGATCCAGAAAACAGACCCTGGCACATTTCCTTTACTAGTGTCTATACTAGTAGATATGGCCTCAAGGCTTTCAACTTTGGCTCTGTGATTTGTTAGGAAATGTTTCCCTTTGGATAAGACCATAAGATGAGTCACTTTATCTGTTTCATGACTTGCAACTGGATAGAAGCAAAAGATCTCATGATAATTTTAAATAAAAAACCAAGAAGAGATCACATATATCAGGTTATGTTTTCTGTCTTGCTTGGTAGTATTCAAAATGCAAACTTTTACATAATTGTAGTACTATTGCTGTTTGGTTTTCTAAATCTCAGTGTGATTTGCCATATTGGAGGTCTGGCAAGCCAGGGGAAAGTTCTATTTGATTCTCTTCCATTCAATTCTGTGCCCCTTGCATTTTGTTTTCACAGAATCTTTAACTACAAAATGAATATATTCATTTTAGTGAAGGATCTTATGAAAGATCTGTTCTTAATGCTCAATACTAACTGATGTCAAGCAAGAGATGAAGCCAGTTTCTCTCTCATAAAAAGATACCTTTGAAACACTGGGAGTGATATGTGTATCTGTACCTCTGAGGGATCACAGGGCTAAGCAGAGAGTTTTACTATTTATAGCGATGAAGTGTGGCAGTCAAATTGAAATTCACCCTTGGCATTCCACTGCAAATTTGAGTTGTTTCATGTAATGTCATGTGGATACTTGAAGAGCCATGTCAATCCCAGCCACCTGGGGGTAGCTCAGGATCATTTTCCTGAGGAATTTGACCCTACTGCTGGAAGCTGATGGGGGATGTGCTGGAATGGGGAAAGAATTACACATTGGTCTAGTTCACGCCATAGTGGAGGGAGTGCTGTGGCAAGATGATGCGAGCTCAGGGTATGACTCCTGCCTAGGAGAGTCTTAGGTAATCATATTACAGTGCCCTCTTCTCCTCAGTTACAACACTGTCAATCTGAAATAAGCACACTTTTACTAGGAGAACAAAAAAACCAGTCCGCAGCAAACAGAAAAGCTTTGCGTCATGTAGCCCACTGTTCTGTCAATGCAAGTTTATGGCTCTTGAACATCAGTTTTGAACAGATTTACTGGCTCAGATCAAAGACTTATATTCCTTCCCTTTGGGGAGTTTTCCATTGTTAGAAGTAAGTTTCATTTGATGCTTCAAAAAATATTAGCTTAATTTTCTTATTTGCCTTTGTGTTTTCCTCCATAACTCTTTCTGTGCTGTGCCCTCCAAAAGACACAAGAGAGAGACAATGGATCCCAAACCAGCTACAACTCAAATCTGACCTCAGTACAAGACCCAGATTTCACAGCTTAGGTTGAAGTGCTGGGATGTAATTATGTGTCATCATTCAGCTTGACAGCAACACATAGCTCTTCCTCATCTAATTTTTTTCATTTCCTTACTGTGCACGACAAGAACACAGAACACAGACGATGCTAGATTGCTTAAGCATGATTGGTGGTACTTTAACTAAACTGTGCTTTACCTATAAATAAAAAAAACATTGGTTTAAAACATGAGAGTAATTTAAATACTTGCAGAAGTTTACAACTTTGGATTCCACACATTCTCCCTTTTGTTCTGCAAGTCTTCCTTCTTCTTTTAAGGGCAAAACTTCAGACAGACAAGAAAATAATAAGCAAGCCTTACCTCATTTACCAAGGTAAGCAGGATGTTTTCAGAAGAATTTTCAGTTTAAGCTAATATGGAAGCATAGTGGAAAAGCAGAGGTATGCACTGTGGGTTAGCAAGTCATCCACCTTGAACATCAAGGCAGCTTCACACTGAGGATTGCCAGCCCCACTGAAAGGTTTGGAGCTTAATTTTCACCAACAGCCTCGTGACAGAGGACAGGACTGGAACAATCAAAGCACTTAACAGTTTTTTTTGAGAAACAAGTGATATTTAAGTGTTTTGCTTAATTTTGCTTGGTCTATTTTACAGTATTTGCAGACTATCAGTGTCAAGCCTGAGGTGTTCCATGTTGAGCTGTGTGCTGATAAAATCATGGTAATGAGCTGTGGATATTTGTTTGGTTGGTTTTTTTAATACCCAACAGGACTTTGTAAAGCAGTCATGTAGTAAATGTTTAGTCCCCATTTTGAAAAAAGAAATATCATCGGGCATCAGGTCTCTGGGTGTTGGCATACATGATGCTTTCACGTCCTGTCCTCATGTTCTTAAACACCTACAGGTGAAGGATTACTACCATGCATGGTGCTGTGGAAGGTGGAAGGAGTCCTTAGCCAAATTTGTGATTCTAGTGTTGTATCCCTGTTGCCTTTCTGTAGGTTTGTCTGCACATCTAAAAAGATGCTTGATTGTTTGTTTTTTTTAACTTGCACTGAAATTATGCTAAGGTAAAAATCCAACCCCAACCAGGCTCTTTGCTTTCATCTCTAGGACAAGCATGTAAGCTTACTGCTGTACCTCAGCGAGCTCCTCACATTCTGTTTCCAACTAGGTTCCAGGGACCTGCAACTCCTTGCTTCTGAAACACTGTGATACTTGACCAGAATCCTTCCTCATACAGAGTCACCCTCATTTAGCAATACAGAAAAGCAATAGAGAAAGGTATTTGAGACAGCCACGTGAATATTTTGTCTAACCTAATCTCACACTTCACTGCGAGCAAAGCTAGATAAGCTTCCCTTCAAGCACCAGAGCAGGACCTGCTGCCAGCTGCTGAGAAAGGGTGTCTGTACAGGTGTGAGAGCCTGACTGACTCTTGTGGGTATCTTTGAAACACTCTGTGTCCTTCCATCTTTCGCCCTCCAACACTGCCTTGCTCAGTTTACCCATGTTCTGGCTCCTCTTGTAAAATTGGTTTTGGTGCTGCTAGGGCCTAAATGAGCTGTATGAAATTGCTCCTTGTTTGAGCCTGTTACACAGGACCCATGCCCAGCCTATCTGCAAGCCATATGGCTAGTGATTAATAGACGTCTTCCCCAGACAACTTCTCCATTTCTTTCTCTGGTTGAGTCATCTCCCACTGCCGAAACTTTCAGGTTGTTATGGAGGGAGTTTAGATATTCAGGAGTGTCCAAGGTGGGGTACAAAGTAGTGATTTCAGTTTTGAACCATACACAGTTTGCAGAACTGCAGAACATGCCCTCCCCCCCACCAAAGAATTTGATGAGCAATACCTTGCTAGGGTGGATAGTTCTGGGCTCCATTAATCTCATTTTGTGATGCTGAGGATCTCCCTTAGATCATGCCACTGGGTTCAAAGAGAGAGTATCATTTCATCTGTTTGCTTTTCCTCTTCTTCGCTGACATAAATTGATGATCTCTGGCAAAAAAGGCAATATCATCAGATAGTGATAGGATCATCCGATGCTCCCAAGTATTTTGATTATCTGACAGTAGTTTAAAGTGCATCTCTATGCTGAAAAATTGTTCTGGAAATGGCATTGTGAGATTTCGTGCCTATCATCTCCAAGTTAATTCCACATCAGATGTCCTCTGTGAGCAACGAAAAAGACACTTAATTTTGTTCCTTTCCATCAGCCCCCATGAACATAACTAAACCTCAAGTTCACGTTGGATTGTTTTCTTCTCCCTCATGATTGCTAGCAATAGAGTACTCCATGGACTGATCTAAGTCTTCAGTTACACCACAGCAAGTCTGCTATCTATGAACTGGACCTCATTGCCACTTGTAAACCCCTGTGTTTTCTGCAGTTTTACTTAGGTGACTGCAGCCTATTAAATAGCTCTGTTGAAGTATGACAACAGGACATACTTAGCGTCTTCTGATGCCTTTACTGCTTTTGGTATGTGAAAAGGAGTTTTTTTTCTCAGTATGAAATACTTGGTCCTGTTTTTTCTTATTCTTGTTCTTATGTACTCTTTTGTAGCCCCCTCTAATCTTGTCATAGATTATACAACCTATTTGATGGATACATCCTCCCATCTCTCTGTAGGTTGAAGAACATTTGCTGTTCAAACTGTTCTGCACTTTATCTCTTTACTTGAAGTACTAAAATATGTTTTATACATATATACATACAGCATAGCATATATTAACAAAAGTGTGCATGCTATGACATTTTATTCTAATAGCTTTTTTCACAAACCAAGTCCCCAAAATTCTGAAATGTTAAAACTGGTAGCAGAACCCAACAGTAGTACTACAGCAGTCAAGGAGCACAATATAAAAAGAAGTTTGAGCAATTAAACTAATTTTTCTTTCTTGATGGATAGTTTGACCAGATTGTGAAGAAGAATACAAATATCTTAAAAATCAAGCAAACTACACTTTTGAAAAAGAAGAATCCAGCAGACATTGTCTGGCTTCTAACTCTCCTTATGCAGGATAACAGTTAAACTATTGTGTGTTGATTAGTTCTTTACTAAATTAAGTGTACTTAAGGATGCATGGGAGAAAAGCAAGATGCATCCTGAATTCTAGCCTCCCAGAGAAGGCCACCTCAATTGCAAGTAAGAGAGATGAATACAACATACAAACATAAGAAAATAAACAAAGTAATTTCATAAAATTATACTAATTATGGATTTTAGAGGTTTAGCTCTGTTTCTTTCAAATGATCAGCTTTAGATCCTCCATGGCAACCTCCAGACTGGATAATGTCCCAAGAGCTTCTTTGAAGGTGGATCCAGGCTCCCTTTTAACACATGAGATGAAATGCTGGATGTGTATAGTGTAATTTCCTTTCAAGTAGGTCTCTGAGGAACTGGTTGTTGGATAACCTTGCCCAGTGTAAAATGGGGAAGGGGATAGGTTAATTACCTTCTCTTGAGGTCACTGTGTAGCTATGGGGCCCAGATTTGTACAATGCCTATTTAATTATAGAAACTGTTGTATATTAGCTGGATAACTTGATATAGAGAAAACCCACAAAGCACAAAAGCCCATCAAAAGGACTGCAGTGGAATGATTTCCATTTGTTTTGTGATGTGCTCAGAGGTGCAGTGGTTGTGGGAGCAGAGGGATGTTAAGTCTGCCAGCACAGTAGCCACTGTTGTTTTCCTGACTCTTCCTGAGCACACATCCCTGGCATCTGTGGTGATGGCAATACCACAGGATCTGTAAGTCACACTACAACTGTGCAACTGAATTGACAAAACTTCCAATACACAAGTAGCTGCTGAAGGGAGTGGTGATGGAAATGGGTTCTGCTGTTCCTCATATAACAGTGTTTCTAACCATTCCTCTTCCAACAGGGACCAAAAATAAGTAAGACTGAGAAAGTCCATCCTCAGATTACTACATGAGATGGTGTGGAGTCGTATAAAAATGTTTATGTTCTATGCTGCTCCTCTGGCAAAGACTTACATAACTCACTGGCGGCTTCATCACTCATGATCAAAGCACTCATCCCAGATGCATGGGCATAAATTCTTTATAGTGTCTTGCAAAGTGTGGTGTGCTATAAAGTTTTATAGCCATGCATTTGGGATGACCATATTACATCATTACATATTTCCCCGTGAAGATTTTGGTTTACTTCTGTTCTAAGCCAACTAACTTTTACAGATGCTTCCTGGAATAGCTGAAAGATCCCTGCTTTGGTTTTTGTTGTCAGCATGAATTTAATGTACTCCTTTTCTTTCATTAAGTCCCAGAGTCAGGCTGCAGAGGAAGTAGAATAGCGCAGTCAATACATGACTGGATTTGCTTTCTAGTTATATCAATCACATTGTCTCTCTCCACTATTAAACATTTATGTTGTGGTAATGTTTTCTTAGCACAGCTGATAGACAGGCCCAGGCACAGAAGCAGTGTGAATGAAATGTGTGTCCTGGGCTCTGGTTTGTCTGCTGTCAGCCCCTGGGGAACCTATATCTCCTAGAGATTTAATGGTGTAAAGCACTTCCATATCCTAAAGAGATACTTTCTGTCTCAAATTTTATTTACTCTCAGTTTGGTTCTTGCTACTTTTCAGGGAGATGAATTAGTGATTCTGTCCTTCTGTGACCCTCTGAGCCCAGGAATATGCAACCTAGAGTGAAAAAAGAAAATAATGAACCACTCACAGGCAGTATGAAGATCTTTTGTCCTAGCAAGTTATGACAATGCATCTTCCAGCCATGTTTCACTATCTGTAAGACATGAAACCCTGAAATATTACCACTTTTAAGAGTACATTTGTGTTTTAAAGAAAAATAAAAGCAGATAAGGATAGTAATTTTTAATAAATGACTTAGTTTCAGAGTAAGTATACTTAAAATAGCATAATACAAAGAGGAAGACATTGCAAATTTAGAACAAAATTGATGAAAAAAACAGTTTTCAGACTCAAGGAAGTCTATATTAGGAACAAAACAATTTAAAACATTTAAACCAGTCTTATTGTCTGAATAATGAACACTCCTCAGCTTTTACCCATAATTAAATGAATTACGTTAGTTAAAGTATTAGTGCTGATGGGGCTATGAATTGGTGATAAGGCTATGAATCAGTACCAAAGTGCACTAACTAAACCAGGCAGAAAAAAATTCCAATTCAGATTTCTACTCATCTCTTAGATTTTTAAAATTATTATTTGTTATTATTTCAAGCCAATTTACCCAGAGTATGTTTCCCTGTTACAAGGTAATTTGGTCTACGAACACTTTCTTACTTTTTGTTTCTTGAGCAACTATTTAAAACAGGTTTCAGCAGACTTTCAGAAGTCCCAGATTAACCAAAATTTGCAATTTTATACTTGATAGTCATCAGTATGCAAGAAAAGGAGACGGACGTCATCCACTGTCACCCAGTCATTCATTGTCATCTGGTTCTGACAGCAGGCAGACTTTGACTGAGTTACTGCCATACATTTTCAGCTGCTGAACAAATGGGAAAACTTGGACACTTCACAGTGCTAACTTAGATATGCAAATAGTGTCAATGTAGTCCAATGAGTGGAATGCAGAGCAGTGTTTGTGCCTGATGTATTAAATGATCACCACTTTCTCATGAGGAACAGGTCCAGTAATCAAGTAAGTAATATTAGTTACAATTGAACGAGCTAAAGAAAAGAAAATCTGAGGCAATTGATCCTTAGACAGGAGACTTGCAAATTTCCACAGAATTAATAAAATGGAAGAGAAAGTCATCCTTTGCCATATGTCTGGTGCTGTCTGGTGCTGATGACTGTCTGTAATAGATGCTTGAGTCTTAATGACTAGCTCCTCTGTATGTTTATTTATACTTTCAAGCTACAGTTTATGTGTGTCTGGTAATGGTGAAAAATGTCTTCCAGGTGCAGCATAATGTAAATGTGGAAGACAAAGCTCTGAGGGAGAGAATTGAGTTTTGCAGCTGACAGCTGCATGTGTGATGTCCCCTGCTGGAGTACTTTAATACAGACCACAATCAATTAATTATGTTTATACTTTGTGGAGAACACTGCAAAGACTGTTTGGTACAGTTAGAAAAGCAGTTTTCGAAAGGTATAGATGGAAATACATGTATTCTCTACTTGAAATAGCTACTACTTATATCACTAATATCTTAAATTATAGAAATGAAAAAAAATATATGTCCTCATGTGCACTTTTACATCTTCCTTCTTTTGACATTTAAGTTGGTGCAAAGAGTGAAAATAATTTGAGTGCAGTTTTTCTATGAACAGTGTCTGGATGAAAAGAGCATTTTAGAGTTCATTGCTTGTGTCAGTAAATTCCAGATCAGATCTGATTTAATTTACACAGAAAACATAAAGATGACTTAATCTGATGTAAGTTTATATTATTTATTTTTAGATGGATTTGATATTACACATCCCTGTAAATTGAGGAATCTGATTTCTGATCCTGGAAAAAAAAATCATCTGTGAAGCTATAGTCTTCATTTCCACCCCATTTTATTTTCTGCTCATTGTCAACATCCTTAAATGAAGAATTTTGCAGTGAAAATGCTCTGATCATTTTGCTTTGTTAACTGCCTTGAGAAGAAGAGGACACTTCTCCCACAGAGCTAGTTCTAATGTGATAAAAGAAGTTTAAATCAGTATAAACAGCACCCAATTTGCAGACTTTGCAAGCATCCAGCTGAGGAACTAAATCTCTGAACACAGGTAGATTTACACCTCCTTTTTAAACAATTTGCAGCTACTGCAGTTTGATCTAACAACAGATATTATCTCTCAAATCATCCCAATGTTAACCTATAAATAAGAATTATTAGCTCTAGCATTTCTCAGTACCCTGGAATCAACAGCCAGCATGCTACATTTCCAGAACAGGCGAGTGTCTTTGGCTGGAATGCAGAGAGGCAGCACCGGGAGCCACTGCACCACACAGGGACCAGAGATTTCCGTATTCCAGCCCGAGCAAGGCAGAGAGCAGGGTAGGCAGAGGCTGGCTCAAGCAGCTGGATATTGGCTGCCTTGTCAACAGTTGTTTTGGCCAAACTGTCTTCAATAGAGATCTGGCCTTGAGTAGCTATTGTAGAAGTGCTTCTTTCTTTAGCTCTCCAAAGTGATGTTTCATCCCTCTCTGAGAGCCCATTTGTGTGGCTTTGGAGTAGTCTAAACTGTCCCTACCCCAGCACTCCCAGTGTAGGAAAAGCTCAGAAATAGCCTAGTAAATACATTGTGCCTATCTGATGTCCATCCTTTATGGATTCCTTAAGCTTAATCACAAGAAAGATGGGATAAAAATATCCACTGTTTGAGTGTTTATACTTTTCTTATGGATTTAGAGGGCTCCATTTCTAACACAATTTGAACCAATGCCAAAATATAAATAAAAAAATCTCCAAACTTGCAGACCCACTTAAATATCTATTTTGCATTTTTGACTTGTGGACAGTCTCCAGGCTTGCTCTGGGCTACAGTGTCGAAGTCCTCTTGTTTTAAGCCAATTCAGCAGTTTTCTCATTCATATTTTATACTTCATTCACAGTCCTTCCTGTGCCATGGCTTCTACTTTTGTTCCTTAAGGTATCAGCTTTGGTACTCGGTTACAGTCAGGAAAATACCAATACTTTTCATCCACTCAGAACTGTGATGAACAGGAATGAAAAAATGCCCACTAGCAATTTCCCATTTGCTGTGCACTGCAGTATTGCATTCCTGACACTGTGTACTGTTCTGTGAGACTCTGAATTAAACTAATTAATGTGATTTAGGGTGATGTCTGTTTACCAAGCAGCAGTCACAAGAGTTTTTTTCTTTGTCCTGTCACCAGGAGTCTACCTTCCAGGTAAGAGCCTCTCTGTTGTGCAAATGGCTCTCCCCTGTGCTTTTTGTAGCTGGAGTTTTGTAAGAGGGTAGTTCATTGTTCTTAGTCTGATGCAAATGTACCTTAAGAATTTGGGAGACCTTGGGGATAAAAGTGATAGGCAAGCAAAGACCCTCTCTAAGTGGTTTTTGGTTGCTAAGGCTCTTTAAAACCTAGTTTCTTGGGCCTAATAGCCCAATAAATTAGATAGGCCAGTTCAGTTTCTTGAGAATTATTGAACTGAGAGGCCTCCAGGCAGATGTTACATCTGTAACAGTTTGTCCTTTCAGATAATTTTTGAAGGACCAGGAGCTAAAAGTTCCTTTTAAGTTTTCTTTCACATCCCCAAATGAAAGATGTATTTCCTTTCACCGTAATATTTTCTTAACCCAACCCTCTTGATAACAATTCCTCCTTGTGAATCTTCCCCGAAGATCTTTGTTAGCTTTACTGGTATTTTCTTTTTTGCTTAATCTTTTACACGGTCTCCATTTTGGTTATCCTTTTCTTCCTGGGAGTTCACTCTATTTCTGTAGTTTAGGCTGCACAGTAAAATTGTCCTGGGAAGTGACAGGCCAGTGGCAAGCACGAGGTTGTACTTCTCATGTGGTCTGTTTTCCATATCTACACTGTGTTTTGAAAATATGTTGGACGAGGAATTAACCCATCTGCAAACCACCATGCTCATCAATGATCCCCCATAAACAAGAATATCTCGATTAATCCATTTAGTTGAGGTTCTTCTAGTAAATGGAGGCTTGTCATATATATGGATTTTTGAGCATCTTGCAAATTAGTATTTCCATTAGAAACCAGCCTGACATTTACTACACAGGTGACAAACAAGGAAACTGCTTTCTGTAACTCTTTAAAAATGGAAATGGATGCAAGAACAGCTTTAATTTGAGAAGCAAGGTGCAAGGAACTGTGTAAGAGAGGAGCAAACATGGTGTGATATTTCCCTAGATTATGCTCTAACATTGCAGCTCACAGTCCTCCTGAACCATATAATGTCTTTGGTATTCTTTTATTTGTTCAATCCTCTTCTAATCTCATGTGGATTTACTGATTTGTGTGTTCTCCTGTATGTGTTTCTGACATGCTTACTTTTACCTGCTGAAAGTTCATCAGCTTGAGCTGGTGAACTCTGAGCATTCATTTTTTCCTTGTTCACATCTCCACAGTTCCATAGATGGAAAGGAACATAGAAGGAATGCATCTTCTGCAATGCACCTTCAGCTGGACTCTGGATATAAGATTAGTAATTTCAGCTGTTCTTTGTAATGGGAATGATTCTGAAAAAGACTTCAGACAACTTCTGTAACTGACTTCAATTTTGTTTTGCTTGAGCTTCTTTTTGCAATGGGGAGGGGCACAAGAACAGCACATACTATTCATGAAGAGATGTATGTAGTGGCATACCAGAGTTTACTGTTGTAGGCAGCTCAGCCCCACACAGCTGCTTGCCCTCTTTCTCAGAGTAGAATGAAGAAAAGAATCAGAAGGGTAAAAGTGAGAAAAAAAAGTTTCATGGATGAGATAAAGACAGTTTAATATGTAAAGCAAAAGCTATGTATACAAACAAAATGAAGCAAGGAATTCAGTCAGTCATTCCCATGGGCAGGCAAGTGTTCAGCCACTGCCAGGAAAGCAGGGCTCCATCAGGCACAATGATGACTTGGGAAGACAAACACTGTGACTCAGAACATCTCCCATTTGCTTCTCCTTCCCCCATTTTTGTATGCTGGGCACAATGCCACATAGTATGGAACATCTCTTTGGTCACTTGGGGTCAGCTGCCCTGGCTGTGGCCCCTCACAAATTCTTGTGCATCCCTGGCCAACTGACTGGTGGTGCAGCTTGAGAAACAGAAATATGACTGTTTGGCTTTGACTCTGTGAAAGTAGTGCTCAGTAATAGCTAAAAATTCTCTGTTATCAACACTGTTTTCATCACAAATCCAGAACATAGCATGATACCAGCTACCATGGTAGAATTCTCATAATCCTGAACATTTACTTTGGCTTCTGCTCAGTATCATGCTGATGTTTTCTTTAAATGATTTATTATAAGCTGAGGATCGCAATCTGGTCAGGAGTCAGCTCTAAGTCCTTTCTTACAGATGTAAAACTTAGATTGTTTTTTCCTATTTGTATCCTTCTATATTTGTCTATATGGAATTTCCCTGTCAGTGTTTAAAAACAATACAAACAGCTTTTAGTTATTAAGCCTGTATGTCAGTGTACCTTTCCATATCAGAACGTCTCCTTCATAGAGGAACCTGCTTAATATTGGATTGAATAAAGAGACCTAAAAACAGGAAAACTGAGGAGTTCTGAGATAAATTATTCTGTATTGCATAATAATAATAATAATAATAACAAACATAATAATTATTATTATTATTAATAATAATAAGAAGAAATGGCATTCATGATGGGTTAAGGTGGCACAACCTGTGGGAACAAAAAAATATAAGTAAAAGTGCCATTATAAGTGAGTTGTGATGCTAGGAGTATGGACTTGCCATAGGAGTAGGGAGTATATAGCCATGAAGATTTCTGGAGATCTGGATGCCTTCTACTGTGTTAGAAGAAAATGTGGCACTAGTTTTGTTTTGTGTTTTGGGGGTTTTTTCATTCTCATTAAATCCTGTCTGTCCCTGCTCCATCATTCTGTGACTCAACATCCATGTGAGTCTGCTTGTTGCCCACAGCCAGGAGGTATTTCTATGAGGTGTTGAGGTTCTGTGACTAGCATGCCCAAATGCTTTGAGGCACAAATTCAGGCTCTGCTAATTAGGCCCAAAAACTCTCCAGGAGCATGCACACCTCCCACTGTGTTGGACAACAGATCCTATCAACAGTAACAGGTTTAAACTGAGTATATGTGAATCAGCTTTCCTCTATGGCTGGGAATACCTGGTGATCATAGCAAAGCGGCATTTGGCTTTGCAAATGTGAACTATAAAATAGAGTTGATATTACTGACATGGCGACAGCTTGACATTGTACAGACTGTAATGATTTGTTGCTAAGTTCTCAGAAGAAGATGCTGCAGACATTGTGTTCAGACCTAGTTATTGACCCGTGTCACTCAGTGACACCCTACACAGAAAGCAGTTATGGCATCTCATCTTGGTGCTTCTGATGCCATTCAGTCTTTCCATCTCAGTCCACAGTCCTGTGGCTTGGGGTACTTGTGGGTAAAATTAAATTAAATCTGCAGGGCTGTGCTGGATCCTCAAGCACAAGAACATGCAGCAGGCTGATGAATCTGAACAGAGGAGGAATGTGATGTTGGAGCATGTCTGACTTGTGTGTTGTGCTTCTGTTGTGACTGCTTGTGTGCAAAAGACTTGTGTGTCTGCTTTCACATGACTACTCAGATAAAAACGATAAATAATTTGGTTTTAAAATGCTGTACTGTCTTAAAAAATGAGAAACAATCACAGGTGTTGGGACAGTATTTAATACTCTTCTGTCTAGTCATTACTGCACATAAAGGCATCTAATAAAGGGAATAAAAACTTTCCACCTGTGGGTGCCATCTGGTGGTGATACTCTGATCCTGATCCAGCAAAGCTCTTGGATGCATGCCGGTTTCTAAAGCATGAACGCCCCTCCTGAGTATGTGGGTGTGTTACTAAGTCCTGCACAATGGTGTGGGCATGTTGGAAGAATAAATCTAAATGCAGGTCCTCCAGCTGAGATTCACCACATATTTGCCCTGCAAATGAACACAGGCTTGTAAAAGCCCCTGGTGAGGACAGAGCTCACAGAAAAACTGAGCAGCAAGGCAGGGAGCCATATTGTAAAGTCCCAAGATGGATAGGAAAGCATGAAAGTGCTAGGAATATAAGCACCCAGTCATTTTGATGCTGGTACCTTTGCCAAAAATACAAATTTTTGTTCTTGTGAAAACTCAAAATACAATTTGAAAGTGTCTGAGTTATAATTATGCAGATGTGTGCATAGGGAGCCACACTTAAGTGTTGCATTGGTGCAACACTGTGCCTGGTTTTGATGTCCTTCAGCAGCCCATAGGCTCAGACAATTGTTACTGTTTCAAGTTGGGCAGGAGTGCTGATCAGCTGGAAGGCAGGAAGGTGCTGCAATGGGATCAGGACAGGCTGGACAGATGGGACAAGGCCAACTCTATGAAGTTCAACATGGCCAAGCGCCCTATCTTGCGCTTGGGTCACAACAACCCCATGCAACTCTACAGGCTTGTGACACAGCAGTAGGAAATATGCCTCTTGGATAAGGACCTGGGGGTGCTGGTTGACAGCCAGGTGAACATGAGCCAGCATGTGCCCAGGTGGCCAAGAAGGCTGATGGCATCTGGCCTGTGTCAGCAATAGCGTGGCCAGCAGGACCAGGGCAGTGATAGTCTCTCTGTGCTCGGCACTGGTATGGCCTCGTTCCTAATCCTGCCTTCAGTTTTGGGTTCCTCCCTACAAGAAAGACATTGAGGTGCTGGAGCATATCCAGAGAAGGGCAGCAAAGCTGGTGGAGGGTCTGGCTAATAAGTCTTGTAACGAGCGGCTTGAGGGAGCTGGGGTTGTTTAGCCTGGAGAAAAAGAGGCTCAGGGGAGACCTTATTGTTCTGCACAACTGCCTGAAAGGAGGCTGTAGTGAGATGGGGTCAGTTTCTTCTCCCAGGCAACAAGCAATAGGACAAGGGGAATTGCCTCAAATTGTGCCAGGATAGGTTTAGATTGCCCATTAGGGAAAAATTCTTCGAGGAAAGGGTTATCAAGCTTTAGAACAGGCTGCCAAGGAAGTGGCTGAGTCCTCATCCCTGTCTTTTAAACAGGTAGAGCTTAAACACATGATTTAGTGGTGGACTTGGCAGTGCTCAATGGTTGGACTTAGAGATTCCATAACTGATGATTCTCCTAGTGGAAACTCCTAGTGGTTCCAGAAACTCAGGCCTCTGTCCTCACCTGTCTGTGAACATGTGAACGACTAAAGAAATACCTACATGCCTTCAGCCAGCCCTCTCCCACTTATGCTCCAGATGGAAAGAAATGGATAGTGGTTGATGCTACTGCCCTGTATTTCCCAGCAGCTTCTGATGGAAGAAGGACCCTGCTTTCCTAAGGCTGTACACAGATGAGGTGAGACACTCAAGACATGATTTTTTCTGAAGCTACTGCATCAGCCCTTCTGCTGGAAAAGTCTGAGGAGAATAACTTTCAGCAGAAGGACAGAAGTTTCAGAGGCTTGGGAAGAGGGAAAGGCAGGATGAGGGGCCATGCCCTTAGCTGGCACAAGAATTTGAGAAAGGACCGTCTATCCAGAGCAGCCTGCATGTTCTTTCCTCTTCCCTCATCCTTTGTCTCCAAGCTCAAAGGCTGCTGTAAAGTGCTGCCACAGAGGCTCTAAAGAAGGTTTTATAGCAAGGGATGAAATTTTTTACCTCATGCAGACTGAGCAGAAAACGCTAAGATTAGAGCAGAGAAAAAGGCTGTGAATTTACTTTCTTTCTCTACCAATAAAACAGTTTTATCTTCATTTCAGCCCTACATGCATGAGTTTAGTATTCAGGCGAACAGTTCTCCTGAACCATATTATCTTGGTACAGTTCAAAATCCCGTGAACCAGAAAGTACTAGATATCATTCTCCCACAGAAAGCACAGTGGGGAATAAGCAAATAAAGTTGAAACAGATAAGGATCTGAGTATTGATCTCTGCTTGTGTTTCTTAACAGAGCGTAACTCCAAAGGAATATTGTAGTCATTGATGAAGGAGAAATCGAAATAATCTGGCTATCACTTTACATGTCTCTGTATTAGAAGGGTCACGTAGGCTAAAGAGTGCTAGGGATTTATACAAAGTAACAGCTGATTTTCAGGAGGCATATGGATTTACAGCTATAGAAAGCACTTAGCCAGGATTCCAGTTGGGCTAACACAGCTGTGGTTTTGTGCTGAACTCATGGCAGTTCCCCCATGCTTCTCTGCCTACATAAAATGTATGTTTTCTCACAGCTTCCAGCTATGGGGTGCCCACCCCCCCAAATGATTGAGCTAAAGTTAATACTGGTATTTTCCTCCTAGTACCAGAAACCACATGTGAAAGCCAGTAATTTTCTGACAAAACCATTTCACTGTATTTTCAAAAATTTGTTTGATTTTTTGGGACTACCACTTTCATTATGTAATTAATTTATGGTAGTTCCTGGAGTTGTAGCTATAGCTGAGAAATAAAATACAAATGACATTTTCTGACTCAGCAGTGGTGATCACCACTCTCACCTATTTTATTACAGCATTATGTGTGCTCAAATCATAGAACCTGTGGTTGTAGGAAGGCAAAATGGATTCCGCCTGGCTCATACAGTATCAACAATTGTTAACAGAGCTTCAGACACAAGGACAGATTTCCAAGGTAGAAATAAAGACCTTGAAGAAAAATACAGTTTCCTACCTGTAATTTAGAGTGCATTTTGGCTCACAAAATCTTTGCAATGTGCAATAAATGTAGCATTTCAGATCAACTTTCCTAGCCAGCAGCTAGGAAAAAAATAATTTTGTGCTTGTATTTTGAAAAAATTCTGATCTGAAAGCCTTCTGGACACTTTGAGTACAGGGTATGCATGATGCCATTACTTTTCACTGTGCACAAACATCACCCTGATGGTTTACATTATTCATGCAAACAAGATGCTGTAAATGCTGTCTCCTCCAGAGCCTCTTTGAGAGGAGGCTTCAGTTATGCCTAGGAACCCTGAAGGCCCTTCCTCTTGGATTTCTTTTGCAAAGAAATTTTAAGAGGCTGCCTCATTTTTGAGTGAGGACATACTCCTACAGTCCTTGTAGAAGCCCTGTTGAAGGCACAGGAAATGTGTGTGGGCAGAGAATACTGACTACTCTGGACTAGTATTTTAGAACCTAAAAATATGTTTAACCTTCCAGCCACAGAGGCAGCCTGCAGAGTTGAGATGAATGCCTTTTCAGCTCGAGAAGCTTATGAGAAAAACTCACATATTTAATAATATGAATCATGTAACAGAAGGCATATGTGGTTGGTGTGCTACAAGCTGATAATTCTGAATTCCTATATATTTATAAATCTGTAATTCATTTATGGTGCTAGAGTGACATCCCTGTTCTGAAAACTGCACTTTCTAAGTTGACTGTGGTGGTAGGGAAGATAGGGAAGGATATGGAACAAACAGGCAAAGATTAAGGATGATTAAATTGCAAGGCAGGAATAAATTCCAATACCATATCTCAGGCAAAGTTCTTTATCAGGAAAGTCCTTCTTTCCTGTCCTTTTATACGCTTTTCAATTCATTAGGGTTTTGTGGTTGGTTGGTTGGTTTGTTGGTTGTTTTTTTGTGCCAATAGCAACATTCTAATCCTGCCACTGGCTGTAGACTTTAGCTGCCCTATAATCCCTGAAACAGCTTCATACCAAGAAATGGGAACATGCTACCTCCCTTTTAGTATTTTTCTGCATGTGAGAAAGCAGTGGGCTGTAAATGTGAAGTAATTACTGAAAAAATATTAGTGCTACTGACTGATTAGGGACCTGAGAAAACACTACCAAAAACATTAACTGTAAATTTCTGCTTTAACTCCTTTGCTTCAACATGCTTTAGGTATTGAAATGTATTCCTGCATTGAGGCTTTCCTTGCTTCTGACCCTATAGAACAGCCTGATGCTCAAGTTTCTCCTTTTTTACTACTTGAAGTCAACTTACACTACAAGAAAGTGAAGTCTATTTTTTTCCTAAGATGATATTGAAACATAGGTTATGGAATAACCAATTTTTAAATTGCATTTCATACACCATTGACTAGAAATTCTCATGGCTTCATTGCAATCCAGATCTCTTTTATTAAAAGGCATTCTCTCAGTCCCAGTGTGAGATCTTTCTGTATTGTGAGTTATTATACACTAAATATGTGTGCTAATCCAAATGAAACTAACTTCCCTTGAGTAATTTTATAGCCTACCGTCAGTTGAATCTGGGCAGAAGGTAGAGAACCTGGATTAATGTACTGCTCTCTTTTGACTAAAATTAATTATTCATATATTCTTCCTCAAAACGAACATTTTTATCCTTCAAGACCAGCTGGAAAGGATTGCTTTTAATGAACCTGCTAGCTTTCTTCTAGTTTCACTGTAAAAAAAATAACAACTGGATTTTTGTGAGCATTCACTTGTGTTCTGTAATGTGATGGCACACTTCTGTCCCTTACACAGTGTAGGGTGATTTCTGTACGTAATCAAAGCCACTAAAATGTTATGGACATTGAATTTGTATTAATGATCTGCTCATGATTGCAAGGAAGAACAGTAGCCTGTCACTTCTTCATGAACTGATCTCACAATTTTTCTGTGCTCGGGGTATGAAACAGGAAAGCTGTAAAGATGTTATTAGTAAGATTTGTGGCTGCAAAGGCTGTGCTGACATAGGCCTGTGAGGATTACAATTAGATGTAAAAGATCATCCAAAAGAGTACAGTGGCAGGGAATTTATCTAATCAAATATGGGGATGCTACGCTTTTCAGAGTCACACTGGGGGAAAAAATTTTGTTTGCCTCAGTGCAATTTACATGTGGTGCTAGTGGTCTTGATGATTCTTCCATAAACATAAATACAGATGTATTTTTGTTCTCTGTAGCATATTATTTTTTTTACCTTTATCCTATAAATAGAATGTGTATAGTATAATATGATAGTATATTTTAGTTATGTTTATGTTCTCATTTATACTTCAAGATGATTTAGTCTCATGTGTAGCTAGAGTCCTTGACCAAATAAGAGAATTCATATTCCACAATTTAAGAGTAGGTCTGCTTTTATTCATAAGAGATGCTTTAAAACTAAAATTATGTATTCTATCAAACTTAGTAATAGCACACCTCCCTGAGAGCTTTAGGATATACACTTGACATCCCAGATGTAGACATGAGCAACTGATTGTCACTGAATATTGAATATTGAAATAGTTTTTGTAATCGAAGAAGTTGAATTGCTTCTGTGAGTAATCATCTAAAAGAACTAAGATCATGTTAGAAAACAAATTGTGAGGATTATCTTTATGTTTCAAGGCATGGACTAATCTGTTTGGGGAAAAAATACCATTCTATGACATATCATTTCATAATTGGTCTATTTTTGCAAAGTTTGGTTTTTTTCTTTGGAAACACTCAGCAATGACCAGTACCAAAAGCAACAGTCTATTCAAACTTCAGGCTTGCATGAAGACTGGTTTTTTGTGCTCTTGTGTGAGGAATGCATATTCTTCACTGCATGTATATCTGAAAGCTGTGGATTTACAGTAATTGCTTGTGGAATAGCTTTCCTAATGAATAGTTCTATGGATTTATGTCCTTTTCAGATTAAAATAGAAGGAAATAAAATGCAGGCATTTTCTTCCAAAATCCAAAGGCTGTTTACTAAGTGACTGGAAAGCATAACAGTGGAACAAAATCCAGTTCAGCTTTAATCATAGCAAGCAAAATTTTTCTCTGTCTCATTGCCATTACCTTCTGTGGTAGAGAAGCAAAAAGCAGGTACTGAAGATATTTCTGACTGAAGTACTGCAATCTGTGTTAAATGGGACACCAGACTCCTTTAGCATTTTGAAACTATGCAACTGTGAAAAATTAATTCACATTCCACTCCAAACTGGGAAAATGAAGGCCTGCAGGCCTGTTTTCTCACCCAGGAATAAAATTTTGGGGAGAAAGTATATATCCTTTAGTCAAAGTGCTGTATAAGACTGTGCATAAAACTGCATCCCTTGAAGGTATAGATTACCCATAATGAAGAAGCTTTCTGAAGTATCTATGAGGAGTTTTAGTCTGTGTGAGCTTAAAACTTATCTTAGAAAATGAGTGCAAATGTGATAAACTGTCATTCATCTCCTTTGAGTTGCTCTGTAATTCCTCCCATCTTTTCTTGAAATCTGTTTTTTTCCAAAGAGTTATGCCAATAAATTTTGATTCCTTGTGTGAATGCCCATGCTATGCTGTGTCTCCTTTTTTAGTTCAGTTTCTAATTTAAACTTTCCAATTCGCATAAGTTGTGAATAAAACCATTTGGTTTCATTTTTGAAAAACTGCCTATAAAATGTCATATTGCTATATCTATTTGGCCTACATTCACCTCCTAGTAGTTCTGATTTATACAAGCTTACCAGAATAAGAAAAATTTTGGAAACTGGCTGCTGGGAAATCTTTTAATCAGGGAACTTTATATTTCAAAATTACCTGTAATTCTGTGGACTCAATAGACAATGAAGGTGTTTTTCTCCGTCATTATTAGCCATTTAAGCGTGTGGAGATGAGTATTTCTTCTTTAAGATGTTTTTGTAGGCAGTGGAGAAAGACCAGAATGTGTATCCAATTTATTTTCTGATTAAATGAATCACTCTTGGGAACAGGCCTGCATTCCCCTTTCTAAATTACAGAGGGACCATTAGTGTCAACCATATGCCTACATTTTAGATTATGAAAGTGAGATGAGAGGAATCTCACACACAGAGTCAGTGTACTTCCGACGGTGCTCAGTAGACATTTCTGATGAGATCTTGTTTACCTTAGGGTTGTCACTACTTCAAGACTGTAATTTCAAACAAGGGTTCTAGATTGCCTAAAAGCAAAGTCAATGCAGTTGAAATTGTTAGGGCATAACCTGCCCTCAGCAGGGAAATGTATGGAAATCAGAGACAACATAAACTAATGGAGATCCTAGCATTTCATCTCAAAATCTAACTTGGACATCTTGCATTTATACCCTGTGCATAATGACTTTCTATTATGTACAAGTACCTCTTTTGACAGTGGTAAAAGAGAGCAACCACCAACCTAAATACAGTTATTCTGTCTAAATTATTTTATGTTTCATGTTGCTACAGGTAGTAGTTAAGAATGTTACAGAGAAGTGATGACAGAGCATTTCTTCCCCATTTTCTTGCACACACTCTTTTTGTTTTGTTCTTAAGTCTGTTTCCATTGCCCATGTTGAGTCTGTTATCACAACCAGTTATATCCCAAATCTCTGCTAACTCCCTGTGATCCTAGAGGTTTCTCTGTGTAAAGGTCTCTTTGCAGGGTAGGAAATCTGGGGCTGAGACTGCTGCGTTTTGTTTGATTTAAAAGGTGATACCTAAACATAATGCTAGTAAATGTGACAGGTCCTGACAGAGTCTTAATCAGTTCCCCCTCTTGTCTTTTTTCACGGTGATCAGTGAAAGAGAAAAAAATTAATTGAAAACTGTGGTCATAAAAGTCACAGAAAGTGGCAGGATGAGATATAGCATTAAATTTGTTTTAATTCCTGCTTTTATTTGTAGAAATGGTCAGACTTTTGGTCAACAATCATCCTTTAGCATTATTCCCACTGCATAAGTAAAAACTAATACCCAAGTGATGGGCTTTCAATGTTATGCAATATATGTTTTGTTATATTATGAAATATATATGTTATGAAATATGGACCTTTTGACAAAATGATAATTCAATAAGTCATATATCCACATAAAAATGTTGTGCTTTGTAGTACAGCTTGTCATCTATAGTTCTTCAATTCCATATGAAACCAAGTGTTTGAGTTTGGTAATAAATATTTTCTGTAGAAAAGGTTACCAATATTTTCCAGCCTGTCTCCACTGATTAGGCACAAGTGAGAAATATGACTGGCAGGTAGGATTATATTTAATATAAATGCGTATGTGAGGGACATAGGCTGTATGTATTCAAAGCATGCAGTAAGGAGGCCAACTCTTGAAACACCATCCTGTGTAAAGTTTGTATGAGAGTCAGTAGGGGCTGATTTTTCCCATCTTTGGCCACCATGAAGGTCAGGGTTGCACACTGAGAGACTGACCCATGAACATATATGCTTTCCTGCCTGGTCTGAGTTGCTGATCTTGTCTCAGGAGCATTTCTTTGCATGTACAGTGTATGAATAGCATGTAATATTTATGTGCTTAATATGAACTGACATTCTACATTTGACTTGTGCCTCTCTGCTCACAAATACTTCCCTGCTGGATTTATTGGCGCACTCCCAAAGCAGCTTCCAAAATGTTTGGTAAGACAAGACCATTAACAATGCTGTGGCTGGCATGCTTGATGTAATCCTGAACCTCAATAATGACCTGCTCTGCACGAAATCTGCTTAGAATTGACAGTAGCATTTATCACAGAGAGGGACAATTTTAATAGTGGTATAAATCCCACTTTTGCCTAGTGCTCCAAATTCTTAGATTGTTAGGTAGCTAGGATTCCCAGAAGGAGTTAACTTCCAAAATGGAATGGTGCTTAGCTTGAACTAGCATCTATTTTAGGAGTTACTATTTAATTTTCTTCTGAGCCTCTGTTAGACTTATGGCACTAAAGAAATGCAGCAATACAGGTGAGAGATGCAAAAGTTATTGGTGTCTTGGGGCATGGCAGCCTCATTGACACCTAGGGTGACCTGTAAAATTCACATGAGGCTTTGTCACTCATGAGTAATGTAAGCCATTTTGAAACCAAGTCTCCTAATTCTTTTATATGCATCTATAAAATCTATGTTTTTTTACGCTTACCTTTGGTCATTTCACTGAACAATTAACCTCTTCTTCAACTGGAAAGGTTTCAGTGATGTTTATTGAACAATTATGCATAAGAGAACTGAAAAATATGCATTTATAACACAAACTTTTAAAGATCTTGGTCTTCCTTGCCATTGCTGATTCAAAGCTAACAAGTTTGTATAAAAAAAAAAGAAAAAAAATCAAATTAATTTTTTGAAGTGCAGTGTGTCAGTGAGTATAGTCCATTTCTGTATTTGGTGTATTTTAATACCTCTCCCAGGTGTAAGACAGATATTTGGCATACTATGAGTGTTTCTGTTTTAGCAGTAGTATCTCATTTGACCTCAAATTGGAAAGGCTCCTCCATGGAAATGTGAAAAGGCTGGAAGGCTGATGCTTAAAATAAAGAAGATAGAACAATCTTTCTCTAATGATTGCAGTACCCATCAGTGCTGAGTGAGTGAGAGTGGCATTACTAACAGCAGCATTGAACATTTGCTCTAAGGACACAGTTCGGAGCAGACAGCTGAGTGACTCTGAAGACGGATAATGCAAGGTTAGGCTGCCTGTTGGCTTCTTCTCCCAGCCCCCCTCCCCTTTTTTTTTTCATCACAGGGATAATCTCTTCCATAGCTCTCCTGAGAATAATTCAGCTAAACTTGTGCCATGCCTGAGGCAGAAAGGAGCTACAGTAAAGCATGTGTATTGCACTGGTGGAATCAAGTAATTTCTCTTTTATGCCGTAATAAAAGTTAGGCAACTGAGCAGGAAACATGCAAAGAAACTTTACTGTCAATAATGGCTATTTTTCCCAGCTTTAATTTTGAGTAGGGGATTGGCTGATGTGTAAAACTCAGCAGATAACATTTCTGTCTGTACTGAAAAGAGCTGCTGACTGCTACAGATGCAGTAGGAAGATGCCCCACTTCAGCTGTAATGCCTCAGCAAACTTGCTTATCTGTAGCTGGGCTATCTTATAAGCATTGGTGTCAGTCTTCAAAAAGGGAATGTCTCTAATCTCCCTTGAAAGGGTTTTGGTTTCATTGTTTGAGGAAGATGATCACTCAGCTGTGTGTCTGTGGTTAGGCTTTTGTTTCAAGCCCAGCTGTGCAGAGCAAAGCTAAAGTCACGTAGAGCATCAGTGACAGACAGTGATGATGTCTAATTTTGTCCTTTTATAAATATTAGCTTTAAAAGACTTACTAATAATGTCCCTAGTTAAATCTGAAGACAAACCCCATCTCTGTGCACTTTTAAATGAATATAAAACAATGAAGTTACTTCAGCAGTTACTTAGAGGAAAAAAAGAAAATCTGAAATATTCAATTAGTTTTTAGGTAATAACTCAAGCTTTCTCATGGTTTTGGTTTGTGTTATCTATCCTCTATACATGTGCACTACTTCAGTGGTAGAAGGAGTCACCTGAGAATTGGAGAGGGCCAAAGGACATGCACATGATTGAAACTACTTCTGCTGTGACAACCTCATGTGTAAGCATTTCAGTATTCATGAGCATAGTGAATGTGTGGTCTGTGCTGTTCAGATGGCCTTGGCAGGGTTGCTAATTGTGCTTAGCTCATCTGGGTGCCCATGGACTAGTCAGTGATGAGAGCAAATGCAGGAGGTGTGGATATTTTGTCTAAAAAGGCAGCAGCTAAGAAGAAAGAGTGGTCCACATAAAATCTATCCCTGGAATACGAAGATGCCAGTCATTTCCTTCCTTAGCCTGGCAGTGTTCAAAGACATCTCTGAGGAGCATGCCATGAGCAGTGAGTGTGGGATGGTCACGAGAGAGTTCCCCAAGGGCAGAGTTGCTCTTAGACTTTCCTGTCTTTTCTATTGGAGTGCAGAATGAAGACCAGCATGTGCCTGGATTTGTGTAGCCGTTTGTTTGCAAGGTCCATGGTGCAAGAGTGAGGACAAGCACAGGGAACACCTCAGTGCCAAGGTTCCTGAGAGAGGTGAGAGGAGTAAGTACAGATCCTGCTCCCTCTGTTGCTTCACACTTTACCAGTGATAGTGCACAGACCAACCTTGGGCATGGCATACACGTTCACAGCTGCACCCTAAGGAGTGAGGCAGTGATTATGTGTGACAGAACAGCCAAGGGTTGTGAGCACAGCAAATGGCCATGGGGCTGGTGGGATGCTTGTGGCAAGACTTGTCCTGAGTCTCAGTCCTCCAAAGGACTGAGGAGGGGCAAGAGATTTTGAACATCTTTGTGTCAGCAGTTGTGTATTAATAGGGAAACTGTGCCTTGAAGTATGTTTTTCTCTTCCCACCCATGTAGTTCATGCCTCTTTCTTTGGATTTATGTGGCTTTCTTTGATAGTTGTAAGGATTGTTTACAAGGAAAACAAACATTAGGAAGACAAGAGTGTGTGATCTATGCTCACATATTTGTGTGCCTACAGACACACATATTTGTGTGTTCAGTATTTGGGAGTTTAGTACTTTATTTAATGAAAATTACTTTTAAGAACACAGTTAATACTACAATGTATACGAGCAATGAGACCACAGATTTAGCTAATCACGTCATGTTATGGAATGAAATTTCTTCTTCTAAAGATATTATTATTTGCACCAGCATAAAACATGTGTAACATTGCTGCTTAATGTTTGTTTCCCAGAGGCCCCAGTCAAGATTGGGACCCACAATGTCCTAAGGGTAGTATAAACATGCACAATTTAAGGAAAAATGTGACCTGAAAAGAGAGACAAAGGAGAAAACAAAATAAAGCTGTTCTGAGATGAGACACATTTACACTGTTTAACTGTTTTTTTTAAAGTTAGTGGATGGTCTATTTGTGCCTCAAGTTGTCATTAACTATGACTTCTTTTTCTAGGCAGAACAGTAAAGATGGATTCTGAGCAATGATTTAGATTGAAAAAATGATGTAACTGCATGTTTTAATTAGGGAACTCAGTGTTGAAGTCGTTTCTGGGCAGGAAGCTCAGAGTCTTCTAGAGCATCTGGGAGCATGATCTGCTGGTAGAACAGGAAAGCAAGGGAGAAGCATGAAAAAATGTAAGAGCTGAGCATCTAATGGAAATATCTGCTTGATTTACTGAAACACTGTGACTCAGTGGAATATTTGAGATATAAATTCCAGTGTGCTGTAATTAGAATCATAAAACAATTTAGACTGGAAAGGACCCTTAAAGGTCATCTAGTCCAAGCCCACTGCAATGAGGAGAGACATCTTTAGATCAGGTTGTTCAGAGCCTACTTCAAGCTGACCTTGAATGTTTCCAGGGATGAAGCTTCTACCATCTCAGATGGGAAGATGGGTTAGAAAAATTACTTTGAAATATGATGTTTTCACTTGGTTGGACAGATTGCACAACACATCCAGATCTCTCCCAAAGGAGTGGATAAGAAAGAAGGGCTCACAAGTCTGCTGTCACTCTGTTACTCAGTGCATGTCTGGTAGACGTAAAGAACCAGTGATGCAGTCTGCAGCAGCATCAGCAGGAGTGACAGGGAATGTTGTGTTGAATTTTTAACAATGTCAGATAATATGGAAAGCACTGAGTTTTCTGTTTTGTCTGCTCATAGAAAATGATGAGACATCCAAGATAAAATGTACAGCAGGTAGGGAGATAAAAAATGGTTGTTTTTCTATCAGTAATGGTAAGAAACTCAACCATTGCAATACTTGAGAGGTGATATTGTATTGAAATGGAAAATTAAAACCACTGGCATCTCAACTGCTGATAAACCCACCAGATTATTGATACCGTTTAACATAAATTTTGGATTTTCTTCTAAAAGTCCAAATACAAGAAAGCTAATTAAGTCTGAGAGGTTATTTTGTTACTTGATTTCAAAACTTATAGGTGTTTTAGTTAGGTTTTGGATATAAAAGTACATGCAGACCCATATCTGCTGAAAGCAGGGACTAAAATCTTGAGTGTAGAATTTGGAAAGTTTTTCCAAAAGTGCATGCCACTGTGATGACTGTACCAATCACAAAAAGACAGGGATTGTTTTGTCAGGGTGACTTGATTTTCGGTGCTAACACACCCTGCAATTTAATTGCACTGTTTTCAGCCAGCAACAGAGATTAGTTAATTTTTTATTTTGTTCCATTTTTTCCTTCTGGTTACAAATGTATCACAGAGGGTCTGCCAAAGTTTAAATGATCATGTTGTTGGTAAGTGATTTCTTATTAATAGATGATTTTTCTTTTCCATTTGTCTATTCATTTCATTTAATGAATTTGTTTTTGTGACTTGTTTGTTCATTTGTCTCAGAGACAGGAGCATAAATAAGGGGAGAACCCAAAACTCAGCTTTGTATAATCCATGGAGCGTCTTTCTGGAAATGTTTGAGAGGCCAAGATACAAGCACACTGAATCTCATCAGTCTCTGTTTCATCTAAAGAAATAAGGCTGAAATACAGAGCTTCTAACAGAAGATACTCTGTATTTCAGAGGGACCATGAGTCTGAGACAGGAAAAGAAGAACTTTGCTGTAAAATCTACAATATTGCTGAAAGCTGAGACCAAAATCTGTAATGAAGAGAGATACTGTGGATACAAGAGCTCTGCTATGCCTAAACTACTAATTCTTGCTTTATCTGATCTGTGCCACCTGGCAGAATTGATAATTGGTTTTCTGTATAGAAAAGAACTTTTTCTGGAGGAAACGAGGAATGCTGTCTTCTATTATTTAGGTGAAGATACAATAAAAATTTTCCTGACAGCAATGGTGTTTGAAGAGTCAACTCTGTGTTAGAAATATTATCAATGAAAAAATGTACAAGTGTAGTACTCTACTGGTATAAATTCATATGATATCACTCCAGTTATCCTTAAGAATAGAATAGCATGTATGGGAATAGATTGAAAGCACAACTCTTTTTTGAATTTTTTTTTAAATTACTTGAAGCATTATCAGAAATCTCTTATGAAAATTAGATTCATAAAGAACTGCCCTCATTTTTTAAAATGTCAAGGAGATTTAACTCCTCTTCAGCCTTGGAGGTTAGTATGAAGGATTTATATGGACTTTGAAAGGCTTTTGACATAATGTCTCATAAAATTGTTAAAAAGCACTTCACCTGAAGTGCCATCATGGATTGCAAATTAAAGAAGACAAATGAAAATGAAGATACTAATTTTCAACATGACAAAATGTAATCAATTGTTTGTCCTGGATGCCTCTAAGGACAAATCAGAAGTGGGCAAATATACAATATAAAGCATGGCTTTGTGAAAGAATAGTGCAGAGAGTGCAAATGATAGCAACCTTTCATTGTTGGTCATACTGCGTTCCTCCGCCTTTTATAAATAGGAATTTTACAAGGTAAGGGGATGATAAGAAGCAGGAGATAAGCCTTATGAGAGAAGACTATTTTTTCTTCTCATGGTTTAGACCTCTAAAACAAGTAAGAGATATTCTCTTATAGTTTAGAAGGGAAACAAACCATGTTGTTGAAAAAGCATGGTAAAAACCTACCCAGTAATTGATGCTACAGGGAGGATAAATTTGTAGCTTGAATAAAAATCCAGGTGGGATTCACTGCTGTAAGTCACCACTCAATGAAATGAACAAAATCCTTGTCTTCATGAATATATCTATGAATAACACTGTTGTGAGGCTTTTATCTTATATTTCCTCCACAAGGAAGGAGCTCTTTCCAAACCTGATATTGCTGAAGTATTTTTCAGTGTGAACTTTCAGACCTTATTTTTAGAAGACTCACATAACCTGCTTTTAGCTGTAGTTTTTGTCCATCTGATCACAGCAAATTCGGGCATATTTACTCATACAGGGTGTCTTGTTTCTCTGAAGCATCTGGTATTGGCCACAGCTGGAGGTGAGATCAATGTTTCTCAGACTCAGCTGTGCTGTTTTTGAGCTCAGTGGGGTGGTGGATCAGGGAGTTTGTGGTGCCTTATGAATCAAGAGTCAGCAAGGAGCCAATTGTCTTTGGCTTGGCAGCATCTCAGCTCCTCCAGGATCCAGGACCCACTGTGGTGTTTGGCTGCACACATGCTGAGTAGCCAGCAATTGCAAAATATATGCCAAGCCCTGGTGGACATGGAGAGCAGGGCTGACCTGGTTTTACAGGAGGATCAAAATAACAGGAGTTGGGCAGAGAACTGAAGAAAAGGATTCATGGTGAGGAGGGAAGGTCAGAGAAGAAGAGGTAAACAGAATTAAATCTGGGGGCAAAAGGAGAAAGAGAGCCACAGAATGGAGGGAATTAACAGTCCTAAGGAAAGCAGGATAGGAAGGCACGAGAATAGACAAGTAGAGTATCAGACACTTTGGTGGTAAGCAATTATCTTTCTGTGAATCCCTTGTTTCCTTAAACACTCTCCAATATCCTAGGACTTGCTGGCTGAGTGCTTTGAACACATTTGTGTAAGGTGTGGAGCTGAAGCATGACCTAAGCTGTTCAGATGTACTTTAAAAATGTTTAAAGCACTCAGTCAGTTGGGTCTTAATTGATTTATCAATAGCTTGTAACTCATGCTTAGTTCAGTAGTAATCGGTTGTTCAAGGTCTAAATTTAAGATGAATTGTTGGTGAGATTAGTTCATGAACTATTGTATTTTATTTTGTCTGTTACTTGAGAAGCCCTAAGAGCCACCTCTTCTAAAGTCCTCAGTGCCATGAGCTTCCCTTTGAAATTACTTAAACATGTCCTTTCTGCCTACTTCCATGGTGTCTTTCAGATACTTGTTTATCTTGTAGGTGTGAGTGAATCAAGAGAATAGCTGAATTGGAACTTGCTGTAGTTGAGAAATATGTCTCACTAAACTTATGGTACTCAAAATCTTCAGATCGTTGCATTGCACTCACCTTTGCAGCTGGCAAGAAAACAGCAAGACAAGAAAACAGCAAGACAAGGAGACTGTAACACTTGTCCCATTTCTTGTATTGATGACTCAGCCATAGGGCTGGGGGAGGACTTCCTGTTTAACCTTGTGCCTGAAAGCACTTAAGATGTGCCTGCGTATTTTTGATCTTGGTTTTGCTATCTGCAAAGGAAGACCTGTATTTAAGGAGATGGGAGAGGGACAGACTTCTTGAAGAGCAATGTGAAGACGAGTGAATAGTTGCTCAATGTCTTCTTCCTGTTATTCAGCACAATGCTGAATCTGCCTGTTAAAGGGTGTAGAATAAGAACCTTCCAGGCCATTGCTGCTTAATTTCCTGAGCAAAGGTTTTGTCTCTTTGTTTTGACTTCTGTTATGGAGGAAAGAAATTTCACTTGAATAAAGCCCATAAAACTGCAGCAGGTGTACTGACTCCTGCAGTTGGAATGGAGTGATGGAACAAACTGGTATCCCCAAGCGTGGAGAAACATGAAGGGATATAAACCAGCTGCCTCATTAAGCACAGCAAGTGCCTCGTGGTGCCTACAGCTCATGAGCAGTTACTTCACTGCCATAGCAGTGCTTGGTCCATTTCACAGCTAGTGTGGATTGTTTGTGTTGTGGAATTGTAGCTGTGATTGTCAGCTAAACTCTTTACCAAGACGACTTCTACGTCATGCAAGTGCTTTCGGAAATTATTCTGTTCGAATTGATGTTGTCCTTCCAAATGATCCACCTCATTTCATAGTATTGGTTTTTGTGGCTTAATGAAATGCATCCACTTGATTCAAATGTTTTCCTCATAAGCTCTGAGCTGTGTGTTGATAGCTATCTTTTGATGTATTAAAATATGCCATTTTCATTGTCTTCCTCACAGTCATAAAAAATAGCTTTGCATTATTTTATATTTTAATAAAGGCTATGGGAGAAGTTTAGAGAAGAGCCCTCTGTATTTCTGTAGCATTAATAAAATGATCTTGAGAATGTTTCCTTTGACAAACTGATAACTACTCGCATGCCCTACATTGCTATTTCTTCCAGAAAGAAGAAATTTATTATTCCAAAGAATAAATTATGAGTAATACATGCCACCAATCACAGTTTTAAATGAAAAATAATTAATTATAAATAGTTTTCTGGATGACCAGTAAGTTAAAGTCTGTATTCAAATTTGTCAAAAAAACTGGAGCGATAGATCTACAATAATCACAAACAATTGCAAATGGTTTGTGAAAAAACCTGGGATTTCTTCATCATATACCATGTTAGCATGAATAAATCAATTGGCTTTAGTGTTGTGAGGCATCTTATACTGATTTCTGTAGTGTATAAAGAGTTTTCACTGGTTTGGATTAATCTCAAATCTGTGTGCAGGGTTACTGTCTAAGTAGCTGTATCTTTACTGTTACTTTACAAGAACAACATAAAAAGGAGAAGCTTAGATAGAAGCAATAGGCTAAAACTGAGAAAAAGTACAAGGATAAATATCTGCAATGTCTAGGCATTTCTTTCTTCTTTAGGTAAATTAATGAAAATAAAAGTTTAGAAATATTATATAATGTAAGGAGGCAAAATGAAGTATCTAAATGCTCAATTTGTTCAAAGAAGTTACCTGCTATCATGCTAACAGATAGGAATAGTTTGTCAGGTTTTGATCTGTTAAAAGTAGGTGATAACTCGCACATTGTATCACTAATTGTTTTGCTGTTATAGCACTTGTGCTGTTCTTTGAGCCAATTACTTGAGTGAACACAAAAGTGAGATAATTTTAGAGGATATTAGATCCTGTAATAAGAAAGAACTCTTTGGAATATGCTCATGGATCACTTCAAAAATTATGCTTGTAAAAGGCAATGTGACTCCTTTTCAAAAGAAAGTGTTTCTTCAAAGGTTAAAACTATATTGACAGCTTCTGTGATTCAATAAGTTTTTTTCAAGATAAGGCCTACATAATTTCAGATGTTGCATGATTTCCCCTGGATAAATGAATGTCAGAAAATGGAAAAGGCTCATTTTCTAAGCCTGAGTGGCAATTTTCTTATTATGCTGTCATATGGATTAAGTGCTTGCCATTGTGAATTGTGCTGGCTCAAAAAAATTTGGGCCAAGATTAATGAAATCAACAAAAATAATGTTTGTTTCCCTGGGCATTTTATTGACATTCCTAAATGGCCTGTCAGATCTCTTTCCTGAGATCATTAGCTTTCTGAGATGGTTTGATCTCTCATTTGAGGAGCTCTAACTTCAAAGTTGCCCTTCTCCTGATTGTACCCTGCAGCACCTTGGAAGGACAAGAGCGTGCTCTCTCAGTAGAACTCATTAGAGAGGATAAAGAGTCCTGGAGACATTAAATTATCTTAGAATTCATCAAACTCTATTCATGATTTCAGGCATTGTAGTAGATCTGGGAGATCAGGGTGGGGCTCCAGTCAGGGGTAAGTTGAAGATGTGTGAGAGGTTAGTCTGTCTTGGCAGCTGGATGCCGAATGCAGACATGTCCTCACTGCACAGCCCAGATGTGCAGAATAGGCACTGCATTCAGAAAGGATCGGTGTCTATTGGGGGACTTAAGAACTGTCAAGCCAAGGGGAACAAATACTCTGATTAAAAAGTGAATTGCTCTAACTTGGCTCTACAGGGGCATGAGACAGGCCAGGGCCTGCCTAGCTTCAGCAATGAGGAGCAGCTGGGATTAAACCAGCCTAAACTGTTTGCCTGGATTTCATCGTATTTCTTCACTCTGCCATTGAAAGTCACAAGTGTGTTGTTAATGTGAACCATGTGTATCGGTACACGCTGAGCCTAGCTTGAATGTGTGGGGGCTTAACTGGGAACATGGTATCCACCAAAGGTGGAGGGCAGGGACTTTGGGATGTCAGGCAAGTACAAGTGCAGTGTCAAAGTGATTCTTGCTGCTGCTGTCAAAAATGTCAGGATGGTCATAAGGATAACAATATCAGAGCATCAGCTTGTTAGAGGTAGAAGTGTACTAGAATATTGATGTCAAATAAACTGACACGCAGTTGCATATGTGCACCTCTGTGGCTACACGTACATGCATATAATTATAATTTGTCAGGGATATCTAGAATATCTAATGTTTGTGTACACCTATGAGGCAAAAATATTTGTCCACAGGGACTTGCATGATGCATCCAGGGCAAGCTTGTGAGGAATACAGACAGAAAAGTGACTATTGGATATGGTTTCTTGCTCACATTGCCAAGAAAGCCTTTGAGGTCAACACAAGGCTGAGCAAAGAATTAAACTGTACGCTGAAACCAGACAGAGTGCATAAGAGTATAATGTTAAATAAGGGCTCTTAAGATGAAATTTGCCCTTGGATGTTGTTAGTTAACACATTTATAGCATATATTTCTAAAGGTGTCTCACCCTTGTCTCACTGCAGCTCCCCTATAGCGCCATGGGATAATGTTCTCTGAGCCCCTCGTTGTTCTGTACCATGGCAGACCACGATCCAGTATAACAGGGAATCTTCAGATGGAAGTAGATGTCCTAGTGGAATAGGTGTGCATGATAGAAATGGAGGCATGGGATAAAATAGAATCAACTCATTTCTAGTTTTCCATAAAACCTGAATATAATGCCAGAGCTGGTGCTTAGCTGCACAGATAAGCTTTTTTCCCACACTCCTTGTGAGATGTGGGAAACCACGGGTCACTTTGTTTGCACTGGCCAAAGGGCTCTAGTGACAGTCCAAGACAAAAGGTATATTTCTTAGAAAATATTTTTCTTTTCTTTTACTTTTTCTTTTAAAAATATTTTTTCAAATTTTCTATGAAAGCTTGAAATCATCTTTTTCATATACTTCTATTTTTTGCACCTTTTTTGAACTTCTGAACTTTTTAATACCTACAATTTCTTTAGCGTTGGCTTGCCTTCCAGAAGCAGATGTGCATTCAGGAGCTGATTTATTATCAAAAATGAAGATGTAATTCTGCAAATGAAGCGTGCAGAATGTCTGTATTATGACAAGTGAGTCGGAAGCTCGAGATGGACAAGTTATATGGCATTTATTTACAGAAGGCAGCAGAACACTGGGCAAACAGAAGTTTCAGCTTGTTTGTGATAGCAAGGCTGTGTGTACACAAGGCTCCCTGGTGGAGGGGTGACCCTCTGTGATGTGACGCAGAGCCTGAGTTGAGTAAACAGAGGGTTGGAGCCTCCTGTACTGTACCAGGCCCCCCTGTGTGCAAAGGGACCGTGTGACTGGCCTCCCTGCTGCTGTGATTGGCATCCCCTCCCACTTGATGCTGCTTCTCATAATGTTTTATTGTGCCAGTAACTGGAACATATATGGACAAGCTGGCTGTGGTGCAAATAATATAACAATCAAAACCAGGCTTGGCCAGTAACACCCAATGTTTTGTTATTCGCTAATTACAGCCCATGTGTTTTGGTATGGTCAGATTTTATCAGATGTTTGATGTGTTTTAGGAAGATAAGAGTAGTTGTACTGGTTCATAGCAGAGATACACCCAGCTTGGTATCCTGGCTACAAAACTGGCGTGAAGAAGACGTGGGGAAGTTTATGAGAACAGAAAAAATATTTTCCCTAGTATTCTCCCCAGTTTCTTGTGCTCTGCAGTTTAGGGTTTCTTGAGTCAGGAATTATATGTTTGCGTGTACCAGCCTTAATTGCATATTCAATTACTTTTTCTAATTATTTTCATTATGGGTTATGAATAAAATAGATGTTTATCCATGATTTCTGAATTTTTGATGTGTGTTTCATTTCCCTCAAAAAAAAAATAGTTTAGAGCCTCACAATTTGTAAGCTTTGGCTGAAACCTAAGCCCATTAAAGAGAAATAAACTAGAAAATAAATTTACCTAGACGGCCCCGGGTTGTTTTTTAAAATTTTTTCTTTTTTTTTTTTTCCATTTTTTAATTGAAACCAATAAAAATACCTTCTGGAAAGCTGTTTTCTCAGTGCACAAAGGATAAGGAAAAAGAATCTGTGGTTTGAAAAGGATGAAAGAAAGGAACTGGGAAATGGTCTTATATTTCATTAAGTGCATAGGGCTGGGCCTTGTTCTGATCTAACATCTCTGAAGAGTGAGAGCTTTCCAATGTACTCCAAAATGAGTGAAGTGGTTTGATGGAACAAACACATACAAAACCAGCCTATTGATCATGAAAAACCAATGAGAAAATGTGACAAAATAAAAATAATGGAAACTCTGCAGAGTAGCTTTTTTCTTTGTCACATGACATTTTCCTTGTAAGAAATGTGTATCTTCTTCCTTTCCCCATTGTTAGGATTCAGGGAAGGATGAGAACAGACATTGGCATGACCGCCGCTTTTCCTGAAGGCAGCCTGGTGCAGCTTCTGGTGATAGCAACTTGTAGTGTAATCTTCATGAACTTCACTCTTCCTGCTTTGCCTTTCCCCTCCAGGCAGCAAGGGCATCACAAGCCTGGGCATCTCACCTGAATTTATAACCCGTTCCTGAGCCAAGACTGCAAAGATGGCTTGGAGGGGGTAGCAAGAGATGCTGTTTCCCAAAGCACTAGGCATGCTGTCAAGAGGGGAGCTTCTGGCTCAGCCAGAATATCTTTGAGGTGCCATGTGCTTTTTCCTGCCTCCCCAGGCATCACTTTCCTTTCTGTGTACTGTCATTAGTACTTGAAATTGTTTTATTTGATGCAGTCCTTGACTAATGGAGAATTAAGGAAGAAAATTTAAATGCATAAGAATTTTTTTTAAGCGTTGAGGGGTTGATATGGTGAATGCCACTGAAGAGCTTTGGATAAGGATTTGCTGTTTGAATGCAAAAGCCCTAGCAGTCTTTATTACTTGACACTCGAGAATTTTCCAGGTTCCTTGCCTGGCTGCAAGCACCAGGCATATCTTAACTTCATATTAAGAGGAGATGTTTGTCTAGGAAGTTTCCTCTGTCCATTCTTCTCTTTCCTCATCTTCCTTTCTTTTGTGTCTCCTCTCACTTGTTTTTTTTCAGACAAAATTAAGAGCATGCCCTGGATTTGAGTCCTTGCTCTGTCTGGTAGTGGTCAGTTGTAGTGACCAGGGAAACAGAGCTTCTGGAGACACTGGACATCAAAAGAAGTGCCTGGATGCATTAAAAAACAACTTCCTAACAAGCCCATCAAAGTTAATGAGTTTTCCTCTGGCAGTTGCAAATTCATTTTGCTCTCATCTTCCCCCTCCTCCCAACTTGTGTAATTTTAATCAAGTTTCTGTAAAATCCTGATCTAAATTGTTATATGCTGTGAGGTTGGTTATTGCATACATGAAGAACGTGAGATAGGAGAAGGGAAGCAGATTTTTGCAATTTCCACAGGAGATTATATCCACTTTTTCTTAATCCTCAACACATAAGGTCACCAAGAAGAGAGCTATAATTTGAAAAGCAAAGTAGGTACAATTTGAAACGGCTAAGTGATTGGGAGCTAAACCATGGCCATGTTCTAACCAGACTGGCCTCAAAGAGGAAGGAAGGCAAGCGCTGTTTTGTACTGGTCTGGGCATAAATTTTGTCATTATTGTCAATTTTTGAATACCATAATGTCTTGCCGAGTATATTCATTTAAAGCTGTGTTGCAACTTCAGTCAGCCTCTAAATATCCTGAAACATCTCAGCAATCATACTTATACATTGCCTCTGCTAGCTGATGTGCTAATATAAGACTTTAGCTGTCATTTTGGTATTTTAATATTAGTCATTACACAGCTTACAAATATTTAGAGAAAATCCTTAATGTCAAATCTTCCTCCCACATAAAAAAGATAATTTGATATTTCTCATTATATATTTGTTTTTCACTGAGTTAGCTCCCTATAGATCCTCATCCCGATTTTTAAATCATCCTGTCATGCATTTATAACAAATTTCTATTGATCTCTCTTTTGAGCAATTTCTTTCACAACGTTAAGTGTAATAACCACATTTATTTTGGCATATACGCCCTCCCTGCTGTGTAAACACACAGCGAGATACGGTTTTAGGAAGATCCTGTTTTTCCTGTGTATGCGGGTGGACAATGTCGGGTGCTAAGCAGCTGGAGCACCATTCGGAGCCAATTAACAGCCGGGGACGCCGCTGCGGGATGCGAGGGCGCAGGTCGGACGCAGAGCGCGCACCTCGTACCCCTCCAGCGGCAGAGCCCATCAGCACTTTGCCCCCCAGGCTGTCCTGCCCCAGCTCGGGCAGCGATGGTGGAGAGCATGCAGAGCCTCCCGACTCGCTAATGAGCAGAGCCCCTGACCGAAGGTCCCTCCGCAGAGCGCCGGGGCTGCCCAGTGACCCTGAGCAGCCGCCGCTATGGTCCTCCTGGATCTTAATTAACAGGGCTCAAGTGAGAGGCTGGGGAGGTGAAGTTCAGTTTGCTTTCAGTTTGTGCAGTGTTGCAGGGAAATGTATGTATTGATGGCAAGGCAGTCCGGGTTTTGAAAAACTTGGCGAGGAGCCAAAACATCCCTGACTGCCTTCACTTTCAGTCTCTGGTGATTTCTCTGCAGATACAGGCAGCCCGTATAGCCTTGTTCTGTGTTCCTCACCCTACATGGAGCATGGGGATAGGAACTGGCTGTTATCCTGGGGATGAGAATAGTCAAGTAACAGCAGCTTGATTTTATTGAGCTGTCCTGTTTCTTTCTCTATCCACCAGAGATCTGTTTCTTATGCCCCTGCCTAGATGATTTTTCATGCATACAAGCAATCTATACGACAGAAATTCACAGTCTATTAAAGAAAAATTACAGTCTATTAAAAACTGAAGAGAAACACCTTGGTCTAAATTTTCCATGCTGTTGTAGCAGTATATTTGTGTGCACAGATATATATCAGGGAAAAACGCTTTGCTTTTTCATACAGCATTTTATAGTGTTATAAGAAAATCAAATACCCACAATTTAATGAAAGCCTCATGTTACCAATTCATAGTATCATATATATTTCTGAGTGGAAATTCATAAATTTTACTCATGACGTCAATTTTTATCCATTATTATAATTATTATTATTTACCAGCCAATGTGCCTGATTTTCACTTTCATTTCTAGTCACTACTGTCTGACGTCTCTGTTGCACAGCTGCAGTCCCTGTGAATGGCACACTAAAAGGTTTTGTTAGCCACCATCAGTATTGCCACCTCCACTATGAGTTTTAGCAAACAGCTTTCCCTGCTAGGCCTTCCTTCACCCTAGCCAACTTTTCTTTTGCTGTTTTTTTTCTACCACACATCTAGCTCTGAACAACCTTATTTCCTCCTCTACTGTGACCAAGTCAAATCTTGCTGAAATGCCAGTGAAGCAATAAGAATGGAGATGCTCATTATGAACACTATGGCAATAAACTTACTTTAAAATTGTAGATAATATTGAATTTCAAACCTCTGTGGGATGGTAGCTTGACTAAAATCTTTTTATGAGATTTTAGTCTAGTTACTTATTTCTAAAAGTTTGAGCCATAGATCATTGGAATAAATCCTTCCTTTCACTACAGCATACTTTGGAAACTGGCTCTGAGTGAGGTGCAGAGTTTGATTTAGCTAGGGAAAGTGATGATGTTTTTGAGCTTTAGTGGAGAGAGAGGAAACTCCATAGTGGACTTTCCTATATAGCATTAGCACTATAGTGGGGTAAAGAAAAGCATTTTCAAATTTGCTGTGGATTATTTCATTCTCTTGTAAGGCTAATAGACAGTAAGATTTCAGTTTCACTGAGTGATTGTGAGTTATTGGTGAGGGGTTTCAAAGCAGAGACTGCAAACCCAAATATTTTGGTACCTGGTACTTTCTGGAAGAAGAATTATTTTTGGGCTTCCATGATTCCACAACTCTTTGACCTTCTTGCATGTGATTTCTTGACTTCTAATGACTATTTTCTTGACTTCTAAAGACAGCGGGGCATGGTATTGGTGGTAAATTATTTGATGCTGTTTTAAATCTATTTTTGTTTGTATTCATCTTGGATAAATTTCACTATATGTTTTTTTACTTGTATATTTTAGATTGTAAATTATAGGTAAAAGATGACCTATAAAGGATATGTATGATATAGATGACATATATATGATATCGGAAAGTATTTCTATCCCAGCCAGAAGTTATCTTCAAATGCCCACAGTAACTGGAAGAATTTACCTTATAAGAAAAGGCTGAGATGGGTGAATGTCTGAGAACAAAGAAAATTATACCTGTTTTTTTTTTAATATAAGATGATATGAGTGAGACATTACGTTAGGCACAAATCTTTCTCAAAAATACTGCTTGGAGTTTATAATTTAGTAATAACACAATATACAGAGGTGCTATTGCTGTGATTAAAAAGACGAAGGAACAAATTCTGCAAGCTATTCTGATGAAAAAGGTCCTACATATGTCATCCCAGTATCCAGCTAGAAAGGGAAAAAATTAGTAATTTGGGTCTTTGATTGAAAGTGAAGGTAAAATAAAGCAAAATATTTAGGAGTGAGAGAAATACATAAATAACAAAGTCTGAGTATATTGATTTGAAAGACCAGACCTCAAGAAAAACATCAATCTTAGGATTTGTATTCTGGATGAAGCTAGAAAAACCACTGCTTTCTGATATTTAAGATGCAAAAGGATAAAATTCCAGTGTTAGATCTGCATATGCATCAACATCTCAACTGAATTTTTACAGAGTTTTCTTGTAAGCAGAGTTGGGCTTCCAGAAAGAAATTAAAAATAACAAATTTGATTATACCAGAAGCATTCCTCAATTGTCTGTTTTGGAGGTGTTTTGCTTGCATTTATCACACTCATCAGACTTAGGGAGCTGCTGTTTCATAAGCCCCTCTTAGCCTCCTCTTTAACTCAACTGAAACTCTCCAGTTTCAGAGCTTCTGAGATCTGTCCTGCTGCAAGACAAGCACTGACTTGCCACGCCCTGCTGAAAAGACACAAAGAAACAGAGCAGTCCTACTCACACTGATAGTGATGAAGTTGTGAAACCATAGTTTAATTTTCACTGCTGCTATTTCAGGTGAAATTGGGACAGTTGTCCTTCAGACTAGACATGAGCTATCTTTAAGTTAGCTTTAACAGAATCCTTATGGCAATATAAAACTTAGTGCTGGCTGCTAAACCTGTTCAATTGTATGTTAAGCTTCTTAGATGGGTTTTATAACCTGCACTGAGAAGCACAGTGCTGTATTGCTGCTGCTGGCAGTTAAGTGAGAAAGGGAGGTAGGATATTCTGGTTATACTTTATGGTAACTGTCTCACAGACATATCCTCAGGTCCCATAGGAAAGTGATGTCTTCTACCACAGATTCCTGGCTAGGGGGAGAAATATCCCTTTTCTCTAAATGTCCTGGATAGGAAACTCTGTTTGAAAACATTCAATAAATTTCTCTGTTCCTCTAGGGAGGAGCAACTGGAAAGGAGCTGGTTTTTAATCTCTGTTCAATTCATTGCTGCTGGTGCCTTAGAGATGATAATGTCTCAATTCTGATATCAGCTCAGTGAGCTACCCAGGCAGGCAGAGTATCTGTCAGCTTGCTTGGGCTTGTCAGTGATGTTCCATAGTTTCTGTTACTTTTTATGCAAACTCTGATTAATGTTTTAAGAAAGATTTAGGTTGTTCTCAAGGAACTTCCCTGTAGTCATCACTGTTGATCACATTAGCACAGAGAACTGCACACTGCAGCACACTCTGAGATCCCGCCTCTCAGGCACAGTGATTTGTAATTAGCTTCTGAGCAGGCCAGGTGAGGTGTCTGGCCCTTGAGGGCTGTTTGTCCTCGACAGCAAAAAGTTATTTAGCAAATTAGTGCAATACATTGAATTTTTTTTCCCCACTGAGGTGTTAGGCATAAAACAAATGTCTTTCATTTCACCTATGTAGGATGGTCATTACAGCTCTAGATAAAAACAATATTAATAAAAAGAGACAGTTATTGCCAGCTCAATTGCCAAAAGGGAAAAGGGGTCAATATGGTCCTTTTCATATCACCATAGACTATTTTCTCAAGGCTATCTGTGCAAAGAAAAACATAAAGTTTCAAATTGTTTTCGGATTTCTTGTTCTATATGATGTCAATGAGTTATCAATGAAAGGCCACTGCTTATCTGACAACATCTAACTCTACAGTCTCTTTAACATGGTTCTCTAGTTTATTGTCTACTGTGTATCTAAAACATGACTCTTAGTTTTCTCTCTTGTTTATCTTGGTTTTTCTGGTACCAACTGTGAGTAAGATATATGTTTTTCCTCTTGTACTTATACTGTTAAGGATGATAAAAAGCACTGCGTGGGGATTCTTACAGTAGCATGGGGAGTTGGATAAACAGGTATTCAAGGGCAGATTGAGAGAGGCTTTAAGCAACTTTGTCTAGGAGGTGGTGTCCCTGCCAATGGCACAGGGTTTGGAACCAGATGATCTTTAAAGTCTCTCCCAACCCAAGCCATTCTATGACTCTGATTTTGTGTATCAATGAGATCTGAAGACAAAGGTAATGTCATTAAAATTATTACTGTCCTCTTTAAAAGAACCAAAAAAAGGTGAAGTGTACTGAGGTGGTCATTCCTTGTGTAAAAAACGTAAGGTGCACCCTTATAACACATGACAGTGGTAGCTTTTTCTCTGTGTATCCAGCTTCTCCAATTCTGTCAAGCATTCAGCATTATAACAATTCTGTTAGAGGAACAGATGTGCTAGGAAGTAATAAAAACCAGAGGGTTTCACTTTAGGTTATTGAACTGAGTATTTGTCATCTAGATAGTCACGATAGGTTATCATCTGATAAGTATTTGTCTGGCTCTTTGAAAACAGATGGGAGATATAGCACTGTTCCTTGGAGGAAAAAGTGTTCCCACTTCAGGAACTTCATTTGGCATTTTGTGTGGAAATAAAGCAGTCACTCTAGATGGTATCAGAAAAATATGCTACAGCAGTGTCATGGAGGGTCTGAGCCAGTGGAATATTAGGAGAAAATCTTTGCAGAATAAAAGTCTGAGAGATTTACTTATTTCCATTTGTTAACTTTAGCCAAAAGCTTTGCCCAGTGTGTCGCGCTTGTAAGATGAGTGAAAATATCTCCAGGTGTCAGCACTTCATCCCATCCACCCCTTACCAGGATTCTGTTTTTATAAGAAAATTTGCCTTGGATTCTGGTTTTACAGCTGCAGTATACATTTTCATATGTATTGCCCCTTGTCAATAAGACATCTGAGACTTTTGGGTATTTCACCAGTAAAAGCTAAAATTTTCACAGATATTTCCAGCTCAAATTTTATTCCACTAGTCTTTGTTTTGCTTTAGATCTCCTAGATCGGCTCTTACTTGAGCAGAGACTTTTTCACAACACCTGAGAGTCCTTGCTCTAGCAAAAAGTCCTATCATGACAGAGCTCAAGCCACTTGCCATACTATCAATGTCTTGCTTCTGAAGGCTTTAATTCAATAACACTTGACTGCTTTGATTTCCTTTCCTTCAGGATTATTTCTCTACTGAGAGTGGCTGTGCTCAATCCAATGCAGGAAATGATTTTGCCTTCAGTTTTTTGATGCCTGTGCACACAGAGATCCAGTTACAAGATGCATATAGGGTGCTTGATGAGTTTTCCTTCCATAGCTTCTGAAATTATTACTGTAAATGGTGACTTTCATAAAGGTCTTAGAAAGAATAACGATTTATGTATGTTATACATAACATACCTGTTATGCACATTCAAGTTGCAAAATCCACATGAAAGTTGCTAAGTTTTCCTCTCTCTTTCTATGGGAAAACTGTTCTTAAACCTCAAGTCTTTAATGAAAGAGAAACCTTCATCTGGATTCTGGTCTAAAGCAATTTCTAGCTAACTTGTATTTTCTTCTTAGCAGCTGAACTTCATCTTATGTGGCTTTTTGCACTTACAATAGCACTGAGATTTTTGTAGAAGACAGAAATGATCTGTTGTACTCAGGATTTAAGATAGACATGAACAGAGTTTTTCAGTGACTGAACCAAAACCACAGAAAGCATTTTTTGTAACATGTATTGACACTCCTCCTTCCCTTAGACATTTAATTTGTCCAAAAATGAAATTATTTTCTTTCTGTTATTTTAGCAAATCTTTCAAGTTTCTAAAGCAAAACATCAAAACAAAGTATTCCAGCATTCAGGAACAATTAATTTTGATGGAGTATGATAGTCCATTTGTAGTGGAGAGGTCAAGCCTATAATTAGTTGATTTAGTAGGTCTTACAAAACGCCCATCTGAGTTTAGAAATTGACAGTAGCCAGATGCTCCCTCTTCAGTGTGTGATGAATGAGTCTGAAAGTTTACTGGTGTTTCACAAGTTATTTGTAGAGAGATACTCCACCAATGCCTATGAATTATATTAGTATCTGAGAAATTCCATCTGTAGCAGCCAGATCTTTAGGTTCTTTGAGCTACATTTTGGTGTACTTTACCAAGCAGACACTAGAGAAAATGGAAAATCTTAAAAAACTTGTTTTGAGTAAACAGTTCTTGGTATTTTTCCAGTATGCATGTGGACTTTCAGGCTGAAGGGATGAAAGGAGGTAAAGAAGTTAAATGTAGTGCAGCCTGTTCCAGGTTCTGAGGCAGAGCAAGACTGTCTTGTGGCAGGGGAGATAGCACTGTGCAAACCTCTGTCTAAGCACCGTACACTTCAGGGAATTTTGTAGATGCATATGAATAAAAGAATGACTTTAGAGTGTTGCTTTGGGAAATGGCTTTGTAGTGCTTGCTCATATTTGACAATGTCCTATTTTTTTCCTAACATCTGTGGTCTCCAATTGATTCTGGCAGAGTCCTAATGTGAAGAGTTATGCATATTTGTAAGCAGGACGTAGAATGTGATGCTTAAATTGTATGAAAATTTCCTTTGTGCAGAAAAGACTTTGGTAATTACAGAGAAGTAAAAATGGAAAAAGAAATTCACTATCTTGAAAACAATACAAATAATGTAGAAAATAATGACTTTGTGAGCTTCAGGTTTTCCTTTGGAAATGCTTGTTACTGCAAAGCCTATCTTCATAGATACTAACATGGCAATTAACCTTGCTTGGGTCAAGTGCAATTTGCAGGACAGAGGAGATCACTCTTGAGTACTTGATGTTAATTTGTTTCATTGGAATGTGCTGTGCTGTGCTTTAGGGGCACTTGGGAAACCTTGCTTTGATTGCCAGACTCTCCATCCTAGGGCAGACAAGACCTTGGCCCTTGGTGCAGTAGCTGGTGACTTGTTTGTACTCCCTGAACTGGAGACAACAAGACTGAGTGCAGTAAATGAATATGCATCTGGCACATGAGTGCTTCTTCCACTTCCCTGCTGCTAGAAGCCTGACTTTTATATTGTATAATACTTGTGACAGCAGGATGAACAAACTTACAGAAGAGATATTTGTTAGGACTGGTGCCCTTAGTACTGACTGAAAGGCAGTGAAGATAAAGATGCTGAATTTGAAATCCTCTGATAAAACCCTTACTGAACAGTAGGAAGCATTTAACAATCACTGTGCTTAACTGCCCTATCATCATTTACATAGAGAGCTGTTCAAAAGAGAGGCTAGAATTACAATGGGGGAACCCGGCAAAATCCTGAAAGCTGCTTTTCTTTAGCTCCCAAGCAGAAATGCATCTGGAATATACATTTCCACATTGTTCTTTATAAGGCTTTGATTTTGAATTCACATATGGTACTTAATTTGCATTTTTCATACAGTCATTAATGCTTGGTGAACTTGAAAGGTCTAGAAAAGTATTCAAAAGCTTGGATACTTCCCAGAAATGTATTCATGCTGTACTGGCCTAGAAATCTGGCATAAAATCTGCAGCTTGGATACTGAGCTGGGATTTCAATTCTTTATTTTTGAGGTATTTTAATAACAGAAGGCTGCTTCTTAGGCTTGTATATTTTATGCTACTTCTTATTCCTGTGAATCATTTAGCTGTTGGTATAATTTTGATCACATTTCTAGCAGAGGTCAAATTCAAGAGAATGTCAAGAACAGGGAGCTGCAGGAAAAAAAACCCACCCTGAGATCAATGTACCTTGAAGAGAAAGCAGTCGATTTAGGACTTGAAACTACCCCGGGGGAAAAAAGCTGCCTTCTTGATTCTTAATCTAAACCAGAAAGCACAGGTCCTGCCCATGATAAAGTTGACAGCAGGGTACCATCCATATGCAGGAATTGCTGTGGAGTTCAAAGACTAGCAAGAAAGAAGGAACAAAAGCCAAAGTGTTCAAATGAAAGATGCTGGATTAATTTCAGAGAAACACACAAGATCATGGGGATTGTTTCTCTTAACATGGGATTTTCTCTCAACTGGACACCTTTTGGTGCTGTGCAGAGTGCAACAACCTTGACCAGCCTCTGGGAAGCTGCCTTTGCCTGGGGAAGACATTCAGCTGCTAGGAAGATGCGTCTGGCTGAAAGCAAGTCTTAGAGCATGCATCTCTTAGAGATGTAATCTTCATTTCAGATACAAAACAAACTACAAAATATCATGAGGGAACTCTTTATTTCGGTTCTCCATTCTTACAAAGCAATACATTATTTCAGATGAGAGGAGCACTGTGATAGCTGATGGGAGATGCAGTAAACCTTCCTCCCCTCCTCCCATCAGGGACATTGAAGCGCAGAGTTTATTGTCCAGCTGCTTCTTTTTCCTTTTATCTGTGCAGCTGTGTTCTCCATCAGATACCATCCTGCTGCCAGAGCTACTCTTCACAGTGGGGGTAGGTGATTTGTTAACTGCTTGTTTTGGAGTAAACTACTTGGTCATGCAAGTTAGTCAGTCTGACAAAAGAACAAAAGAAAGAAACTAATTGGTAACTATTCCCTGTACAACATTCCTCCTCTCGATTTATAAAAAGGGAGTATTTATAAAAATATCAGCAACTACAGCAGTGTTGTGTACCTGTTTAATCACTTACACTAGCTGATGAAATAAAAGCTCTTGTCCCTTGGCCCCCTGCAAATTATTCTTGTTAATTATTTTTTAATTATCCTTTCGTCAGTGCTCCTGGCGCCACTTTCATAGTTTCTACATCAGTGGGTGCAGACACGACAGATCTGAAAGCTTACCACAGAGAAGTGTCACTGTTGCTGTGCCTGGCTCCAGAGGAGCAGCAAGCGGTGGAGCGTGGCTCGGGGGACTCCAGGGAAGCCTTTATGTCCCCGCTTTGCCATGGATGAGGGTCCCTCCCCGGCACACGGGCGTGCAGGCGCGCACCGACCCGAGCGCCGGGACACACCTGCGCGGGTGCGCACACGCGCTCCTTAATTAGCTACACTCTCGCATTAGCGAGGTAATAACCGAGTGTTTTCAGGGGGCCTGACAGCATATTAGTCAGAGCCACGTTGAACAGATGGGGACATTGTATCACTCCTAATCCAGACCGGGAAGAAGAGGTCCCCGGTGTGGTACAGGAGATTGCAGATTGCCATGCTTGGCGGTGGTTTTCTAAGGAATAAAAGGGATGGATTAATTTTTGCTATTGGACAGCTGGAGAAGTGAACATTTTGCTCTGCTATATACCTGTAAGCATACAGAACCTGTGGTCACAGAATACAGGTCCTGGTGCAATTTCTCTGTCCCCCATAACTTCCCATTAAAAAAAAATATCAACAGAACTATCTGAAGATAAAGAGTGAAGCAGAACTGAAAGCCTAAATGTGGATGTACAGTTGATGGAAAGAGAAGGAAATGGAAAATAATAAAGGACCGGAGATATTAAACCCAAAGTGTTTTCAGCATGTGTGACCATAGCAAGTCATGAGGCAAAGAAATAACAAGGCCCACTGTTTGCATAAGAGTACTTTTTTATTCCCTCAATAGCATTTTCCCCCCCTGGGTAAATTGCTTACAAATGTGTATTTCACTGTTGTTCCTCAGTATTAGCTGGCAGGTGGCTTATGCAAGGAAGTTCAGCCTCTGGTCTGCCTTCAGTGATTCACCACACAGTTTACTTGAGGAGTGGACTTGCTATATGTGAGCCAGACTTGGTGCAGAGTTTGAAGGTTTTGTTGTTTGATCAGAACTGGAACAGTTTAACTTATGTTGATCAAGAGGTGCTATCCTCCTGCTGCTTGCATGGAGATTGTTTTAACTGGGAAATTTTACATATTTCCCTCTTACCTTTTAGCACATAGTTTTGCAAAGGATGGTCTGCATTTCTGCAGCTCCAGATTCTAGGGGATATTTTGCAGGACATTTTTCATAACTAAAATAATAATTGTTTTTACTCTTAGAGCTGATATTCTTTTGTTGGGTTTTCATGGCCACAGGTTACAGTGTTATGAGTTGGCCCTGGATGGATGTCAGGCACCTACCACAGCCTCTCTATCACTTCTCTCTGCAACTGGACATGGGAGAGAAAGTATAACCAAAGGCTTGAGTTGAAATAAGGACAGAAAGACATCGGTCACTGATTATTGTCATGGGCAAAAAAGATCTGACCTGGGCAAACTAATTGAATTAATTACCAATCAAAATCAGAGCAGGATAATGATAAGGAAAACAAATCTTAAAGACACCTTCCCTTCCCCCTCCCTTCTTCCCAGGCTCCACCTCTTCCCCCAGGGTGCAGGGGGATAGGAATGGGAGTTATGGTCAGTTCACCACGTTGTTTCTGCTGCTGCTCAGGAAGAGAGGTCCTTCCTGTGCTCCAGTGTGGGGTCCTTGCCACACTATGGAGACACTCCTTCACAAACTTCTCCGACATGAGTCCTTCTCATGGGCTACAGCTCTAAATGAATTATTCCAATGTGTATTCCTTTCCATGGCATATAGTCCTTCAAGAACAGGCCACTGTGGCTTCTCCAAAGTGACTTAAGTCTTACCAGGAAACCTGCTCCAGTATGGGCTGCTCTCTCCGTGGGTCTGCAGGTCTCTGCTGGCTCCAGCATGAGCATCCCACAGGCTCAGAACCTACTTTCAGGCATTCACCTATGCTGGCATGGGTCTCCTCTGTGAGCTGCAGGAGGATCTCTGCTCCAGAATGGCCTCCATGGGCTGCAGGGGGAAAGCCTGCTTCACCATGGTTGGCACCACAGGCTGCAGAGGAATCTCAGCTCCAATGCCTGGAGCACTGACATTGGGCCTGAACAGCTGTTTCACTCACATCTCTTTTTTTTTGGATGTAAATTCTTCAGCACAATAACTTTTTTTCCTTTTTAAATATGTTATCACAGATGCATTATTACCATTGCTGATTGTCTCAGACTTGGCCAGCAGTGGGTCCCTCTTGAAGCCATCTGGCATTGGCTCTGTTGGATATAAGGGAAGATTATTAGAGTTTCTGATTCCTGTAGTTCCCCCTCCCAGCACCAAAACCTGGCCAAGTGAACCCAATACAGTTGTCCGTTCTGTGCCTTTGGAGGCCCTGAAAGCATCACATCCACTGCTTTTGCTGAAGGAGTAAGGTCACAGGAGCACCTGTTTGAATGGAGCAGAGCTGCCTGCTGACTGCTCACCATTACGTGGTGCACATCTATTTAAGGTGTGACTAACTTAAGGAGACAAAAAATATCCTTTTCATAATGTGAGGTTGATGAGGTGCTGCAGCTCTATAGTCCAGCACGATGCTGGTATTTGCCATGCTCATGGAAATCTCAGGTTATTTTCCTTGTTAAGTTCCTCTGTTAGTAAGGTACCTCAATATTTAAATAGCTGATGCCCACATAAGAAATGGTGTACAGCCTGAAATTCATCCATATGGTCTCCTAGGAGATCTGTACCTAGATCTGCCTTTTAAATGAATAGAAGGTTCCTTAAATATCAGCAACTGGGCAGAGTTTACAACTACTTTGGTTTTTCTTGCTGCTATGAAGGATAGAGTTCCCTTTGTCCTTTCAAATTTTTCCTCTCACAGCTCACATTTGTCAAAAAACTTAGTCACAGAGTCATTTATCTCAGGAAAATCCCAGGGGCCAGTCCTAGCATTTATTAACACTATGAAGAGAAATTGGCAATGTTTGGGCTTTCCGGTGCAAACCAGTTTATAGATTCAAAGTTGGCAGTAATAGCAAATTTCCACAAAAGAAGGAAGAATAGTGATTATGAAGAGCAGACGGGCAATGATAAAAAGGTGAGGAGGTGAACACAAGACATGAGTTAGAGGAAAACCCATTACTTAGTTCTGAAATGGTGGCATAAACCAACCTCTCATGTACTGGAGATAAAAAGGAGAAGTAGTGAGAACACACACGGTACATAAGAAACAGAAGAGTGAAATGTGTGATAAGGTAGGTATAGAAGGAAAGACTGTAATTGTAAATAACTTGAGATTCTTAGGACTTTTGTTGCCTCTGTAACAATAGGTAATAAATGAAATGCAGATGAGTGATTTAATAAACAAATGTTTCTGGCATATCTACTATGCCAGCAATTCAAACTACCTGTGATTCAAAACCAGGTCCGATCTATATTCATGACAAGAATATTTGAAATCCAATTAACTAACCCAGATGTAATTACTGATGTAATTACTCTTGCTATCTCCTGATAGTAAAGGATATGTACAAGACCAAGATACATGGCTCAATATAGACCTTAACTCTCTAGCAGAGAAATGAGATATGGAAACAATTGAGTAATTTTGGATTTCATTATTTATTGTGAATGCACACAGCCAAATTTTTCTTGGGATAAAGCCACTGCTGTCAGTTTAATTACATTGGGAGTAAATGTGGCCCTCCTCAAGCCTTCTGTAAGTGTACAGTTTCTATTAAAGTTGTAACAGATCAATCATGAAAAGGTCTTGGCAGAAAAATCGGTAGGTAGGTAATAAAAAAGATAAAGGACGCTGAAATGAATAGAATGACATGCTGCAGGATATTAGCTTTATGAAAACAACTTTGTCCAATAAGAAAAGTTAGGTAGTGTCATGAGACTGGAACAAGCAGAGAGCCCCTACCTCTGACAAAAATGATCATTGCTGTTTCTGTGTAAAAATATTGTGGTGGAAGTGGCAAGTTTTTTCAGTGAAAGATGCTCTTTTACGATTAGGGTTGCTTAAATCAAATTAAATGGGCATATCGATTATGCAAAATTTAAGGATTATCCATCCATCAAAAAGGTGATGATCAGACTTGCATTTAAATTGCTTAACTGGAGCCCACACAATGTGTTTCTGGTTTGGAGCTGCAGCACAGCCCAGCCTGTGCCCTGTGCTCTCCACTGCAGTCTCTACTTGCCCTACACCTGCTGTTGCACAGTGAGTGATTTGAATATTTCCATGGCTGAGTGCCATGGAAATGCAAAATAAAGGCAAAATCAGCTTAAATGTATGAATTGCTAGGTTTGTTTTGAAAGCACTTATTCTGCAGGAATTTGTGTGTGCTCTTTGCTGGCTGTGGAAGAGCACAGTGTCCTTGTGATATGGCACACTCCATTTTGTTCTCGCTGTGCTCCATGTGTGGGTGGAGGGGCACACATGTGATTTTCCTGGAGGAGACCTGCACAGAGTTTTTTTGCAGCAATACTTGGTTTGTTTGCAGCTGTGCATGTCTGCAACTGACAGTATTTATTCTGCCCCTGTATCTCCCTGCTCCTTTCTCTTCCACCTCCTTATCTTCCTGAGGCTTCCCTTTACCTCTCACCGATGCTACCATTGCTATCCTCTTGCCCTACCTTCCTTTGTGTTGTGTCTATCTGGTTTGCTTCTCTCTCATTCTCCAGAAGTTCCCTCACTCTTATTTAAAATGAATAGGCCAGTCCTCTCCCTTATTGCCTCTCTGCTACTTGGTGGGTCTGACACCTGGGCTCTATTGTTTGGGAAGTTACCCAACTGTTTTTATTTTCTTAGTTGTTCTACTGTGTTACACCACAGCAATAGATGTTTGGCTTCCTCCATTTCCTACTCCTTTACTTCTCCTGAGAAGCAGCACTCATATTTTTTCCTCATTATACTCTTGTACCTGGTGTTATCAACAGTTTGCCCAGCTCCTCCTACTCAGTTTTCCATCCTAAATTTTGTTTTGGCCTCTCCCTCTCCACAGTGTATCGACTATTATCATAACAAACCTCCAGATACCGATGAGGTTGGGCTTCTGATGAAACTCCTGACTTATTGTATTTGCTTTCCAAATTTGATTCAAAATTGTTTCTAATAATCAGAAAGGATGCATAATACAAATGAAGACCTGTTTAATTCTTTTCTACAGAAAAACTGTGTGAGGAAGCTTTGAAAAAATCAGCAGAGGAGTTTCCTAAAACCCCCGCATACTGAAAATCTTGTCAGTGATGCATCTATTATTTTGTGCATAAACTTAAATGTTGTGTGTCCAGAAAACCCCATAAACCCACATTTAATTATTTATATAATTATTTGATTGTTTATCTGGTTGATACTTTTGGATCTGCCTTGCCAAGCTGTCCAGACTATAATGATCATTGTAATCTGGAATACAACTAGTGGGCTGTGACGGTGATCCATTTTCTTTAAAACAATGGATTCTGATTCAGTTCAGTTCCCCCTGCCCACTGTGCTGTTGCTTTTTGATAATTGAAAATGGTCTTTTTGGAACTATGATGAAGGAATGTGGGAAATAATGGGAGTACCATAGCTTCCTTCCAAAGGTAATTAACTTTATTTGAAGGAAGGTGGGTGTACTGCTCACAATAAAAGTAATCTTTAGGAATCACAAAAATGAAATTTCTTCTTTCTCACCTAGGACACAACTTTTCTTCTCCAAAACCTTTTATTTTCCCCTAATTACCCTAAATATGTGCAAGAGGGATCATTACTAATATATAAATAAATGGAAACATAAAAATTAAATTCTATATTCCTAATACTGATGTAAATTGAGAGTAGCCCTATTGATTTGAACTAAGTGGTTCTGAATGGCATTGGAATAAACGAGCTATATGAGTTAAATGAGCTATTTTCTAGAGAGAAAAGGGAGTTACCAGAACTTCCAATCATCCAATTTTTATTTTTTTAATGGAGTTTTCTTCTCTCCACAGCTCATTTTTAGTGCTGTTGTTTCTTCAGTGTAGTCTTAATGATGAGTTTATAACATCTATGTTCATTTGTGTGGCAGGGAGCTGAACTGCCACAGGAAGGAATTATATCTTTGGGGGAGGACTAACAGGAGAAGAAGCTGGGTCATAGAAAAGGAAATAACTTGTTCAAAGCGACTCAAATATCAGAAAATGAGATGAAAAAATTTGTAATGAGCACATTACTCTGTACAAATGTTCACCTCCTGCATCTCATTTTATTCCCTGCTGTCAGTCTTTCTTTTATTTCAGAATAATGCAATGAATTTGTTGCAGATTTATATATTGACTTAAACCTTCAGAAGTGATTTGCACACACAAATAGAATTTGATTGTAAGGAAAAAAGCCTACTTAAGTCCTGATTTAGCCATGAGTGTGATATGGTCCCATTACATTATCTGAGACCTTAAAAAAGCAGATTACTGACAGATAAACAGAACTTTTGTGAAACAAAAAACTATATTTCCATTTCAATATTTCCCATTTTCATTCATTACATGATGACCAAGTACAAAAATATAAGCGCAGGCCTAATTTTAAAAGTATGCTTGCATTCACTTAAACTATTCATGCCCTTAAAAATCTGAATGAATTGAGGCTAAATGCAGAGCTCCTATTTTGGTTAAAATAATGTATCTGACTTCTAAGACAAATGGAAAGCTTTGCACCAATGTCAGCTTTGTGTACTCAGCTGCACATTGTCATGTTTATTATCTAACTTCTTTTGACTGAACTGCTTTGACTGCATTTGGCCTTCAGAACATTGTTTTTGCTTGTAAGAGGAAGGGAAAGTTGGATAATTTCTTGATATAACCATAATGTACAAAATTCCGAGCCTTCTGATATGGTAAAAGTGAGTAAAAAGTAAGTAGTTTCCTTTCCTAATAATCAAAGTCTTCCTTTCCCCGTCTCCCCTGCTGTCTTTTACAACCTTTTACTGCATTTTGTTTAAAAATCCTCTCATTTTTGTTTCTATACCACATAAGTGCATCTCTGCCTGTCAGACCTCCTGCCACCCTCTGTGTTTATGCATCTGGCATTTTCGGCTTTGGCTGTGTAATGACAGCTTCTGCAAACAGCAGACAGATCTCTGAATTTACAGAATGTCCACAGTGAATACGCCTGTTTTTCTTCCTCTGCATAGCTCAGTTTCTGACTGCTGTTATGTGAAGCTGGGATTCTGAGTAGTAGCACCAACCACTGCTTCCACTCACTTTGAGAGAATATTTATTTGCCTCTCACATTTCTCCCAAAGAACAGCTGTTTTTTTTCATAAAACAGAGGTGTATGTATATTATATATGTATATATAATATTTTATATATAATGTACAGATATATATTTTATATAAAATCAAGGATCCCTCTCCAGGTACAACAATTATATATCTTCAAAGTGTCTCTTACATTACAAATGTGAAAGTTTTTACCCAAACTGTAAAATAGCCATAGCAAATATGGCTATAAGGATCCTTGAGACATCCTATTCATTCTACTGAGACAGATTCAGTTTAAAATCATTACTGATTTTCCATTCACCAGCGAACACAAAGCACATTTATTCTTTAAATTTCTGGAAATTGTTACCATGTATTTTTTATTCCCCAGATCAGTAAATTGAACTTAACCTTTTCCCATTTTTCTTCAAGTATATATTTTCTCTTTTGACTTTTCCACTTGTTTGCATGGTTTGTTCCTCCCTGCCCCCTTGTTCTCTTTGGATGCTTTCTGGTTAGCTTTTTTGAGGTTTGGCAGCCAAAATGACACAATGAGGTGTTGGTTGAGCTGTAACCTGTCAGAGGGCATGTGAGAGGCTTGCGTGAAAGAAGCTCCATTTTACAAATAGGTGGCCTGAAATGAAAAAGAGAAGTGAAATGATAATCTTGTCTCTGGGAAGTTCCTGAACCTTTTAACTTTCTGGATCCCTTTTGAGCATGTGTCTGTTTAGATGGAAATTCTGCATTTCACAATTACGCATCTGGTAGCTCCTGTTTAGAGTAATGGTTTGCACTTGTCTTTGCTGAATCATATGCATTATATGTTTTTACTCCAGTTACTTTTAATGACCTAATATTTGAAAGTGTTTACAACTCCCTATTCCTCCACTATTTTACTACCCAAATATGCGAACCCAAAAGCATGGGATAAACTGAGCAAGAGGCTTCAAAGATTCTATGTTTTATATGAGACAAGTAATAATTTCCTTGGGATGACTTATGCTTGTTATTGGAAAGAAACTTGGCATGGCCAAGTATTCAACTAGAGGCAGCTCAAAATCTCAATCAGTACACTAAGGCACCTGACCATTAGTCAGGGATGAAATGAATAATGATTTACTGAATGAGCTGAGTTTCTTAATCTAATAGAAAGTTGTCTTTCAGGTCTGTCCCTTGTCTAAATTCATTAGTCTTCACATCTAAGGTAGCAGAGCTCCCTTTCTGTGTCACTGGATTCTTTTCATTTCAAATGACAGGGAAGTTACAACTTCTAGCAAGGGGCAGCTGTAAGGATAACTTAGTAGGTGGTTCACTTGGGAACTTGGGTGTTTTTGGCCAATGTGTTACAAATCACTCTTTACCACTTTCAGATGCTTTTGTGTTCTTCAGAAACCTGCTGATGCAAGCCAGCATCTTCTGTCTGGGATCAGAATCTGGCCTTTCCTCTCTGTTTACCTGAAAGCTGCAATGTCGTTTTGTTTTTTAGGACCAATTTGTACCAGTTCTTTGTTCAGCCCTGCTGTTATGAAGTAGAAAATTCCATCTAGGGGGCTTGTGGCATAGAAAAATTAGTAAAAGGCTTAGTTTCCATGTCATCAGTGGGAAAGTATTTTACTATTTTGGCCACAGATTTTATGCATGGCCAGAAACCAGCTTTTATTCCATTTCCTTTGTACTGGAGTATTTTCTGCTTGTATTTCAACTCCTGTTCCACACACAAAGCTTCTTGTACTTCCTGTTAGGGGTACCTACAATTTTTGGTGATAATTTTCAGTGATGACAGGTATAAGCAAACATCTGTGAAATCTTAGAATCTCAGTTGCTGTGAATTTTGCTTCCACAGTTTGGCTTTTTCATTAGCAAAACCAACAGACCTTTAAACACCAAAGTTCTTTGGGTTATTTACTAGAACAGATTTAGAAACTAATGCAGTAAACCTTGATTTTTTTACTTTGCTATGCAATGTGATCATGTGTTTCAGCACAGAAATTGTCTTTGTTTTTGAAGACTGAAGGAACTGGTTATAAAACACAGCCCATAAAAGCTTACTGTAACAACAAAAGAGCTTACTGTGACAACAGAGAGCAAACAAAGCAAGAAAACCTTGCTCCTTTTCAGGGGTTTGGTATAGATGCTGACACTTCAGTTCCCAAGCAGAGGTCATAATGCATTGAACTTATCTGTTGCAAATCAGATACTGCTGATCAGATTCTCTTTTCAACACCTACACAGCACTACTCTGTATGTGTATCATGACAGTGTAATTTGTATCTTAGAATAGTACCTCTCTGATTGACATGACTTTGTGTATTTATACTACACTATATTTTAAGATCAACAATTCCAGAGTCAAAGAGATTTCCCCTGGAGTAGCATCACTACTTCCACTGCTAAGAACAAGTAGCAGCAAGCACCTGGAGGCGACCGTACATCTTTTCTAACAAATAAAAGTTGTATCTGAATATGGGTAACATTTTAACTTGAAGCCTTTTTGTAGCAGTATTTTTCTTTCTGTTTGAAAAACATGTCAGTAAAGATTTATTATAACTACTCTCAAGAGATGTCATACTACTGTAACTCACCCCTTGAAAGAGATAGTCACAGAAATAATAGCAGTATTCTGCACAAGAGGTTTGGAAAATGATTGCCAGTTACTGAATTATTACCATGCACTGGATTTGAATGTATCTTTAGAAACTAACCCCTTTACTGCCACATTACTTTTTATGCCAGAGGTCACCTCTAACACTTTCAGTGAGCTAATGATTTTGTCCTAAGTAAAATCTTTTGGGGGATTTATAATTACTTTCCACATTCACTCATAGCAGTGTATTTATGTACAGGAGAACTTTAATGGGAAGTGATACAGGGCATACAAAAGGAGATGGCTGTGAGGATGAGGTTGAAGGGGGTCGTTCTGAGGGGTGAACAGGAACATGTTCCTGGCACATGCAGCCCAAGGTGCCCTGCCAGGCAGAGCTTGGTAAAAAAGGCAGAAAGAACCCTGCTATGGGGCAGTGAGCAGGTGCTGTCCCATACATTGTTATTATTTGAGCAAGGTGATTTAATGTGCTGACAGGCTTCATCTTTTCCTTCCCTGGTTTTCTGCTAGAGACACAAAAGTGGTTCTCTCACACACCTGAGAGAAGAAGAGCTGCATCCTCATTCTCTCTGGGCCATAGAAAAAACATGGAGACACTCCTCATGCATTTCCTGAAAGCTGACACTCTGTTCATGTCTTGGGGATTTTTTTGAGGAAGGTTTATAGCTTATAAGTGTTCTATAGGAAAGTCTCACTGTAAAGGGCAGTGTAAGGTATGCCTCCGGGTGGAACACCAAATGAAATAAATCTTTTGCTGATCCTCCTCCCTGAATTCCATGACCTATTTGTCATGGGTAGTTCATCTTGGGTCTTTGTTGTTCTTACTTCGTACTATGACCTTCTAGTCTCTACTCTCATCTATCTGTATGACTGCATCTTTAGACTATGGAATTCAATCTTGCTTATAGAGTGAATCTTACATTTAAATTTTTGTAGCAGATCTTTTATACTTGGGGACAACAATGGTTCTATCATTGTGAATTACAATGGCATAACAGTGACTCATAGGCGTGCCAGAAATCTGCTTTAAATTTCATTCATATTCTCATTCCTTTTGCTTTCTTTTTCATAGTCTTTATTCTTAGACTTATGGTTTGCTCCCAGAATTATTTCTACTCCTCTCTTGTGATGTCTTGCCCCTAGGAACACCCAGATGAAACCTCCCATGGGCTGCAAGCCATCCACAGGGTGTCTAACTGGGATCTTCACTGAGGGGCGACTGCTTCTGGTTTGCATCTCCTCTCTGTTCTTCATCTCAATATGGGCAGGCAATGTCTTGCTCTGCTACACAGCTAAGAGACAAGTGCAGGAGCTGATCAGGAACAAGGAGGGGTATAAAGCTAGGATTGGTGGGAGTCCCAGAACTGATTTTAAACATTTTACTTATTTTAAAAGAGCATCCAACAGGGGCCTGTGGTGTCAGGATGGCTAGGGCACCAACATGTCCCTTGTAAATTGGGAAATGGGAAGGGCAAGTGGACATAATGACCAAAGTGAGAGAGTTGGATATTAAGACAGTTGTCAGAGATTCTTAGCTATTAAAAGATTATGTTGCTTAAATGGCAGTTCACATTTCTATAATTTATTTTCATTCATGTTGTTAGCTCTCATGCTCTCTTTTTCTTTCTGTAGTACTCCTATGCATTTAATACATATTTACAAACTGTGTTTATAGTTAATAGGCTATTCTGGAGGAAATATGGACAACATATTCACAAGAGGTCACAAAACATTCACAGCCAGCCCTAAATGTGTGAAATGGTGGGTCTGGTGATTAATTATGGCCATCTCCAGCCTTTTTGCACAAAAGAGACAACATAAGGAAAGAGCATCTTGAGCAAGCCACATGATCTGTCATGACAACATGATTCAGATCTGAGATGTCAAGCAAGGTGGGGATGGGAAAAGGCTTTCTTAAGCAGAAGTTGTGTTGCAGCCTTATGAGAATTCACTTGTCTCTTTCTGACTTGCCTCCTACTCACGCTGTGCTGCCAGCCATGAAGTTTGACTTGCAGGCAGTGCTGGCAGCTTCCCTTGCCTGGAGATTGTACTGATGTCTTGTCTGAACAGACTGGCTCTGACTAAGATATGTGACTCCACTGAGAGCTCTTCTGGAAATGAGGCCTCTCCATCCAGGTTGCTCATAAGGAGTGCGAAATTCTCCCTAAGGCAAAGAACACTGGTCAATGTATGGGTTGCAAAGAAGAAAAGAACCTCATCAAGACTGCCAGCTGTCCTCTAGGCACACATCTAGGAAAGATATCTCTGTGTTCTGATTCCTAATAGCTAAGCAAAGGCATTATCTTTATGGCATTATCCTTCCAAAAGCCTTTTGGGATACTAATGTCTTGCATTCCCAAGGGATAGAGAACTCATCTCATCTCTGAAAACTCATCTTTGAGAACATCTCAAAGATGATTTATCAAATTCTACACAAGCTAGGTCTATGCAGCAGAGTTCAATGCTCTGTAGGAAGCTCTGATATGTCTTTGCCTTGTGTCCTTGCAAAAAGGCTGTTGAGTTTGAAACTGTGGATTGCCCCCACCCATAGAGGCAGTGATTTGATTTTTAAACAGGCATTGTTAAAGTGAGAAGCATGGTTTTAAACCCCAGGAGAAGTAGACTCCACCCCTCTGCCTTGGAGGATGTGTCCTCTAAGCCCAGAAAAAGCAAAATTCCACCTTTCCCCTATGAAACCCACAACCCTGCCCCTGTTCAGGGGTTCTCTGTCTCTGGATTAAGCTGAGTTGGTTCCTGTGTTGCTGCAATAAATGGATTATTTAATCCATTAAATAACTGAGTTTAACCAGAGACCTGTCTTGTTGAATCTCCTATGCTAGTCACCAGCAGCTGTAACCCCCCTGCACATGATCCTGCAGCTGTGGAATGCCACAGAAAGTGACTTTTACTGGTGTTTTCTGTGTGTGTCTCTTTGACAGTACCAGTAGATGTTTCCAGAGATCATGACTCTGCAAAGCTTCTTATCACGAATGTACACAATCTCTTGAGTCCTCTGAACAGAAGGGTTTTAAATTAGCATTGATGTATGCTGGTTGTTTCTGCATTTTCCAAACAAGTTCCCACTAACTAGTATGATCACTGTTCTGGTATGTTTTTCTTGTACCAATCTGCTTTGTTTTGCCACCTCCCACTGGTGCTTCATAAAAAATTAGCCTTCAATACATTTTGCTACATTTATCTATTCATATAGTTGAACTAAAACTTTTACTACTCTAGATATTGACATGTGACTGTAGCACACATAGCATTGACAGGATCGATGTCCTGTGGAGTAAATCATGCTTTACTTTTTAGGCTAGCTGGAGTTTCCAAGACTTTGTGACTCTTGCAGAAATTCTTTTCTAGTCAGCTGTACTTGTGGTTTGGTTCTGACATGTCTTAAAAAAGTAGGAAAGAAATGGTTCATGAGGAGTAATTTCCACATGAGCAGCAGTTGGATATGCTTACAGTATGAGTAATGAAATATTACTAGGAGAGAAGGATATTGTTTAGCAGGAGAATTCACTGAGAAAAGTGTTCAGTGATAGGCTGAGTTATGAATATACTGTAAATATTACATGTAGGCAAATATTATGATAGTGGCCTAAATCAGGGAAAATACAGCATGATGTACCATAACCTAACCCTTGGAATCCAGAATTATGGATTGGCTGCAGAAAAGCTGACTCAGTATTTTTGCCTCTGGCAGATTCCTGTTGCCTGGCTGTGCGTATCTATGAGGCTCATGAGGCAGGATTTGGTCTGTGGGCTGGTCAGTAAAATTTACAGTATTTCTAGAAACATGAAACTGAAAAATGAATTTTTGAACAAGCATAGGTTGTATATCTTACCAGCAGCAAATATTGCTAAGACTACAAAAGCAGTGCATTACAGATTTTTCTGTTTCACCTGAAAAACCTGGCAAACTGCAGAATTTTTTTATGCCTGTATACCAAAAGTGCTGAAGGAAAGCCTCTTGCAAATTGATAGGCTGTTCTAGAGTTTAAAACAATATTAGATCACTACACAGCAATATCACTTTAATTGCAAAAGTCATTACTTTGGATTCTACTTTAGAGTCACTTCTAGTTTTTGTAATGTGCACTTTCACCTAATCTGTCATTTGAAATTAAGTAAGGGTTACAACAAAGAAAGATTTTAAGGCTACAGGATTTTCCTCATCATTGTAGCTTTAAAATAAAGCTAGTTAGATATTAAATTGATACAGCATTCTCTTGGGACATAATATGGTATCCAACTGTTGGCAAAATAACTTCTAAAGAAAAAATTCAATCACTGTAGGGTTCATTCCTAGATCAGCACAGGCATGCACAAAACCTATTTGAGCTAATAGGCTTGCAGGCACGATCCTGGTTCCTTGCACCAAATAATGTGTAAGCATGATCAGACTTCTTCATGCTGAGTGTCTGCAACTTTTCTAAAAGTCAGTAAGAGAGGTGTTTAACGTGCATGGTGCATACTGCATACACACATACATTCAGCAAGAATCAGGCCCCATGTCTCCCTTCTGTGGGTGCTGAATAATCATTCCTTTTGACTTCAATGGAAACTGAGGGTGTTCAGTTTTTTACCTAAATGGAGCTAATAAGGAATGAAAAGAGATATTTTTAGCTCTGTGAACTTTGCTCATTAAATGCAGAGATGGGTACCATGAATTGAAGTATAAAATGTTAACCTTGCAGAAAGGGAATTGCTTTTGACTGTACACACAGAATTTAATATCATATTTTAGAGAGACAATATGTATGTATCTATCTCTTTATATGATATAGATACAGAGGAAAATGGTATATCCCTGAAAGTGCAATGAGGAATAATTCTCATGCTGTTCAGTTCACGAGAAACTTATATAGGTATCTTTTTTATCCCCTGCTCCTCTTTATTGCTCATTATTTATGCTGTAGACTCCATTAATAAGCAGCTATCATGCACAGGTAGGTCCTCAGTACAGCAAGAGACCACTTCCTTCTTCCAGAAGCTTATTGTCTGTGCATCATGCTGAATTCTCCAGGATTTACTGTAAGGAAGTGACTTGTGTTTTTAGACAAACTGGTTTGATAAAAACCTCAGTCTGTGTTGAGGCAACAACTGTTTTATGATATTGCTCTGGTCTAATACCAGCTGGCAACTGAGCCCCAAGCAGCTGCTTACTCATCTCCTCCCAGTGGGATGGGGGAGAGAATGGGAAGAGAAAAAGTGAGGAAACTTGTGGGTTGGGATAAAGGCAGTCTAATAGGTAAAGCAAAAGCCCCGCACCTCAGCAGAGCAAGATAAGGAATTAATATCCCACAGCAGGTGTTCAGCCATCCCCAGGAAAGCAGGGTTCTGTCACACAAAATGGTGACTTGGAAGACAAACACCAACACTTCAAAGGCTTCTTCTTTCCTCCTTTCCTCAGGTGTATATGCTGAACGTGACGTCGTATGGAATGGGATATTCCTCTGGTCAGCTGAGGTCAGCTGTGTCCCCTCCCAGCTCCTTGTATACTCCCATCCCCCTCGCTGGTGGGGTGAGGAGCAGGGCTCTGTGCAAGCCCTGCTCAGCTGTAGCAAAAGCATCCTTTTACTACCAACGCTCTTTCCAGCACAAACCCGAAACACAGCCCTGTACCAGCTACTCAGAGGAAAATCAACTTTACCCCAGCCAAAATCCACAAGAATATAATCAAGCACCAAATTCCAAGCCATAGAAACAAGTACTTTCTGGGGAACACTTGTTAATTTTGTGCTGACTAATCATTATTTGCATCCAGTTTTGTTTTATTTGTCTTTTGTCAAAAGGAACCCAGCTATACTGTACTGAAGCACACAGTATGTGCTAGATGAGCAAGTTGTCATTATGTGGACTGGGATATGTAGCATTATCTTCCTAGCCAGCTACCAATGGTGTGTATAAATAAATTACATTCCTGGGTAGCTATATTAACCGTACACATGAATATGTATTTTCAGCAAATTCTATGGCACAGTCTTGCATATAGAATTACTCACATATACAAATTTCTGCAAGGATTCTAATGCTTGTAGCAGGAATATGGATTACAGCTCTTCTAAAGAGTAAAGCATGTAAATTAAAGCATATAAAAGCATATAAATACTCTTCTAAAGAGTAAGCATATAAATTCTGAGTAGAATTTTTAGGTCATATGTAGTCTAATTCTTAATTTCATATTTTTCTGATTCACATTTAAATCTATAAACTTCTTGTTATATGGAGTGCATGATATTTTCCTTTTTCAGGGAAAACAAAATAGATTTTAAGCCTAAAAGGACCTAAAAAATTAGTAGAGTTTTAAAAAGTGGTAGTGAAGTGTGTAATGCAACTCCATAAAAATTTAACTGGCACAGGAAACCAATCAGAACTGGTTTTTCCAATTTAGCACTGATGATGAAAATTGAGCATGAATAGGTAACAAAAAAAAATTAGGAAACTGGCATAGATAACAAAAAGCATTTCAGAGACTGTTTATCCCCGCAGGCACTAGGCTTAAGACAAAAGCTCTTGGATCAGCCAAAGGAGCAATTCCTGAAGTAATGGGCCCCAATAGATTGTGGATGCCTTGTGTATTGTCTTGAAATTATCCATTTTGCAGATGTGATTTATATGAGGATATGATGATTTCTTTAAGCAGACATGGTGATCTTTCTTCTTTTCAGAGGACAAATATGAAGGTTTACAATGGTCCAGACCCTATAAAAATGACAATTTTCACAAGCATTTAAAACATCATCCAAAGCCACAGTCTGAGCATAAATTATAAAGGGTCTAATGTGGGATCACTGAGCATGTGTTTTATGAGCAATTAGGTATTAACTTGGGATGAAAAGTTTTCTGAAAACACCTTCATTTCCTTAAAGCAGAGAGTTCTCTCAATTACCTTGTCTCAGCTTTGGAAAATAACTACTTCACAATGTGTTATTTCTCCACAGCTCCTGTAGCTGAAACTTTTGCAGTTTCTTTAATTTGTCTTGTATGTGAGACCAGCTGAGACAAACTCATAAATGGTGAGCATCTTAACAACTAACGGGCCCTTTAAATTTAAAGTTAAAAAGTCAGTTTAGGTGGCTTGGACTCCAAGGCTGTGCCATCAGTAGCTTTTGTAGCCAGGGGTTCCTTTATTGAAGAGAAACTTGGAGTCAGTGGTGGGAATAGTTCTAAAATGCATTCTGCTCTTGGAAGGACCCTAAACACCTGAAAGGTGATTTGAATGCTTGGTGCAAAGAACTTTAGCTCATGTGTGTGGGCACACAAGGAGTTTCTTTCCTGAGGTGGGCTCTGTGTGCTGACTTTTCCCATCTTTTAACTTTTTTGCTTACCAGTTTTACCTGTATCTAGGAATAGTGAGTGAGAGGCAGCCAGTCAGAAGCAGCTTGGAAACTGCTTAATAGGACAGCTACATATGTTTTGCTAAGGATTATTTCCTAGTTAATTATTATTATTGATGCCTGTATAATAGCATTAAGATGCTACTCAGGCATTCCTGAATGTGGGCCATTTCAACCTGCATATGGAACGCAGACACCATTTCACCTGAAACTGCATTCTAAGAAATGTCTTTTGCTGGGATCACACATAACCTATGAATTATTCACCTAATCAAAATAGTTTTTCTAAGCCTGTTGCTATTTGACTCCAGCAATAGTAATTTGTTTCGTCCAGCTTGATTGTGCTCTCTCTCAGTCATTCATCCTACATATAGACCTGCTTCTGAAGGACACTGAATACCTGTAGTTTGATTGAAAGTTATTGCATCTCTCAGGAGTAAATTTAATTTGAGTGATTCTCCCTATATTGCGGTGTGATATGATGCATTAAAAAATAAAGCACCGTTGGAGTATCTAAAAATGTAATCAAGTCGTTATTTTGAATCTTATTTGAGCAAAAGAAATCTTAGCAGAGAAAGCCATAGAAATAAACTGTTTTTTATTTAGCTAATTCAGAAATAGCTTGAATTTTAGAATAAAAAGAATAAAATAAGGTATTGATCATAAACAACCTTCTGGCAGCTCTTAACAGCTGGGATGGCTGGTTCAGCACTAACATTATTTCAGGTAAATGAGAAAGCAGAATTGTAAACAAAGGAAAATGGTCGATTCCCCAAGTGAAACGTGGGCTAATTCCTAGTATTTATAGCTTAGTACATCCTCATTAATCCATTCTGTTTTTTTTCTTTTATACTGACTAATAAAGAATACTAATGCAACATTTCTCTGCTGTTGCTAAGTTTTCTGTTATGCTTGAGACCTTGCTTGCTAACATATATTTTTTATTTCAAAGAACTCGTGCAGTTTTTGCTTGGATTATGACATAAAAAAGAATTCCTGCATTTCTTACCTATTAAAAAAAAAGGTGTTGAAAACCTACTGAAGCCAGAAGGAAACAAAATCCAGCAATAAGATAGCAGCAGCAGCAATCTGGATTTTTTTATTTTATTTTGTTTTACTGTTTTTTTTTTCTGATTATTATTCAATGGAAGAGTGTAGGTTATGGTAATTATATCTTTAAAAAGATATTTAACAATGTTTGACTGTTTCTGACATACTTGTCCATAGTTAATTCTCTACACAGTGGGTAGAGAATTAACTCTATGGACAGATGGAATACACAGGGGTTTTAAGTAAAAAAACCCTGTGTACTCCTATCAAATCTATTCACAGACTCAAATTTATATCAGAGCATTTTTAATAACACAATGTTTTTTTGCTACACCCTGTAAGAAAAAAAAAAAGTCACATTAGCTATGAAAAGAGCATTATTTAGGGCTTAGTGCAAAAATGCACAGAAAATTACAACGCTGTCCATAATTTTAGAACATTATGAGTCAATTCAGTCAAGCTGTAGCACTGACAGAAATTACTTTGCTCTCAACATAGCCTTAGTCCACGTGTCACATTTTAGCTTATGTCTGGGCTGGCAGAGAGTTATGATGTAGTTTCTATGGTAAAGCTGTTGTATACTTAATGTTTACCGCAAAATTTGAGCCTTGTAAGACAATGTGTTTTAAAAGGTTCAGATCTAGGTTTTTTACTTTTATTTCAGGACCACATTTTCAAAGCATTTCAAAAAGTCAACACTGCAGAATTTCTACAGAAATCAGGCTTTAGTTTGGAACACTTAGGTCTTTGGTATCCTGGTCTAACTGGACTGAAGACCAACAGCAACAAGAGCTGTTAGCTGAGCTCTGCCACTAGCAATGATGTAAATTTCTTTACATAAATTCCAATGACTTTCCATTCCTTTTCTTTCACCCTCTCTTGAAAGTCACACTTTACTATTTTAGATCTCTGAATTTCTCTCTAAATCATCCAATAATCTCTAGGAGAGTTTGGGAAGAACTTGAGGACTCTGTGCTTTCTAGGACAAAAAGCTTCAAAATGTTTCTATACCTCATAGCAATAATCCAGATGATACCAAGGATGCAACCTGTGCAGAAATTAAAGCAGAGAGCCTACCTAAGTAAAATATCAGAGAGACCAGCCTGAAAGATGCCTGTTGGAACACATAGAGCAGGAACCTCCTCACTGTGTTGGGTGTGTTTTATGCTGTGAACTCAGGGGGCTCAAAGTTGGGCAGCAGAGCTGACACTGCACTGGAGGAAGCCCTGGTGGAGGCCTGACCCCTCTGCAGTGGGCTCTGCTCTCTCATTCTGTCAATTCAGCTTTTTTCCCTAGGATGTCAGCTGGGGCTGGCTCATCCCCTTTCAATATTGTAAGATTTTGACAAAAGAAGCAGCATTTGAGGCAGGAGAGGTTATGGTTTTGGCAGTGTAAAATGAGAAGCATTTTGTGAAATTGGAAAGCCAGGAATTTGATATGTTATGTAGAAAATGTTGGTATTGACACATGGCTGAGCATTTGAGAGACCCATTCAAACATTATTAGAAGTGAAGACTTAGTCTTCTCTTGGATAGGAAGTGGTTTGGACATGAAAGTTTTTATGGCAGGATGCATTATACTCTGCCACAGAAAAAGGAGAAAGGAGATAGTGGGGGGTAGCTTTGGGAAATATTATTTTGTTCATATTGAGCTTGAGTTATGCTGTTAATATAGGCTGAATGTGGTGTGTTCAGTTCAAATGGTCGAAAACTGAGCACTGTTATTGCTAATCATCCCCAGAACCTGCCTTTTGCTGCCAAAACACAGATGCAGATGTGCTGACACAGCAAGTTTTCATGGCTTGGGCTGGGGCATTATGACACATTTAGTGCCTGCAAGGAGATCCAATTTGCTACTGGCAGGTAGCAGTTTTCAAATTTCCAGAGTTTCACAGAAGACCATCTAGGAGAGACAGCTTGGAAATGGCTTCGTTTTCCTTGTTCCAAGGCTTTTGCCTTACTAGTCTGACACTTCAATGAGAGAAATGGATTGAAGGTGCCTTGTTCCATTAGACTTTCTATTGCTATAGACAGTCATCTGGTTTGAGCTAAGGATTCCTCCTTTACTAGCTTTGAGGGCAGAGCACACCCCGTCACCAGAATTCACATCAGTGGGTGCACCGTGCCCACGGGGGAGAAATGTATGTAATTTTTCCTGCTGCCCTTTGGCGCTCTGCCTTGCTGTGTGCCATGTTAGCTCATTTTCCTGCCTGCAGAACAACTGGATGAGGTGTAAATCTGAGTGCTGGACTGTGAGCAGTAACATGGGAGTCAGGTCTGGCTGGCCCAGAAACTGCAGCAAACTCTGCCAGCCACCTCAAAACCCTATTAAGGCAAAAATTGTACTGGAGCCATACAGTTGGCTGCCAGATTTCAAAGAACATTGGTCCTTTTGCCTATTTGAGGGAACAGCAGACATAAACCACTGTGATGGAAGGCTCAGGGTTCTAGGGACTGCTGTACTTTCGGAAAGGTTGAAGTCTGTTTTTTTGCAGCATGGTGCCATTTGGCATGAAACACAGGGGCAGCCTGATGGTGGTTTTTTGAAAGAGAAAACTACTCAGAGCTTTGTCAGAGTCTGGCTCGGCCAGAATTATCCCTAAGCTCTGTGAGGGTTAGGCTGAAGCTTGAACTGCATGAAATGTTGATGCAGGAGGGCAGGTTGTCACTGTGTCTGCCAGTCACCCTGCCTACGGCAAGCATGGGCAGCTGGCGAGATCTGCTGAGGGACGTGTTCCACAGAGTCAGACTGCTTTCCTCACACTTGATTATTTCCCCTCAAACGTTTGCTTTGAAAGGCTTTTTAGCCTGGCAGGTGCTGCTATCACTGATATGCCTCTGTCCCCCCGCCCTCTGCTCCATGGGGGAAGTGCATGAGGCTGGCAGTCACCAAATGAGCAAAACCTCGCTTCTGCACAGCCTCAGAGAGTGAGAGCACGTGGCTCTTACAGGCAGCAGGGCAGAATAAGACACTGGGGACCACAGGAGCTAATAATATGCATTTCATAATGTGCCACATGGAAAACAGAAACAAACCAGCAGTGACAACAAAGCTTTCCAACAACTGTCTTCCACAGCAAGCTGCTTTGCACTTGGCTTCTGAAGATTATTTCATTTTGGTTGAGTTAATAACTGAGAGCCTCTGAGACCTGTATGAAAGTAAAACACAGCCTTGGTTTTGAGACATAAACAGCATAAACCAATTTCACCCCAAGTTCTTCTTTCTCTTTTCTTCTGTTTAGTCTTCAATGAATTCGAAACAATTGCATTTTAAGGATCTCTTTATGCAAAGAGTTAGGTCTGACTGTTTCTGTTGTCTGTGTTGTTTATATGTCACCATCTACAGTTATCTCCTCTTTTAAAGAGAACTGCTTTGCCCAGTAAGATAATTCTGGATGCTAGCTAATGATGGGAAGTAGGAGCTGGTGGAGAGCAATGGAACTCCAACACTTGCCATGGGCAGAATTTCTGTATCTGAGATAGTTACAGCATCTTTAGTACAGCCTTGCCTTGCAGCACTAGCCCAGCATCAGCTCTCAGGGGTTAAGACAGTGACATATAACAGCTGAAAAGGGGAGCAGGGGAATTCTTGTAGGCATTCTCTGCTCAATAGTTGCATGTGCCATGCAGTGCCATGCAGTGCCATGTCTCCCTGACACTGGTGTCATACCTGTTAATGGCTTCTGGAGAGGAATGTTTGGGATATGTGGTGGTTGTTTTTGCTGTCAGCTGAGGGCTACATTCAGGAATTTGAAGGTAATATTTCCCTCAATTCCTGTGCAGACATGGCACAGCTCTGGCTGTTGAGTCCCCTGGCACTTCCAGAGATCCAGAGTTGGAAATCATAGTTTGGAAATAAAGCAGTACCAGACACTGGGGTTTTTATCCTCGCTACTTTACTCTTCCCTTGCTTTCTTTGTTTGAATTCTAGTTAATCTCACCCCATCTTTCATTTAACTAAAAAATACACAGGCTTTTTCATGTGCTCATTTTCCTATGCTATTTATCCCCAAAATTTGATTCCCAAGTCATAATGTTTTATACAGACAGGGAAGCATTCTGTGTCTAAATTGGTGCAATCATGAGTAAATAACACACAGGTAAACTTCTCAAAAAATGTCAGTGTAGAGGTACTGTGACTACATGAATGTTGACAGGCTAATAAACACATAAAACTGTGGACTGAGTTTTGTACATCAATGTGAGGATGATATCCATCCCTTCCTGCTCTTAGGATGTGTGTGTGCATTCCCATTCTGCCTTTTACAGGCCTGGTAGCTCATCTTTAATAAATCAAAGGCAGCTATTTCTTGCTTGTTTGCTCTCTGAAGGAGACGATTTCAAGTCATGCCCTAAACAGTTTTGACACACAAATGATGTCTGGTGAAAAGTGCTAAAGGTGCTTTTATTTACAGATGTGTTGAGAAATACTCAAGGAAATGAGTTTATCTTCTCTCTTTCTCACAGGAGGAGAATATGATGAGAGACATATTGTCCTTTTGTCCTCTATCTCTAAAGGAGGCTGGGTTCTTGTCATCCTGTGAAGAAACTCTTTTACAGTTGTCTAGCCAGGAGAGTTTCTACCGTATCTCCTTTGTTACTCCCAGGCACCCTGGTGACTCGGCTGACATTGATGTGAGGAGCATTTCTCTTCCCAGCCCGCCCCTGCATGCCTGCCGTACGGTCTGACACCTGTCAGCTGCCCGGAGCGCTGCTGCTGGAGCACCTCCTGCTTCCGTGGGCTCCTCCTTGTGCAGCCAGGGCTCAGCAGGAGCTGCAGGCTGCTGGCACACTTCTGGTTTTGATGTGAAATTAATTGACACAACTTGAATCTTTGCAGATGATGCCAGAAGGAAGAACAGAAGACCCGTGAGATAGCAAAGAACAAAGATGATGTGAAATTGTCTGTTGGCATTCTTCAGTTGGAGAGGTTTGACTTTTCTTTTGCAGCTTCGTTGCTTTGCCTTGCAGCCATATAAGCCTCCATTTACAGCTTTTGGGACTTGTGGTTGTCTCAACAGCTCTGTGGATTTCTTCAGCCAGGAGAGGTTCACAACTGTATGAAAAGATTTTTCATGCTTCTGTGCAGACTTATCTGTAAGACTGGGAAGTGGTGCCACACTTGTAGAAACTACTGGTGCTGGTGCCGGGTTTGGAAAAAGAGAAAAGTGAAGGAGTTGATTTTTGAATTAAGTTCCTGGGTGTAATGAAGGAGACTTTGTAATTGGAGTGTTACATAAATACTGTACCTTTTGTAAGGGCTTACTCGGGTAAGGTACTCTCATCTGCAAAATGGTAATTTGTTTCAGAGACCAAACTAATTTATATGGTTTTTTACACTCTACCTTTTATACAGGAAAATAGGTATATAAAGGTCCCTTTTTTCTTGCCCTTAGTACCTACCTCCTTCTCTGGGTCACACTAAAAAAAAACCTCTATGTTTTTTCAGAAGTTTATGGGATTTTTTGCTCTGCCTCCCTGAAAGCTTCACAAATGATGACAGCTAAAGACATAAATAGTGTCTTAACAGTACATATCGGAGATTTGCATATGTTCAGAAATTTACCATCCTTGTTTCCAAGAAAAGTGAGGATGAATCACTCTCCAGAGGGGCTGTCTTCTCTTTGCTGACTGTAGAGGAACTTTAGCTTGGTGTGAGGAAGCTGAAGTTATAGGTACCATTCATCTGAGCCAAGAAAAACTATTCCTCTTCTGAAGGAGAGATTGAGCTGGTTCTAAAACACAGAGTAATGGGAAAGTGAAGCATGTTCAGATACCATGTGAAGGGCAGAGGTGTGCACTAAGAGCCTGTCATACCAAGAAGTAAGAGCAGTTATGGAGGCACTTCACAGGAGTACAGATCCAGTTGACTGGAAAAAAGATGTCTTTTTCAAGGCAGGTAATGTTTGAAAGTAGAAATGATGATTTTCATCTCTAAATAATGAATGTAGAGATTTGTATGTACAGACATGTATTGCCATGTATTGAGAAATCCACCCATATTCTGGGCACCTATAACTCTGTCTAAATGATGTGTGCCAGTTCCAGTCCAGAAGGAATTTAAGCACCTTTACACAAGTGTGACAACCTGATCAAGTCTTTGGTGTACACACAAGGAATGCAGCTTTCTGCACTTTAAAGATCCACAGAGTAGTCTAGGTTGGAAGGGAATGCTGTGACCTGTCTTGTCAAATCCCTGTACAAAGCATGGCCAGCCAAAAAAGGTTGCTCAAGATTGTGTCCAGTCAAGTTCTGAGTATCTCCAGGGATGGAGATTCCTTAATTTCTCTAAGCAGCACGTTCCAGTGTTTAAACACCATTGTTAGTGGTAAAGAATAGAAATATTCTGCTATCTAGTGGGGATTTCCTTGTTTCAGCCTCTCTGTTGCCTCTCATCCTGTTGCTGTGTACCTTTCAGAAGAGCCTGAGTTTATTTCATCTACATTTTCCCATTAGGTAACTGTAGACAGCAGTAAGATCCCCCCATGAAGCCTTCTCTCCATGCTGAACAAACCCATCTTTCTCAACCTCTCCTTTGCCATCCTGTGTTCCCTGAAGACTTTGGTGACTCCTGGGCTTGTTCCAGTGTACTGATGTCTGTCTGATATTGGTGAACTCCAAAGAGAACACAACAGTCCAGAAGTGGTCTCACATGTACTGAGTAGCAGGGAAGAATCACTCACATGTACTGAGTAGCAGTGTTGCCATTACAGAACTTGCAGTTCTTACAGCTACTTTGGAAGTACTTTTTCCACTGTCAGCTTTGAGAAGAAATTTCTTGCGTACACTTTAAATTCACCACAAATAGAGATGAATGATAGGTGGCTATTTGAGCACATAAAGGTGCTAGAAACATAAGAGGCATTAGTAGTTTTATCTTTAGATTGTGCTATTTCTGTTTGAAACAGCAATTTCAATAACATTCATCACACTAAAGAATCCATTGGTAAGAAGTGAGATATTATTAAAAAGGTATAGAAGAACTTTTATCCAGTTTGTCCTTTATAATCTCTATAGACGTCCTGTACCTGTGAAAGAACTTGACCCCTTAGCAGGCATTTTGGAAATATGTATTGCCTTCATAGATAACTGCTTAGTAATGAAAGTACTCTAATTTTGTACAAAAACAAAACTAAAGCATACATATATATGTATATACATATATGCAGTGTTCAAAGCCAAAGACTCCTGGGTCACTTTTAAATGATGGCCACAGAAAATGTTGAGAAACATGAATTTATAATTTAAATAGATAACATTCTCTTGAGTATCTTTAAGAAACCAGGACTATTCTTATCGCTAAGACTGAAGGCTTCCATTTGCAAATATGTACCTGCCTCTTCTATTAGGAGAGGGTTGATTAAGATTTTGGCTACCCTGCTTGCAAGGGGTGATCAAAACATTATATAGCAGTTCCAGGTTCCAAGAGAGGAAGTAACTTTCCATTATGGATAATAAAGTGCTAATGATAAATTGGCTGTAATAGTTAGAGGCCTGGCCAAAGCTCTTGACTTACTGAGGCATGATCACATTATGTATGCTGATTAAAATATGAAATTAAGGACTATTTTTATAGAAAAATTTCAAGATCTATATCAGAACTATTCCCACTTAGAAACCAAACTGGAATTCTTAGTGACAAATATTCTGGTTTATAATAGTTTTATATGGGGCTATTAGTAAATCCAAATTTCATTTGATATCGCCTCCATCTTTGCTTTTGTTAATTGAGGACTAGCATAATCAGCTTTATAATAATTGGTGGAAAAATACTAGCTTTGGTTTTTGCAAATGCATCTCCTATTGGCTGGAATTAGCATCCAGATATGATCAAAATTTTACATTTAGAGAAACAGTTCTGTTTTTTCCAGTAGTTTTAAAATAAACACAAAAGTGATACATAGGTATTATCTAGTATAAAGATATATATTTTTATTCTAAATAATTACTGAAAAATTAGGTGAAATATAACTAGGGGGGGTTAATTTTAGATATATTTGTCAGTCCAAATTGATTCTTGGAAGAATATATTATATTTGTCACCTTCAATTAAATTAATTTGATGGTTCAATAAACTAAATGATGGAGCAAATAAAGCACCACAAATAGAAAGTTGTTAATGTTTCTCCTCGTTCTGGATTATCTTACAATTTAACACACTTTTTGTCTCTTGATATCTGTGCTGTTATACAGTTGTATTTGCCAGAAAAAACAGCCAAAGCATCATTCATCTATTGTAACAGCTCTCTGACAAACTAATGCATCCTGGATACAGGGACCTTTTATGCTTTTTCTGTTTTTTATGTAGGAATTCTAAATGGTTAGAAATAGAGAAGATGTGCTGTTTCAAGGGCTACAGGGGTTCAAAACCTCTGCCATTTATGTTGGTGAGAACTCACTGTAGCAAATAATTTGAAATGTGGTTTTTTCCCTTTCAAATTTCATCTGAAAACAAGCATAGAAGATAGAATTTCTGTCAGTGTCAAGAGGTAGGAATAAATTATTTAAGAAAAATAGTAGTAGAAAAACATGGCTAGGCACCTGCACACTCCCCTACCCCCTGCCCCGTCTTCCTGTAGACCGACACAATTAATTTCAGATTTTCAGCTAAACTTGCTTTTAAAGGGTCATCCTGGGATCTTTTAACTTCATCTTGCAGATGAACAGTCTCTATGTGATCAAAACTGAAAAACAGAAGATATCAGAACCCAGGGACACTCTAGGCTATGAGAGAACCTCCAAGATAATGGATGAAGGTGCTTTGAAACAGTCCAAGAACACCAGCAAATTCTACATAACAACTTGGGGGCTGGAGATGACACAAACAGGACATTTTATATCATAGGAAGATGGGGTAATGGCATTTGTAGTATGGACAAGAGCCATTACTTGAAGATGCAGTTCTTTAGTTAAAGCTGGAACAGAAGAGAATAATTTTATTTTGTTACTCTTAGTCAGATATTAGCTATTGAGTATTTTTTTTAATGGACAGATGGCCCTCATGAAATATTTTTCCTAGTTTTTTTTGTAGATCTTTTGCTTTAGAGGATATTAAGGAAGAATTGACTTTAATAAATTTACACAGAAGCAATCCAAAAGTATTAAAAGGAATGTGTAAGAAGACATAGCGTGCAGGGCTTTGTGAAGAGCTTTGCAGGTTGATCAGAATACTTGATTCTGAGTCTTCATCTTCTATAAGATATCCTGTAGGCAGAGGAAGAACTCCAGCAGATTTTCCAGGCACGATTTCCTTTTACAAGAAACGTGACTCTTGAATTTTCATGGCAGCCTGTTAAGGCAGAAGATCACATTTGTTGCATTGTCTGATAGGGCAAACACTCAGACCTGTGGCCAAGGTGCTGACCAAACCTTGATTTCTTAAGCTCAGATTCCCAAAGTTAGGCAGACCTAATTTGTGATCCACCTTTGGAAAAGGAAAATAATTTAGTCTGCAGCCTTTTGTACCCAGATAATTGTGAATCGCTGGGATGAATTACGGATTGCCAAACCTATAAGGGAAAGATGTACCAGAATGACTTTGGAGGGATTTGTAGTGCCCTTAGCTACCACTTCCTTATTTTTGTTGATCAGGTCTTGCCTTATGAGTATGAACAACAAAATAAATCTGTCCTGGGGCAGGTAAGCACCAATATTTAATGATAAGAATAAACTTCTTTGAGGGCTGAATGTGTGAGAGCAGCCTTGGAAAAAAAGAAAGGCTTTAAGTAAATATTTGTGGTGCCAGAATGTAGGGAAGATTAGAAGCCTCACAATACAGAACATTAAGCAATACCTTTTATTTGGTATATTCTGTCATTTTGACTTCTACTGTGGGGATATTAATTTATTTTGAAAAATTTTATTGACTCACAAAAGTTTGGACTTTCTAGCTATTCTTGGGGGATGTGTGGTCCATTGAAGGCCTAATATACCATCTAAGTTCTTAAAGATAATTACATTCCCCATTTCCATTTTTGTTATGCATTGCATGCATTTTTCAAGACAAAGATGTCTTACATCTCCTGTATGTGTGGCTAGTCTTTTGCTTTTCCAATAATTTGCTTTATGGTATTCCATGGATGCAATATTACCATCCCTCATTTCCTTCAGTGTGCATTGGCAATTAAATTCTTGTCTGTTTGAATACATTTTGTGTTTACTTAGTGCCTCTTCCTCTGAGGAACCCAATATTATACAAGTATTAGGCCTTAGGATCATTTTAGCACACAAGGGATGTGCCTTAGCCTGTTTCTTGAGACATTCATATAAATGGCTTTCATAAAGGGCTTTCACCTCCACATACACACTCTGGATGGTTGAGAAATTGTACTGTTTTCTACTGGACTCTGGTATGAAAAAAAATCAGTTAATTGGTTGCTCTCAGATCTTGGCTGAAGTGATCTTCCAGAGCAAGCTACTGTCAGAGGTGGAGACCCCAGTGCTCAATCTTGTTCTAGGCTTGTGTCATCTAGCTACCCCCAGGCCCTCCAAAACACCCTCACATGTTCACTTTAAGAAAATGTGGACAACTTCCTTTCCCAGTGCCTTGAAAACCTTGCATGTATTTGAAATGAGATGAGATGAGATGAGAACCAGGGGCTGATGAGCTCTATCCCTCCCTCTGCCCCTAAATCTCCTTTAGCCATTGTCATTCTGCAGCTCTTTGGGATTCTCAGCTGCCTCAGTGAGGAGGTGAGGCTGTCTAAACAAACCTACATTATATAAATCTCTCTTTAGCATTTAGTAACATCTGTAGTATTTAGTAATATCTGTAATATCTAGTAATTCCTTCATGCTAATGAGAGTGATTATTTATCATGGTTTAGTTCTCATTATTATTCATGTGTTTCTGTCACTAAAGGTAACATTTTATCCAAGTAATTTCCCAATAAAACCAGCTAGGCCTAGTTCTTCTTTATTTCTGCATGTCTTTGTGGCTGGTCCCATCTCCTTTGGCTCAGAAAGGACGATTAATTATTCTACTTGATCTTCAGTTATTATGGGAATACTATGTAAATTATTCCAAAAATGTCCTGTTTTAGATTTCATTTTTTATCTTCAATATGACCTGGGTATTATAAAATGTGAGAATTGCATGTTTTCTAGCACACTTAGATTTAAAAAATGTGCATGTATTTTTTTTACAGGTCTTGTGGCCTGTTGTTTATTTTGTGCGTTAGTGATATATTTCTATGCCTTCTAAATTAGGTATCCTGGTTTCTAACTAGGAGCTTACTCTCCCTAGTGTCTAAAAATTATGTCCTTAGCAATTCAAAATGTGTATTCCTTAGCAATTGAAAAGATGCTTTTTTAGAACTCAGCTGGCAGAAGTAACAAAAATGCTTTCTATCTTCTAGATACTAGGTAAATGCTTTTTTTGTTTTTCCAAGTGTGAAGAAAAACTCTTTTATTTGATGAGAACTGTGGGTCACATGTATTTGTTTGAGGGCTTTTTTTTTCTGAAAAGCTTCAGTGCTGTGAGTAGAATTTTGGTTCACAGGAAAGAACACATGGCATGAGTGAGAGGTCCAGTATACCTTGGAGGGGTACAGCTTTGCTGCTGCTGCTCATGTCAAGCAGTCTCAGATGTTTTCCTGATGTTTCAACTACAAATGTGCATGAGCCCGTTCTCTTCCCCCAAGGACTGTCTCAGGCTGGTTACATTGAGTCCCTTTAATATGTTTTCTGTCACTGTTGTAGCAACAGTTTGTATTGCTCTTTGCAGATATTTACATTTTCTTCGTTGACCCAGTAAAGAATAGCTTATGCACCAAATGTTCGCTCATTTATTTATCAAACTGAAGATACATGAATAAAACCAGGGAACTCAAAATACATTTGCATTCTTTTATTCTTTCATTCTACTTGAAATATAAGAAAATTAATCATTCCAGTGAGGATTTGTGGTAGCTGAAATGCATGCCTAAGAATTTCTAAAAAATTTTTAGTTTTCATATTTTCTACCTTTTATTTTAAAAGATTTTTCTTAAATTTGGTTATAGAAAGTTTCTGAAAAATAATGTTTGGCTCAGTAGTATCCACATTTTGTCTTCTGCACTTGCTTTATTTTATTAAGGAATTTTTCTCATCAGAATAAATATACTGTTTATTGCTTCTTAGAAGGAGAAAGTCTTCTGAATCAAGAATGGGTGCACATTTAGAACTGTTAATTTTGCTACTTCTTTCATTATCTAATGCTAGAGAAGTTATGAGGGTAATTCTATGTTTAGCACCTTTTCATCTGCTTTCTTAGCAAAGTTTATGCGTTTTAAATTGCTTATGTGGTGGGTAAAATCAAGTAGTATTCTGGAACAGAACCATGACACCTGGGTTGTACTCTTCAACTTGTAAATCCTAGGGCAGATTTACACTCAATTTAAACTGTTCATTATCTGGTCCTGTGACTCTTGTCTTCCTGACCCCTCAATGGTTGTTTCAAATCCTCTTTCTTCAGTATCCTTCTCATCTGGGAAGTGTTGCCGTGGGATTATCTCTCCCATTTGCTTGGTTGGTGTTTTAAACATTAAACTAACATTAAAAAGATAACATAAAACTCCTCTTCTTTGGACAGTAAGTATCTCTGAGTGAACTCCAAGCAGCTTGCCTTAGGGATGCTGTAAATACACTTTCTGTATGAGATCTATTCTGATCATAGGTTGGGGTCTACTTTAATCTAATATGAGGACCTCAGGTTTACCAGAGAAGGTTCTCACGGTGGGAGGTACAAGATGGTAGTACAAGATGGTAGTATCTGGACTGACTTCAAGGAAACAGGAACATCAGATGATCAGAAATTAAAGACTGTAAGGAAAATCAGAAATTTATCCTGTATGACTACATAGGCCCACAATCAAAGAACAAGACTATTCCACTAGTCTCTTGAGATAGCTGAGGCTAAATAACTTCAGAGGCTAAATAAATCTGAGGCTAAATAGCTCCTTCTCCTACTCCTTCCAAATATTTGCAGAAGACAGCATTTCAGCTCTTTCCCTTGTCATGGTTTCGCTTTCCTGTAGGGTTTATACCTGTTAGTATAATAAGTAAATAAGGCTTCCTGCCATGAGATAATTACCCATTAGCAGAAATTACAGTACCTATTAGTCAGAAATTTAGTTTTCATTCCCTGATGTGCCAATTGTCTGAGCATTTGAAGAGGCAGGCAGGAGGTAGGTATGGTAAGAAGAGCTGGAAGAAAGGAAAAGCCTCCACTCTGATATAATGGAAGAATACTAGGTACCCTACTTGGGCAAATGAAAATGATGGCACCCAAAAAGCTTCTTTGTACCACTTTAAAAGCAGAGTATAAACTGCAATCAGATTTGGAGTGAGTAAAGTAAGCAAGCTTAAATGGAAAATGGGATCTTTATGTTACAAATGTTTTACTTACGTTATAGGTTAAAACTCTTGGTTCTGTAGTGAGCAGCGCATGGGGACACCTTGTCTGTGTTCAGACATGGTTCTGTCTGCTCTTCTGTAGGTTGGAACAGATGTGAACTACAGTCTGAGGAAACTCCTCTCCTCTTCCTTCCTTCCTTTTATAGGGATTTTTCATGTACAACAAAAAAACCCAACCAACCAATCAAAAAAAAACCAACCCCAAAAACAAACAAACAAAAAAACCCAAACCAAAATCCAAACACACCCCCCCCCCCAAAAGCANACCCAAACCAAAATCCAAACACACCCCCCCCAGAAAGTTAGCTGTATTTTCATGCACTGCTCTAGAAAAAAAATAGTCCCAAAACATTTTGGATGTAGCCATTAGTTAGCCTTTAGGTTGGGAAACATAGACCCAGCAACCATTCAGACACCCATGAAATAATGTTCCAAGTAACCATTTTTTGAAGCCATATCTTGAAAAACCTCTGCATGCAAAATGAGCCTGAATCAGGAAAATCCTTTTACACAGAAAATGGACTCAGATTAGGAAGCATCTTTAAAGAGGTGATTACAGCTACCCACAATATTAAATATGAGGGAAAATTTATGACTTGATTTCAGAGAAAAAGTTGAATGAGTAA
>VWYI01031668.1:0-18512 GCA_013399455.1 Anthoscopus minutus | reverse complement strand
GCAAGAAAAAGGCAATCCCTATCTACATCTGGGAACAATTCAGTGGTCCAGAAGAGAGAGTCACCAGTGAAAACACAGGTATCAGCTCATTTGCCTGCAACTCAGAAATTTACTACTCTTTATTGTTTTCCCTCATGACCTTCGTCATTGCTCAGAAACTGTTCTACCTGTAAACATACATTAAACATATTATACACACATTGATATGCTTATATTAGTACATTCTACATGTACATTAGTACATATTCTCTAGATATATATTCATTAAATATATTATTGCTGGGGTTGTTCAGCCTGGAGAAGAAAAGGCTCCAGGAAGACTTCACTGCAAACTTCCACACCTCAAGGGGGCTTATAAAAACAAGGGAGAGGAACTTTTATACAGGCACATAGTGACAGGATGAGGGCAATATTTTTAAACTTCAAGAGGATGAGTTTAGATTAGATATTAGAAAGAAACTTTTCCTCAGATGTGGTGAAGCCCTGGCACAGGTTACCCAGAGAAGCTGTGGCTGCCCTATCCCTAGAAGTGTTAAAGACCAGGTTGGATGAGGCTCTGAGCAGACTGATCTAGTAAAAAATGTCCCTGCCCATGGTAGAGGGATTGGAGCTAGATGATCTTTAAGGTCCCTCCAATCCAAACCATTTGACAATTCTATGATTCTATGATTACAAAACAACAATTCTTGACCAGTTGGAAGTTCTGCATTTCTGTCAACCAGTACCCTCTTTTAAATCATCATATGGATACCTTTCTCTGGTAAAGTTCCCATAATTAGGATTATGCTTCTTTTCTTAGAAGCATAATCCCAAATTTCTTTATTTGCAGAACAATTCTTAGTAACTTTGAAAGCTGCACCGTGCCACCAGAAAAATTTACCCTTATTGATACTTCCATCATTAATCATAAGAACTAGGTCAGAAGTTTGACCTAATGCAGATATAGTTTTGTTTATGTCTATTACAAGACATGTTCTTAGAGCACAGAGGTAGGAACTGCACAAGGGAACACCTTTTATACTAAGCAAGACTTTCTCATTTTATCCACGGGTATTTTCTTTGGCATGTGATGTGAGCCACCATCATTAGAAACCCCTTGTCCAACCATTGCCTACGTTTCTTTCCAAGAAATCTGAACACCAGGACATCTTCTTACAAATGTAAGTTACTCAAAAGAGGCGGTTTTGACCTGGTCTCGAGGGTGAGGCATTAAAACTGTCTTCTCCCTCCACATATCAATCCCTAATAATTAATATAGAAATATAGATGGATTTCTCCCCTCACCTTCACCCTCTAGTTCAATTTAGCTGGGCTTTGCTCTCTGGGAGGTGTATTTAAACAGGAACAGGGAGGAGTGCACAAAATTAGGAAGTTCTGTGTGGCAGAGTAGTTACCTGGTTCTACCTAGGTGCCATGGGAACCAGCCACAAATCAGCTGAAAACAGGTATTCTTCACTGGGCATTACAAGTTGACGGGTGTGTGTTGAAAGCCAGTTACCTACCTTGTCTCGAATCCCTTGTCTCATAACTTCTCTTTCAGCCTCCATCTTGGCATATTTGGCTTTCCTCTCTTCCTCTTGTTGCCGAAGGGCTTCCTGTCGTTCCTCTTCTTTCTTAGCGGCATCTGGGTCTTTCTCCTCATCCCCACCCAGCATCTTTCCCATGTCTTTGGTAGCTCCTAGAGAAAGCACAAGAGAAAGGCCGCTCTGTAATATTGTGGTAAAAACCTCCAGGATGAAAGCTCTCTCTTTCCCACACTCAGGGCCATCTATCATTCCCTCTGCATCTGGAAAGGTTTCTCCTTTCAGTGAGGAGGCAGCACACTCTCCCCCCAGGCAGGAGGCTGGCAAAGCCCTTAACCTGATCAGATAGGTTACCTGGCACTGGTAGGAGAAGCACAGCAGCACAAGGAAGAGGCTGTATTCGTGGAATTGTGTGATGTCAGCACAGTTTGTTTGCAGTCCTGAAAAGGACAAGCTGCCATCCACACCACATTTTCACTTCATCAGCTCAGCCAAATGACTGGAGATTGCTTTTGAAGGGTCTTTAATGTAACAGGCAGGTAATACATCCAAAACAAAATAACACCAGTGCTGGGAAAGGAATTCAAAATTTTGCAGGGATAAGCAATCACATTCTTAATTGTCAGAAATTACACATCCCATGACAGGTAGGACCACATGGCATCAGCAAACAGTTGGAGTTGATGAATTCTAGGCTCCTACCACGGATCAGAAAGAAGCAGAATCTTTACATGTCTCTTATCAGTTCTTGGACATCACAGCCTGTAATGCTTAGTACCTAGGTGTGATCATGGCTTTGTCTTGTTCCACTGCTGAATACAGCAGTCCCTATATGTTCCTGAGGCAGTTTTTTGTTGTTATGCAAAATCCTTGCACAACCATGCAAATGAGGAGGTTTCCTGCATGCCCCTTTATCCCTAAAGTGCTGCATAAATCCATTTATCCTGTATTTCAGAGACATTTTTATCAGCAAATAACTGTCAGTCATCCAGCCAGGGAGAAAAACAGTTGCTGAGGAAAGGGGCAGAGCAGATACTGTGATACAGCATCATCAGGGCAGTGGAGGGCAGCAGCAGGATCAGGCCTGGTTACATGGATGAAAAGAAGACACATGTCCTTTGGGAGCAGCGTTGGGCCTTGCCTGCAGCGGGAAAACACTGCATCTTTTACTAAACGAGATTCCTTCATCCTGAAAAAACACTGTAGGTCCTTAATGCTGAGTCAGGACACCTCCACATTGGCTCATTGCTGCCTGAGATTAACGGAATTAATCTGAGACAGCCTTGTTCTTACACATAGTCACAAGTATACATATTCAACACATCTTGTTTTGCATAAAGCAGAGATTTCTGGCCTTTACAAAGGATTGGGCTGAAAGGAGACACTATCAAAGACCTGCCAAGTAATAGTGTGTTGGCTCTATCAAAGGCTAAGCGAAGGAAAGATGTTCTCACAACCCCTTATAAATTACCATTATAAATTACTCTTCAGTGTGTCAACACCGCTGGAGGATTGTGATTGCTCTTGCTTGCCACAGCAGTTCCTGGGATAGTGATCGTGAAACCTTGATCCTTAAGGGAAGAATCATCTTCAACCTGTCAGAATGATTCCTCCTGATCTGCTGTAGTGGTGACACTTAACAGATCAGCTATTGCTTCTAATAACCACCAAGGAATTTTTAAAGAGGTAAGCAGATCCCTTTTCTCTCCACATTTCTTTTCCAGGTTACATATTTTCCCAGAATCATAAGCTGACAGTGACCCTGAATCAAAATAACTCTCTTAATTCCCCAAAAAGTGACAGAGAAATTTCCCCTTTACATCTCCCACAAAGAAGCATGAGGAAACTGGTAATTTTAAACCTTACAAGATCTAGTTGTAATACACAGGGGGGGTTTTTTGCCTGGCGGGAAATAATAGTAAACATGACTGTCTCTATTCAGCTGCCTAACCACAAACCTCTTGACACTTCCATTGTTAGGAAATCTGTGGCTTAAAACAAAAAGACCTCTAGGGACCCCAGACAAACCCCACCTGGAATATTCATGGTCCTGTCTACTGTCAGCCTTCCTCTACTACCATTTTGCATCCTTCACTGCAGGATCAGAGTAGTACAGAAACTCTTGCATAGCGATGCAAAATTTACCCAGACCATCTGGTGATTTCTTTCCTGTAGTGCAAGGAAGGCTAACTGAAATTGCAAGTAAGCTAAAATTTCACAGCATGCTAAAAGGAAATACAGCCTAGTTGTGTCACACATCCCTATTGTAGGAACCTCTCTAAGCAGCCTTATTGTGCAAACAACAGTTATCACAAATCTGACTAGCACCTTTAATTTCTGGGTCCCACTCAAAAGATTTTTCCACTGATCAAACTAATTTGGGTTCAATAATGTATCAAGTGTATCTTTTTATAGCTTCTCTTCAGTTAGAGCCACTCAGACAGCATAATACTCTAGTTATGTAGGAAACAGAATTCAGCTGCAGAAAGAGATTTTTTCCCCTTTAAGCACTACTTCTAGGCTATCATTAAGCTACAATGTCAGTTCAGCTCATCATGTAAGAAGTGAAATTGCACAACTTTCTTTTATTTCCTTGACAGGACCAAGCTTTTAAATAAATAAAGCATTTTGTTCTGCAGCCATTCACCATACAGGACACTTAGAAGAAGAAGAAGGATGCTCATAGATTCTCTTAATTCACCTCTAATTTCAAAGTCACCCTCTAAGTGCTCAAAATGCTACTCTGTGGTATCACTGTTAACTAATTGGAAGGAAATGTATTATGAGAACCAACCTTTTTACACTACACTTTAAGTAAGGAATCTTGTGTCACTTTTAGGAAAGCTTTTTTCTCACTGCCTTTGTTCTTCATCCTAAACTGTAGGCTTTGCTAACATTCCTCGGATAACAGCTTCTGGTTTTAGCAGTTCAGCAGCAAAGATTCCAGAGAATTCATCTATGTGCATCTGAGGCATCTCAATTATGGGCACAAGCAGAAGGAAAGAGCAGTTGTTCTGTCCTTAAGCCCACTTTAGAAGCTTCCAAGGAAACAGGGGAAAGATACACTTTCTGAATCTGTTCGTATGATAAAACTGGGAGGTTTTGTCTTTATTTTGTCTTTTTGTCTTTCATGCCCCAATCATGACATATACCTCAACACAAAGAGAAATCAGAGACTGCCACACTGCTCACTAATCTGTAAGGAGTTTCAATCAACATTATTTATAACATCTTTAGACAAAGCTACAGAAAGGAAACAGAAAAAAGGAAACAGAAATGGCTAAAGCTCCAGGACAACATGTGCCAGCTGTCACACAGCTACACACAGCCTTGCCCTCAAAGGAAAAAAAAACTTCCATATGGAAAACCATCCCAGAAGTGGTGTGAAAATAAGTGGCATGGCAGTCATTTCAAAGTAATAGTAGCTCTCTTAATCCATATAGGATTAAAAATCAAGTCTTAAGCCAGATACTATGGGTGCACTCAGATATGATGTGCTGGTTTTGGCCAAGGTAGAGTTAATTTTCTTCACAGAGAACTACTTATGGGTTGCATTTTGGATTTGTGCTGAATACAGTGATGATAGATACACTTCTGTTACTGCTGAGCAAGGCTTATGTAGAGACAATACCTTTTCTGCTTTTTGTACTGCCACACTGGTGAGGAAGCTGAGGGTGAAAGAAAAACTGGGAGAGGACATGGCCAGGACAGGTGACCTAAACTAACCAAACTAACCAAAGGGATATTCCAGAACAGTATTTAAAGCTATGTGAAAGGAGGAAGGAGGGAACATTTGAGTGACATCATTTGTCTTTCCAAATCACTGTGAGGCACGAGGGGGCCCTGCTGTCCTGGAAATGAGAAACACCTGCCTGCCCACGGGAAACAGTGAATTAATTCCTTGCTTTGCATTGCTTGCATACGTGGCTTTTGCTTTCCCTGTTAAACTGCCATTAATTCAAACCCACAGGTTTTCTAGCTGGTGGAGGGGTGAGCGAGCAGTTGAATGGTGCTTGGTTGCTGGCTGGGGTTAAAACATGACATTTGCATTCCTGTGAGTTTTGCTGGGCTAAATTCTCATTAAGCATTTGGAAAAGAACAATATAGTTGTTTAGGTACAAAATACGTGGATGACATTCCCCAGTGAAACAGCAGAAAAGCAGGTCATCTGTCTGGAACGCAGTTTTACAGTAAAGGCTTTGGGGTTGTGCTGGACAACAAGGTGACCACAAGCTCAAAATGAGTCCTTGCAGCAGATGAGGTTAGTCTTCTGGGCTGCATTAGGAGCGCTGTTGTAAAGAGGTTTCAGGATCCTTCCCATCTCAGCCCTGTTGTGACCAAATTTGGAGTGATATGCCCAGTTCTGGGCTTCAAGATACAAAAGAGAGATGGAGCTCCTGCAGTGAGAGAGAAAAGAAGTGAGACAGCCATGAAGACATTTAGGATGCTCAAGGGTCTTTGGTACAAGAAGAGCTTGAGAGAGCTGGGACTGCTTAGCCTTGAGAGGAGAAGGTTTAAGGGGTTCCAGTAGTATGTGTAAACACCCAACAAAACAGAATGAATGCAATTCATAGGAGTAGAGATAATGTGTACAAACTCAAGAACAAGGAATATAAATTAAATATTAGAAAAAATAAATTTAGTTGCCAAAAGTCACTGTGAAGTCTCCATCTGTGGAGGTATTAAAAAATTCATAAGCCACAGCCTTGAGCAATCTGCTGTAGGTAACCCTGTCTGAGAATGAGGTTGGACTAAGACTACCCTTGTAGATGAGCAGCAACATCCAGTATTGTGTGACTCTGTGAGACCTCACAAGTAAGTGCTTTGAATTACATTTGAAAGTGACTGAAGTTAATTTTCAAGGAAAAGGGTGAACACAACATGCCCAAACATATCCTGTATCTGAAGAAAAGTAAATTCCTAACTGCCAGTTATAGAAGCACCACCAACCATAAGCTAAGCCCTCAATTGACTGACTGACATCAATCCAGGTTTCATGCAGAAAATGTAAACTCGCAAATCAAATTGAAAGAGCACTATTGAATTTGCTCCTTGATTAAAAAAAAGTCCTAAATATGGCAGGCAAGATTGTGTACTGGGAAAGCCGCAGGATTAAGATTACTAAAGTTGATTAGGCCTTCTAATTAATTACATCTTAGCGCTTCTAAATTAATTACAGAATTATGGAAATTTGCACACACCATTGTTTCAGGTAAGATAATTACATAACATCAAAAGCTTTTCCTTTGCACAAATCTCACTTCATATTGTAGACAAGTAATACCCAAACCTGTCTTTCAAAATGCATGCATGTGTGTATGCTTAGATCAGAGAGTGGTGCAGATGTTCTCCCTCTCAACCACAGGTTTCAGAGGAAAGAGCAAGAGGTTTACCTGAAACAGGCGTGCGCTGAGGGAATTTTACAGGTTTTGTTTTTTTTTTTAAGTACTATTTGTGGCTGAGGCACATTTAGATTGAACAGACAGGACAACAGATTCCTCAGAGTGTCTAAATCACAGCATGTCTCTTTACCACATCTTGCAAACATAAGGAGCTAATCACAGAGTACTATTCTGGAGTGGGAATGGGTCACTCATTTTTACAGAATCACTTCAGAACCAGAACTAAGTATGTTTTATTGATATAAGTGAAGATCATCAAGGCTATGATATAAAGCATATGTCTGAAAAAACAACCAAAATATCTGACTTCCTCCTGCTACAGTTTCAACAAAAATGAAACAGCCCTTCAGGAAGGTATTGTGTAACATTCAAAAGCGAACCATTCCATGAACATAAAAACCATGTTTATATATTAGTACTGAATAGCTGTAAAGGAACCAACGCAATTTATCAATTAACAAAAATCAATACACTTGCTGAAATGGATTAGTGATTCCTTTCAGAAACAAAGAACTCAGTTGAGAAGCTCATTTGAGAAATCATAGTAACTTGGAGAATGCTATTTTCTGGTCTTTTTGATAATGTGGGCATCTCTGATAAGGATCATTAGCATTTTATTAAATTAAGAAATTCTCAATGAAATTCAAAGCTCAGAGTAGACATGAATATCTCTCTCTGCTTACTTTGCCTGATCTGCTCATCACAAACTGAGAGGATGCATTTGTATGCATTTGCACTTCCTGGGACAATCTATGAGTTGATGCTTATGTCCAGGTCAGTGAGAAGTCTATCTTCTTGATCACTAACTTTTCTGTGATATCATGGGAAAGACACTGAAAGTATTCCATGAGGTTCATTTAGACCTATCAAGTGATGAGCCATGGGTCATAAGTCCTGTGCAAGTAATCTCATGGCAGAAGACAAATGGGTAAGAGGAAGGAGTAGAAAAGGAGCATTCAAAGCTTTAGTTCACTTTGTTTATAAATTAATGCTACTGAGAAAAGGTCTGCTACTGGGGATCTTTGCTTCCAGCCATTCCCCTTCCCCAGACTCAACATTCTCTGTCTCTGGTATCTGACTTCAGTCTTCCTCCCTCTCTCTCTGTATCCAACCCAGACAAATTGTATTGCCAAACAAGACTGGTTTTCTTACATAAAAAACTGGTAAGCTGAGTAAATTCTCTCTAAAGGTACATGAGATATTTAAGAATATTTGGAGGTAGAACAGCAACTATTTTGAAACATCACCACTATGGTAATGTGTCGTTTCCCCTGCAGACATCAAGGCAGGCTTTAAAGGCTGATGTTGAAGAGCCTTTTGCCAGCTTGGTACAAAGCCAAATGGAGGTACTTTGAATTTTCTAGAAATTATTTTTCCCACATTATTTGAGGTGGTAGTAGGTTGTAACATGCACAAGACCTATGTTTCATGCTACAGATGGGTATAGAAGCCAAAAAGTGAACGAAGTAGATAACCACTTTTACAGAAAAATGTCTTTCTTACAAGTTGATGAATAGTTTTCTTTGGCAGATAATGGAAAGTATGTTTTTACAGCAAGATGGTGTCAACCTCATTCAAATAATTTTTTTGCTAAAATCTTAGTCTCCATGTTTTTATCCCTGCAAAGTCTCCATCTCTGCACAGTGACAGTTTCTCTCTAGCTTCACAGAACAGTACAGTACTTGCACACAAAAAAAACCATCTATCTCCTGGTACCTTCACATTTGTGCAAAAAGTGTATCAATCCCCTTCCTATTGTCTCCTTCTAGCTTACAACTAGCAATTCATATTTGTAAGTGAATTCTTCACTTAGTATATTATTTATTTCTTTGCACTGGTGTCACGTCCTTTTAATACAATTTTAACTAATACAATAAAGTTCCCAGTTAAAGTTATGTGCGGACATCGTTTTCAGGTGATATTCATTTGATGTCTATTAGACCTGCAGTCCAATATCCTGGACCTTTGGAGCTCTCTTATTTTGCATTCAATCATAGGATCATGTAGGTTGGAAAAAACCTTTTAAGATCACCAATTCCAACTATTACCTAACACTGTGAAGTCCATCACCAACCATGTCCTGAAGTTCCATGTCTACACATATTTTAAATGCCTCCACAGACACTGACACTACCACTTCGCTGTTGCAGTCTGATGCAATGCTTGAGAACCCTTCTGCTGGAAAATATTTTCCTGATATTCAAGCTAAACCTTCACTGGTACAATTGGAGGCCATTTCCTCTCACCCTGTCCCTTGTTACCTGGGAGAAGAGACCAACCCACCTCATTTCAGGGAGTTGTAGAGTGATAAGATCACCTCTGAGCTCCCTTTTCTCCAGCCTAAACACTCCCAGCTTCCTCAGATGTTTCTCACAGGACTTGTTCTCCACACCCTTCCCCAGCTCCCTTGCCATTCTCTGGATATGCTCCAGCACCTCAGCGTCCTTCCTGTAGTGAAGGACTCAGAACTGGACACAGGACTCTATGTGGCCTCACCAGTGTCAAGTACAGGAGGAGAATCCTTGCCCTGGTCCTGCTGGCCACACCATTGCTGACACAGGCCAGGTGCCACTGGCTTTCTTGGCCACGTGGGCACACTGCTGGCTCATGTGCAGTGGCTGCCAGACAGCAGCCCCAGGTCCTTCTCTGCTGGGAAGCTTTCCAGACACTCTGCCCCAGTCTGTAGCACTGCATGGGGTTGTTGTGACCCAACAGCAGGACCTAGCACTTTGCTTGTCATTTGTTTTTGAGGTTTTTTAACTGCCAACCACAATTGCCATTTCATGGCATACTAGAAACCACCACTGGGCTAACACATATCTGTTACTGAAAATGATCCTATTGGTGTTTTTCCAGGTTGAAGCAGGTACTGCATTTTATAATCAGCTTCTGAAAAGTGTCAAACACTCTTGATGGGCTGTCAGTCATATCTGATTTGTATGCATCAGAGTTAGCATTCTTCTCATCACAAACTGTGACATGCACTTTCAATTTAGTATAGTTAATATCTCTGAGGCATGAGATATTCACTTCATTTATTAGCTTGCAAAACTCTGTTGCAAAAAAAAAAAACAAAAAAATTAAAAATGCACACTTTCTGGTTGAAATATATTCTCCTAATACTCTCTGATGGACTCATTCATTCTCTTTCTGCTCTGTGACCTTTCATGAAGCCTACAAGGCAGCATGAGGAATTATTTTCTGATACACAGTGTATGCCAAATAGCTATAAATATAATGACACCATTTCATACTGAGAACTAGAAGATGGTGGGGCATGATGAAATGATTGACACAAACATACAGAAAACAAACATACACCAACAAACAGAAATGTGCAAAGACAGAAACTGGGAAGGTTATCAGGTACCTCCGGCCTGGGTAAGGCTTTGCAAAAGAAATCTGGTTTCAGTTCCATAAGCAAACCTGTTTCACATTCTGCACAGGTTTCATTTTCATCTGACTGCATCATTCTGCACCTGAAGCCATGGTGAAGCACTTCTGCCACTGCCTTTGAAAACACACAGGCCTTTAGGACAAGCTATTGCTTCAGTCACTCATAAAAGTAATAATTGCATTGATTGGAAACATTGTCTTGAAATGTGAGTTCACATAAGCAAGTCCTGTTGAAGATGAAAACAGACAACTGGATCAAAGAATAGAATTTTAAAGCATAATTTACATTCCAGTTTCATTATACAAGCTTTTTCTGCAGTGTGGATATGTGTTTAAGTAACACACCCATAACTACAAACTTGTCATACAAGGAAACACCTGATGATGCACATGCAAAGGTCAGTGTTAGCAGCATCAGTGGGTCAGCCTGACCCAAAAATGTACCTTGGGCTAGGGCCATAGCAACATACAAATGCAGCTCATCACATGTCTGGCTCAGATCTCTGCACAGATAGAACTTAGGCTTTTGCTCACACATACTTCACACAGATGATCTAATAACAGTTACTGTGAAGGAGCACTCCCCCATTCCACACTGATGCCTGTTTCCACTGCAGAACAGCGCTAGGTTGCGAGTCTTCAAGATCCTGCAGCTGTGCAAAGAGGGGCCTGGAGGAGGTATCTTTGTTCCTGAGACCAACATACACTGCAGGCAGGTTTCTGAGACTTCTTTTACCTACCTCCTACCAGTTAAATCCTGCCCCAAGGCAGCAAGAGGAAAAACCAAAAAGCTGGAAACAAAAGCAATCATAGGTTTTCAGCACCCAGCACTAAGAGAATATTCAACCACTGTGCCCCCACTGGTTACAGGCAGCTTGTACAGGATGAGAAATGAAAATGATGCAGACATAATGGAGGGTGGTTCTGGGGTACCAGACTGAGCTGCCAGCTGAAAAGTGAATATCTGACTCTGCTTTTGGAGGGATCACTACTGCTCCAAGATACCTGGAGGGCCACATCTACTTATGCTGCAAAGTGTGTACAACCCTAGTTAAAATGCACTCTGCCTTGCTTTCAGGCACATTGTATAAATACAGTGCCAGATGCACCACATGAAAATAGCAATCCACACATTGTTCTTTTAAACTACTACACAAATTTCTTCCCTAAAAGGCAAGGTAATGCCTTTTATTACTTGGTAAGGGATTAAGAGACATTTTAAGATTAAGAAGATTTACAGCAATTAAGATAATGTAAATTTTTGTTACTGCTTCTGTTCAGAGCTGCTGCATGCACCTTTGGGAAGTACTCTTATTTCTCTTTCTCAGGAATTGTGTTGACCTTCATTGTTTGCATTGTAAAGCTTCTGAATGTAGGCAATTTTGAGACCAATCTACATTTGGAAGAGTGCAGTCATTTTTTCAGAGGAATATTTCATACAACCCCACAACCATAAAGCAGGAACAGCTTCCTGTATCACATATATGCAGTGGCTTCTGTTCCAGTTTTGACCAATAATCCCTGGCAAATGCTTGTCTTGTCCTCTTGACCGCTATGACACAGCTAGGATGTAGCTGTAAATAATCTCTGAACAGATTCTCTTTCTATTCCAGGGAGGTCTACTCCAGCTTGTCACAGATCTTCGGATGAGATTCCTCAGGCCAAGTGGAAGCACATACTTTAGGAGGAGAATTCTCCTCTGGACTTGCTCACCTCATATCTACTGATGGAGAAATGAACATAAGCATCTTGTTCACAGGAGCTCACCTGTACTGCAGTGTTCCGTCATTAGTAACATGCAGCTTGCAGAACCATCAGGAAAAAACCCAGAACTTAAAAGTAGATCTCCTCACCACAATATTTATTTGCCTGCAATTTATGATTGTTCCAGTTCTGCTTTCCCATTTCAGAGAAATTATTCACTTCAGCACTGAAAGAACAGCTGAATAATTAATAAATAAATTGCTAACTGTGTAAATCTCTGCTGCTCTACCAGATTTTCTAAATTCATTCTTGTGACAGATTCCAGATCTTCTCTGTTGCCTTGGAAAACTATGGTCTTCTCCACAATTTCTGACTGACAAGGTTTATGAGTCTCTTCAGAAAGCCCAGAAACAGTCTGTAAGATAATCCTGCTGACTGGAATCTTCCTGTTGCTTTAAAGAAAGGCTAAGAGAGGCTGCAGCAACACCATACAACAGTAAATTTGGTGACACGTTTAGTACACAAATATAGAATATTTCTAAATTGGCAGCCAGCACAAACCTTTCTAAAGACAGCTGTTAGGCTGAGGAAGTCAGAAGAACATGACTTCTCTCCCTGATGGGAAGCAAGTCACCTATCTCTGCTGCCACAGAGGGGTATTAAATGATGCTCCTATATGGACTTCCAAGTTCCAGGTTTCTCATATTATATCTGGGGCAGGAGTGGAGGAGGATGTTGACAAGACCTTTTAAAGGTCCTTTCCAACATATTACTCGGTGATTTCTTACCAGATATCTTAAAATAATATATTAGCACCAAAGCCAGATGAATTTGTTAAGTAGAAAGAGCAAGAAAACATTTTTTTTTAAAAACCCACAAAATCAACCAAACTAACTAATACAGAATAAACCAGAAGACCAGACATGCTAGCAAGATACTGTGGCTGCCTCAAGGACTTACACGGGAGATTGCAAACTATTCCCCTGGCCCCCCGCAGATTTTCTAAGAAAGCATATCTCCTTGAAAATGACTAACATATTGGTTGGAAGAAAGGACACTGCATAAGGGCACTGGGAAGAGCCACAAGCTAAACCATACCTGAAAGCATCCTCAAACAGGAAAGTTCTAAATAGACTTAGTCAAATCTTTTAGAATCTTTATAAGCTTCTCCCATGCAGTTGAATTCTTTTGATGAGATGTCATTGGGAACTTCTACAAAGCAGCAAGAGAAGTTTAAACAGCTTTAATAGAGCAAAGCTGGTAAAAACACGTAACAGGAAAGATAGAGACTCCTTAGAAATAATTACTTCATTTATTTTCTTAATATGCTTCAAGAACTATGGATGTTTGGCAATAGTAGCATAGCAATAAACTGATGGTGTGGTGCTTCTTGGTAGCTACAGTGATTTCAGTGGGATGATACTACACTAGAGAAAAGCATTCTTCAGAATATGCTTTTACTCTAGTTAGGAGCTTGTAAGTCCCATCTCATTGAATATAATCAAGTTTTCTTTGAAGAAATGCTAACATAATTTCTGTCAGTGATCTGTCATGTTTTCTCAAGCCTGAGGGCCAGTAGGTAGGCTGTGAGTGGAGGAGTCAGGGTTTTCACATGAAGATGTGGGACTTCCATAGTGAAGCAATACCAGTGATTGCAGACACATCATGGCCAGGAAGAACTCTTTAAATTTGGGTTGCTCTCAGTGGTTTCTTCATACACCCACAGACAGAATGTATAACATACACACTCACACACACACAAGCATTGTATCTGCTAGCCAGAGTAGCTCTCTCTCCTCTCTCTGCAGCTTGGGTTATTTCAGTTCTATGTGGGAGTTCCATCTAGGATGAAGCACTGATGGAACAAACCAATCAATCTGGAAGGAAAAAATAGAGACAAAATATCTAAGTGTGCCTCCAGGACTTTAAGAACAGAAACTATAAAAATCCATAACCTTCCTTTAATTTTAAAAAAATTCACTTCAGAGAGGTGACTTCTTCTCAAGTCACTGGTGTTGTAACTACCACAGACTTGTTAGCAGATTTGACATCAAGTGACATCATCGAGGATTATTTGTCAATGTCATTTAGTGGACTATTTTCAGAAAGCTGCAAAAATTAATAGAAGTACCCAAAAACAGGAGAAGAAGCACTGCTAGAGTTCAAAGCTTTCAAGAGATCGGAGATGCCAAAACTGACATGAAAAGAAAATAACTGAAGTCACTTTCAGTCTAAAACTTAGGGTTTTATTTGAAACAAAGTAATAAGAAAAATAAATGGCAAGGCAATCATTAATGTATTAAATTGTTTCATATTCTAACAGACTAGAGATGCAAATGCAAAGCTGAAAGTACATTTTTAAAATAGAGGATAAAAACAAAACAAGAGAAATAATGTATGGGAAAGGTCTGCTGAACTGCTTTTCATGCTTCGAGTATGACAAGAGGTAAGATGTGTGAGAGAGTTATCAAAGCTGTCATTGTTTGGTGATTCTGTGGTGCTTGTCTCTCACGTGCCAAATGAAAATCTTTGTCCTGACAAGATGCTGATTCAGTATGAAACCTTCACTCTGCATAAGCTTCCATAACACAAGCACGTAGCTAAAGAGTGTCAGAATGTGAATCCCTATGCCTCTGACTCAGGGAACACAGCTCCTATATTTGCCCTGTGGCTATTGTGTCTCTTTTCATGTACATCACACTCTGGTTTAGCCTTTAGCATTGATTAACACAACTCTGAACTCCACATCATTATCTTCCTGCCTATAAAGGAGACCACACTTTTTTTCACTGCCTGCAAATGCTTTTCAAGGATCTCATTATGCAATTTGCAACTCAGGTCTTTGAACACCTCAACAGAAAAAAAACCCTGCCTCTTCGACGTGAGCAGTAAATGTAAACTGACATCCAGAAAAACCATTTCTCAGCTAAGAAAGTCCATTTCATTAAAATATCTGGAAAGAGAAAGAAACATCTGTTCCCAAACTGAGGCATGTTCAAACAGTATCATGTTGCACATGTTCCTGCCTTGTAGCTAAACCTCCTCTTTCACTCCAACATTTTTGATTCTGGGTCCTGAAGACCCTATAGGTTCCACCCTCAAAACAAAGGCTGCACTTTCTTTTTGCATGGACAGAATCAGATTTGTGAGACAATTCCCCAGGTAGGTTTTATCATTTGTTGGCAAATCTAAGGCCACTCAGCTATCTAACATTACTGAAATCTGTACTTCAGCTTTGCTCTTGGTGCCTCTTTCACATCCTGGTGTCTTGTTCAGTATCCATCACTGTGGGAACTGCACATTTTGAATATGCAGATCACAGTACAAATGTTCCTAAAGGAAGGTAGGTACATTTCCTTGCAGAATTTTATAGTAATTTGATTCATGAGACAAAAACCCCACAGAGCTGAAGAACACTCAAGGAGCAAAGACCTCTTGTAAGTCACCTTGCAGCCTTGATTGAACAAGATGTGCTTGTTCTATTTTCAGTCTTCCATCAGTAGCACTTTCTTTCACCCTTTTTAATATATAGGCCATGCCTGCTATTGATCCATGTACTTTTCAGCATAGTATGGAGTTACTTGAGTCTATAGAATTTCTCAGAAAAGCTCAAGGGATCAGGAGATAATTGAGCAAGAAAAATAATTGATGTAATTTCTGTACTTTTTACTTTTTACTTTAGGAGAGTCAAAAGAAAATTGAAGGGCATGAAACACTTTTGAACCAGAAGAAAATGTTTTTTGAAAACTTTCTATGAATGACTTTAAACTGTTGCCTAATTTGAGATTTTGCATCATCATTGAGGGATAAAAAATGACAAAAACAAGATTTCAAGAGCTCGCATCTCTATATTAACTTCGACTCAGAGAAATCTAAATATAAATAAAAAGGTAACAATACAGTACTAAAGCAAAAAAATATTTTTATGTATGCCTATCTAGTGAAAAGGACAAGGGAGAAGTTTTGCAAGATTCAGATTCTTGAATTCATCTAGATTTACCTGGAGAAAGCTTGCTTCTTAAGCAACACAGCTTCGTTCACTCTGCATTCATTACTTGTTTGAACATCACCTTCTCCTTTGCTCCAAAGAAAGTATTGTAAATGATGGCCAGCTGCTCAGACAGCTGTAGCTCAAGCAAGCACTTTTTTTCCTTTGGGAAATGTTGTCTATTGTCGTAAGTCTACTAAGCCCATTTATCCAGACACACTCTCTCCCTCTTGTTTCCTGAATGGAAGGTATAGAAGGAGCATAAATAGCAGCCCTCCACAAGGTTATCTTTACAAGCCACAGCCACATCTGTTGCCTTAACCGAGCAACAGAAAAGTCAGGGTTTGAAAGAGTGGACAGCCACGCCCAAACCCTTGATACTACACTGTGGTATGGGTAGGGCAGGGAGTACCATACATAGTTCTAAACACCCAAACTTCAAATCCAGCGCAATCAAGAGGGATTATAACCTGGTTTTCTCTAAGCATTTTAAGGTAGGGGCAGTGGAATCCTTCAGAGAGCCATGAATAAAGGACAACCATATTCATTTGGTGCATAAAATGACTGCTTCCCATACCATCCTAAAAAGCTGCAGTTTTTTTCTTGCGGTAAATAGATATTCTATTCAGGCACATTGGTTCCTTGTATTCATAGACTCAGATGTGAATTACTACCAAGTAAATTGTTTTACAGATGTGCAGCATTTGGTGGTTTGTCAAGCGGCTTAATCGCAATGGCAGCATCATAGCAGGGTCTCTAACCTAAAGGAAAGATGACTATAAAATTCTCTTTTTCCATTTTTTTTCACAGTATATCCTCTATGGACTATATTGAATGTACATAAGACTTCATATGTCATTACTGCCAAAATGGAACCAGAAATTGTGTAATTCAGACTTAAGAATGGACTAACTGGAAGATAACATGAGACTCTGGCAATAGCTTACCCTGAAAAGAAAATTCTGCAGGTCTGAGTTTGGTTCTGTTTGATGTTTCTGTCAGCTATCCTTTAGACTCAGGAAAAATCCACACACAGGAGCATTATTTACACTGACCTCTCCTTGCTGTGATTCTGAGCACTGCAGTATTAGCATCTGGTTAGAGAACACTGTCGTCAAATGTCAGGACAGTATTTTTGGGGGCTGCAGAGCTTCTCCTGTATCTGCCCTAGATATATGCTCACAACAGTAGCTGATGTACTTGAATTAACCCAAATGAGACATATTCAAGGCAGGGCCTCTAACACATTCCTTTCCAAGCTCTAGTTAGCAGTGCTGCTCAACCCAAGCATTCCCAGCCAGCTGGGAGCCCACTGGCCATCCAAGACTTCCACGAGAGAGAAGGGAAATACCAGAGCATTTCAACACATCTGTGATTATCTACAGAGTCATCAGCATCCAGGACCAGACTGTTCACTGTACAATACTAGTGATGTCCTCCCCAACCCCAGGCCAAGAGAAAAAAAGCCCAGGATTTTTAATACATACTTACTATGACACAATGTGGAATTACCCTCTCATAAAAACCCCTCATCCCTGTATGGTGTACAGCTATTACACTATTTTGCTATTCTTCACATGTCCACAAACCTTATGACCCAAGGGAGCACAAGGACCAAATATAAAGCTTTCACTACCAAACAAGAAAAGGTGAAACACAAAGACCCCAGGCCCTTATGCTTCAGCTGGGAGAGACTGGTATGAACTCCACTGTGAGCAATGCAGTAAACCCATGCTTCCACAGTGAAACTCAGTGCTGACAAACACAAGGCATCATTTGCTATGAACAGACTTGTTCAGTGCTAATTTTCTTTGCACCCTTAGTACTTGCTCCGGAATCAAAGGTCATGGGAACAAGGCTGATATGATAGTACAATCAGAATCCTGTCAAGGCTATAGCTTGTTTGCTCTTTGAAACATAATCCAACATGTAGCCTGATGTACTAGCTGATGTGTAATGCTGCAATCATACACACAGACATATGCAGAGGAAAGGAGGGAAAAGCACAATTAAAAGCTTTGCATAGAGAAACAAAATGTGGTTATTCCAATAGCAAATTTAGGAGGGATATCAGAAGGACAACTTCAGCATTGAGATTTTTAATAAATGCTCTCCAGAATAATCAGGAGGAGGGACTGTTATTTTCAATCCATCCGCAATTACAAATGCAATTGGATTCAACCTCATTTTTGCAGACAGATGGGCTGCAATACTGAAAAATCACCCATTTTTTCCTGTGGAAAGCCAAGAGCTCACCTTTACTCTATGCTTGGGGCGAAAAGTGAAAAAAAAATATATTTAAAGGTAATATCTCTTCAGCTGTAGGAAATGAACATATTTTAACTTAAAAAATGCAAACTAATCAAAGAAGATCTTTGGAAAGATCATATAGTAGTGGAATAAAGTTTAGGAATTCACTAACAGCAATAGTTAACTTAAGGGAAGAACAGTGGATTTTGTGGGGTATTTATGCCGATAGCATCTGTCATGAATAGGTGC
>VWYI01031667.1:94865-179942 GCA_013399455.1 Anthoscopus minutus | reverse complement strand
TCTATGAGTAGAAAAATAATAGAGCAATGTCTATTTAATTACAATCAGATACTTTTTTGCCTATATTATGTTTATATATTTGCCTATATAACTTTCTATAAAAATGTCTCTATATATTACAATGAAAAGGTATTATTCATGACAGCTAATGTATGAAGACAGGAAGAAGAGTACTAAAGTGAAGATACTAGGCATAGCTGTTATTTCAGTTTGTTTGTTCAAGTGAGGCATTGCATCAGGCAAAAGGTTTGGATTCAGGAGCCCTATTTTCTGCTTGATTTTTCGGTTCTTTAAGCACAAATCAATTGTTGTTTGACAGTCACACAGCTCATTAATACAGAAGAAGGACATATTCATTCATCTAGATAGGTTCCAAATGTTAATCACAGCAGATTTTAATGTTATTTTTCTGATTTTTAAATTCTAGTTTACTCCTATGAAGCCTCTGAAGAGGAAAAAACGTTGGGTCTAACAATTTCTTTCCCTTCAAACTGATTATTTTATTTGTTTCAGCAAAGTTATTGTCAGGGATAAGCTGGTCTCCTGTAGGCAGAAATAATTGAAAGTAAACATTGAACAGTAACTAAAATAAGAAAGAAAAAAAAAGGCACAAACCAAATATACCTTCTGCAAACAAATAACTATTCCTATAGCCTTGAATTTATCTTTGTATACCCTTCATTGTTATTGTATGGTATGTTTCTTCATTTCCTCTTCAAATAATACAACTATTTTTATGCAACATTGCACTGAAATTTAAACTCCCTGATTAAAAAATCATTGTTTTAAGAGAACACATTCTATAGGCAGGTTTGAATCCCCAAAATTTGTCTGTGTTATCTATGTTATGGTGATCTTTTTATGTGAAATAACCAAAGATTGGAAATAAGAAGAAATCTGTCTATCAGAATCTGAAATCTCTACAGAAAAAAACTAAACTTTAGAGGTTTCAGGTGGTTTACTGAGTTCCCTGCCCTTCTCTTCCCATTATTTTTATGGAACATTTCTAACTATATTTAATGCCAGAATATAGAGCTGTAATGCAACCATGCAACATGAGAGAATGTATGTTTTAATAAACTTCGTGAAAAATATATTGGATAACAAAATAGGTAAGCTGATATTAATTTGAGGAATGACTTAAAAAACTGAGGTCCTGTGTGTGTAATAAACCCAGGATTCCATGACAAAAGGCTGAAGAAAGTTTCTAGTAAAATATATTGGTCTTACCTGTAGAAATTCACTGCATAATCTTGTAAAATGTCCTTTTCCAGCTCTCTCCTGTAGCCCCCACTAAGCACTGGAAGGCTGCTATATAAGATCTCCCCAGAGACTTCTCTGCTTCAGTCTGAGAAACCCCAGTTCTCTCAGCTCTTCACAGGACGGGTGCTCCAGCCCTTGGATTATCTTGGTGGTTCTTGTTTCAACATGTCAGAATCCTGCTGGGGAGCCCAGATTTGGAAACAGGATTCAGGGTGGGGTTGCATGAGAGCAGAGCCAAGGGAGAGAATAGCCCTGGGAACTGAAGAACAGAGAAACAAACAACCAAAGACTCCCTAAGTGAACCCAAAACCCTGAGCCCAAAACCCTAGAGCAACACAAGGCTTAAAAGAGCTCTGCTGACTTGCCAGACTTTTCTCCTGGGAAGCTTTGCTGTCCCTTGTGGGACATGGAAGTTGTACAAGGAACCACTGTGGTAACCTGTGCAAACTTCTTTTAAGGTAGAATGAATTAAAAGAAAAAATTCCACTAAGTCATCAAGGAAACTGCCGTCTGCTTGTCTTGAAGGTTTTCCTCTGATCAGAAATTTTTAATGGCAAAACAAGTCCTCATACGTCATCTAAGCTTTACAGAGGATGTAGAAAACGAAATAAAATGTTTGTAAAACATTACACTCATTATGTGTGAGTGCATAAGTACCAATATATTTGAATTCTTTTACATTATTTCAACGTCTTATAAAAGGTTGTAGCAAAAGGTGAAAATAGTACCATAAGTGAAAATGATGCTTTGTATAGCAAAGATATAAAGGAAGGAAAGAAATTAGCATATTTTGAATTTTACATAAAATCACTCGGAGTAATTGTGAGAATGTTCTTTAATGACTTTACCACAGGCTACAAGAAACATTTTTTAGTATCTCCAATACATTTGAAATAAATGTAGGGCTTTTTATTTAAACTAACATAAAGTAAACATAGAGCTTTAAATTCAAATTCATTTAATTTCAAATAGATATTTTAATTGATTCTGTGACTGTGTTATGCCTCCTGCCATAGGCAAATGTATTAAGCACAATATATTAGCATAATGAAAAGGTGATCTCTGCCTCATGAAACAGACAACACATGCCCTTTTCTTTACCTTCAGTACTCATGTATGATCACTCTGTAGCCTTTGTGGTCCTAACATTGTTTTCATCAGAAAACAGGATACTGTTCTCTCTCAGTTTAAGCTCAATGTGGTAAAATCTGAGTTTATTTTTCCTGCAAGATCCCCATACCCTCTGTATAGATATTAATCTGTACTGGTGATAGAAATATGGGTATTGCCACTCAGACCCACAAGCCAGGCTCACCTAGGATGCTTCTATTTCTTTCCTGTGCATCTAATCCTGCTCTATTTTTGGCCTTTTTCTGACTGGCTCTTTTTCATTAGAAAGACATTCAAACCTTCTCTTGTCTTTAGGATCCATTGTAGTTCTACCCTCTCCTGTTCAGTCTCTCATCTCTGTCAGCATCATTGCCACATTTACCAAACTTTTGCTCATATTTCCTCTTCCAATACTCTATCCTGATTATAAACACCATTCCTATTACCTCAAGTCTGCTGTATACTATAATTAGCTATTAGCTTTAGCCTCATATTCTTCAAAATTTTAGTTTTAAGAACAACCCTATTGAACTCACAGGGATTACTTTGATTTTAGAAATTTTTCTCATGAATTTGGAGAATCGCCGATTTCTTAGTTTGCTTTTCACTGTAAAGACATACAATGGAGGATATTCCAAGCATATAATGCTTTTTAAATCTTAAAGAGAAGGTCATCATGCTTCTGAAGAAAAAACAAATCCAAGAACAATCTTAAAAATCTTTGTAGCTTTTATTTAAAAGACAATAAAATTTATCCTAAACATGCAGTAATTATCTATTACTTTTGTTTTCCCCATTTTACATAATTTTTCTTCATTTTTGTTCTAATGTTTGGTGTTTTATTCTTTCTCTTTGATTGTTATCTCTTCAGATGTCATCTTATGATGCATAATAGACACCCTACAGAGATCACTTAGAAACACAATCATTAATACAATTAGTGAGAAGGATTGAAAGGTAGAATGTCTCTCTTTTTATGCTCTGTATTCAAACAGATAGCCAGCATCCTCATGAAGATCTTGATGATGATAAATGAAAACTAAGCTGTTTTTTTTTTCTAGCTATCTTATTTTAATTGAAAGATAACAAACTAATTCCTATTCTTAATAGCTGGATTTATGCAAACTTAGGGAAGCTAATGCAGGTAAAAAAAAAAAAGGAAACCGGAAATGTGATAATGTACTTGGGAAAAAGGAAAACAAGAAAATTAAAACTCAAGCAATCAATCTACAGTGAAAATTCTGCCCCAGGCAATGAATGTGTTCACTGACTGTGAACCTCTATTTTTCTTTCAAAACAACCCCATATAGGGTATGGATAAGTACTTTGAAAGGAAAACACAATGTTTTTCCCAGAATCTTTGGAAAGATAAGAGTGATTCTAGAACAACTCAGAGGAAAAATAAGAAATGTTAAGACAAAAATAACTAGTCAGAAATTGTTGACTGCTAACTCTATGTGGTATAACTAATTAGAGAGCAGAGCCCTGGTTACTAGATTTAGTCATGATGCGTTATCTATCAAATTTTATTTGATAGATATTATAGTCTATCAAATTTTAAGGGAAAAAAACCCCAATGTATAACATAGCATAATGAAATAACACTAAAAATAAATGAATTCCATAAAAACAGGTTTCAGAGAAGAAAATTATAAGAAAAAAGGTGCAAAAGAATAATATAAAAAGAGAAGGGAAATAAGCAAGAACTTAAAAGAAATACAGTGAATATATCAGAGTTGATCACCACTTGTGGGTTAACATCAGCTGGCAGCTGTGCACCGTGCAGCTGTCTGCTTCCCACTGCCTCACCTCATGGAGATGAGGAGGAGAATCAGAAGGGCAAAAGTAAAACTCATGGATTGAAATAAAGAAAAAGTAGTAGGTAATGCAAAAGTTTCACACACAAGCAAAGCAAAACAAGGAATTCATTCACCACTTCCCAAGGGCAGGCAGGTGTTCAGACATCCCCAGGAAGGCAGGGCACCATCATGGTGACTTAGGAAGGCAAACACTGTAGCTTCCAGCACCTCTCCTTCCTCCCCTAACTTTTATTGCTGAGCAGGATGCCATATCGCAGAGAATATCCCTTGGGTCAGTTGGGGACAGCAGTCCCAGCTGTGCCCCCTCCCAAATTCTTATGCACTCTCAGCCTCCTTGCTGGTGAAGTGGTGTGTGAAGCAGAAAAGACCTTGGCAATGTGTAAGCACTGCTCAGCAGCAACTAAAACATCCCTGTGCTATGGACACAGTTTTCAGCACAAATACAAACCAGAGCCTCGTAGCTACTATGAAGAAAATGAACTCTGTCCCAGCTCAAACCGGTCTGTCATCTTATAACAGTCATATAACAATAAGAAGGAATATTTACTGTTTTCAGGAAAAAATAAAAGAGCATGTTAAATTAAAATAGAGAGGGAAAAAGTAGGCTAGATAGAAGAAAAAGAGAGGTAAAATAGAGCCACTCCTGGTAGAGATGATTGAACTCCATGAAAAAAAAAAGAGAGAATATAGAAGGGTGGTTACCTAATCACACTTTTATTAAGTTTTCAACATCAACTTTTGAACAGGAGAAAAAAGTACCAAATGCCAGGACCAGATAGTATCCTTACCCAGTCCAGCACAGCTCCTGGTGGATTTATCACCACTCCATCAATGAATACTCCATTCCAGGGCAGTGCTAAGTATCACATTTTGAACTACTAGCCTGTCTCATGTTTAAGCAGGATGAGGAACCTACTCACACTGTTCATTTCAGAGTATTACTACAGCAACCTTTTAGGAAAAGGTACTCCTTGGGAGAGGCAAACACAAAACAAGAGACAACAAAGTTCAGATTCTGATTGACAAGTTAGTTATAAAAACTGTTAAATCCATAAGGAGAAACCTCTAGTGTAGCACAGCTGGATTACCATGTTTTTCACTCCAGCATCTTTTTGGAAATCTTGAAAATTCTGAGACTGTAAACTTTTTTGAAAAATACAGCAATTTTTAGACTTTTACTAATCTCCACCAAAGACTGATATTTAGCTATTATTAAGAGGAGCTGGAGATCTTTTCATAAAACTGTTTCCCATTTATTCTTCAGTATTTGCATTTTGACTACATGGACAAGGCCTAAAATTCTTGCAAAATGACATTAGGAGGACAGGACCAAGGCATAATAAGCAATGGACAGATAAAATAACAAATCATGATTTAACAACATATAGTTGTCATATTATTGATAAAATTAACAACAATGGATTTAAATCCATGAGCCAAAAAGTCTCAACTGCATAAAAGTAAACCCATCACAGAAATTTAGATTATCTGTGAAAAAGACATGAAACAAGATGTAAATAAAATGGGATGGTAAGCAGAATGAGATTTTATAAGGTATATCATTAGTATCTATTCCAATTTTATGAAGAAAACACAAAAATAAATCATTGATCCATGGAATATTTTGGGTTGGAAGGAAAGTTTAAATGTAATGCATTCCAACCCTGCCCCAAAATGAACAGCAATGTCTTCAACCAGGTTAATTTTCTGAGGCACAATATAACCTGACCTTGAATGTTTCCAGGAATGGGACATCTACCACCTCTCTGGACAACCCAGACAGCTAGATAAATTGTGTCCTTAGTGATGAGAACCACTTATACAGGAATTGAAAAAGGTAAGAATAGCCAGAGGAGCAGAAACGGTTAAATGAGTTTCGTATCGGATTTCCACAGGCTGTTGGAAGCCAGAAGATGAGGTACTGTATTGATTCAAAATCTTCACATTCAAAAGCAAAGTCATAAAGAATATGAAACAGAAAACCTTTTTCTTTAGACAAATACTGCTCAGAGAAAAAAGAAAAATTTATCCACAAATAATAATGAGGGAAAAAAGCCATTCAATACCACTTTGTCACATCTAAGTGCCCTGTGGTATAAAAACTTCTGGTCTTATTTAGTTGGCATTTTTCTTAATCATGCAGCCTCCAAAACTCTTGATTTTAAATATTTACACACATATTGACCTGTAAGGATACAACTGACACCAACCACCATGAGACTTTATTAGTTCCTAGCCAAAAGAAATAAATTAATCAAACAAAACAACAATCCTACCCACCCCCTCCAAACATATATACGCATTAACTATTCATTAGAAAATATTCTTGTTGCTCTGCATAAAAAAGCTTTAAAATCTTACTGGTGATATCACATCTTCAAAACTTTGCCAAGTGTGGCTTTCTCCTCTTGCTAAGTAGAGGTGGTAGCACAGAAACAACAGTCCTAATCTCAGCATGAGCAATTTCACTGCACTGACTTCAGACATGGAAAATACTGAGGATGACAAGAAAAAGTATGTTGGTAATTATTCATACAAGGAGTAACTAGTTGTCCTTTTCAGAAAAGAAAGACTTAAATTCTTGTTCTACCATCACTGCTTGACTTAATACCTTAATTGAATCAACTAAGAAGAATAAAAAAACCTTTCAGACAAGGATGTGTGCAGAATAACTTACTAACACCTTTATCAGTAGAAAATTAGAGGGAAAAATGTGAGAAACTCAGTGGATCAATTTTCCAATCTCTTCTGAAAGTCTGCTGCTAGACAAAATGTAATATAAACAGGTGAAGTTTTTTATAATCACAGCAAATTTTAAGTGGAAAAGCATAAGGACTTACTCAAAATCCATTAAGAGGCTAAGCAATAAAATGAGGCTTCAGGAATTAAAAGCATCTAGATAAGCAGAGTCAATGAACATCAAAACATTATTAAAGAATAAACAAGTGAGAAAATGCTAGGAATTTTTAAATGAAGTAATTGTGCAGAAGTAAGATCTTATTTCATAAAAACAGTCCCTTTCCTTGAATAGGTAAGGGAAACAGTGCTTCCTCAGATGTAGATGAATCTATGCAACTCTGTACAGAAAGGGCTTGTTACTGAAGTACCAGAATTTATTTTTATTAATTTTTTAAAATCCTTTTTATTAATTAAAGAAAATCAGAAACTAAAATGAAAGCAAGTGTTCTATTGAGCATTTCAAGTCTGAATATAGCCTATACACATGGAAGAGAGAATATCTCAGAACACAATATGTAATAATACTCCAAGGAATTATCAGGAATTCTGTTTTTCTTTGCAAGAAAACAATACAATAAATAATTTGGAGGTTTCAGGATTAGGTCAATCCTTCCCTCTTTTAATATAGAAGCTGTAAAAAAGATTAGTGAAGATTAAAAAAAGAAATCTTAAACAGAAATATAACAGGGAAATAAGATAAAAAAGGTGGAGTAACACTAGTTTGGTTGCTTTTGTTTATCTGTGCTTTATTAACACTAATTTTTTTTCCACCCAGTAATTTTTTACCACCTATGCATTTTTCATTATTGGGGAAAATTTACTATTATATCTTTGTTTTAACCAAGTATTCTGGCTTAAAAAACAAATCCACAGATTTGTGCAGAGAAACTATTTGCTTGGTCCTGCCTGAATGTCAGGCACCCACCAAAGCTGTTCTTTGTCATCTGTGCAGGGGAGATAAAATAAAATACAATAAAATACTTGTGGGTTGAGACCAGGAGAGGGAAAGATCACTCACTAATTACCAGCATGGGGAAAAATTGACTCAGCTTGGGGAAGTTATTTAAATTTATTTCAAATCAAATCTGACTAGGGTAATGAAAACTAAAGCACCTTCACTCCACCTCTCCTTTCCAGACTGAGCTTCACTCCTGATTTCTCTGTCATATCCCCTCAGTAGCAGAGGAGGGTGGAAAATACGGTCTGAGGTCAGTTCATCACATGTCTTTTGTTCCTTCCTTAGAGGAAAGGCTCCTCAAACTCTCCCCCTGCTGTAGCTGCTCTCCCACCTACACAGGACAGATCTCAATGAACTTCTCCCGTGTGAATTCTTCCCATGGGCTACAGTTCTTCACATACAGCTCCAGTGTGGTTCCCCCACAGGTCACAAGTCCTGCTCTCAAACCTGCTCCAGCATGGGCTCCTCTCTCCTTGGGTCCTGTCTTGGCCCTTCTCCAGCACGAGCTTCCCACAGGGTCCTGACCTCCTTTGGGTGTCCACCTGTTCTGGAATGGGGTTCTCCACAGGGGGAATCTCCTGCAGGGGGAATCACTTCTCCATGGGCTGCAGGGGTGCAGCTGCCTCACCATGGCCTGCACCACAGCCTGCATGATGAATTTCCTCCTCTTTCTTCACTGATCTTGGTGTCTCCAGAGTTGTTTCTCTCTCACTCATGCGTTCTCACTCCACACTTCTCTGGCTGCAGATGCTCTTGCCCTAGGTTTTTTTTCCCTGATTGCACTAGGTTGTTTTTCCCCTTCTCAAATGTGTCATCTCAGAGGTGCTACCACCATCAGCAATTGCTTGACTGGCCAGAGGCAGGTCTGTCTTTGAGCTGGCAGGCATTGACTGTGTCAGACATGGGGGAGAGTTCTGGTAGCTTCTTACAGAAACCACCCTTGAAGTCTCCACCCTACCAAAATCTGGCTATTGAAACCCAATTTAGAAACACTTGGCTTTTTGGACCATGTTTTCTGAATCTGTAAATTTACAGCCTATAGTTATCTAAAAAAAATTGACCTCCTTTGTACTTCAAAATTGTATTCATTGCAACACCGTAGGCGTAATAAGTGTTCATTTTGCTAAAGAATTCCTAATATTGATTTTGATTAAGAAAAGTAATTTCTAATGTCAATAAATTTAATAAAATGAAAATAAAAGTGTCTCTACAGAGAAGGTTGCATCAACCCATCCAAATGATCAAGAGAATTTTTCTCATGGGCACAAGCCGTATGTAAAGTGTGATATTCATGACCTATTGATGCTTGAGCACAAGATCAATAACTCTGTAAATGCTTATCTGCATAGTTCATAGAGTTTTATACTATTCAGATGGATCTCATAATTCAAATAGATCTTAGATGCATGGAGTTGCACACGTTGTTCATTGGTTTCTGTTATGTAGAATAAAATATTGGTACTACTCTACTCCAGACTCATTTGAGCACCTGAACCTAGACAATATTAATTCAACATAGATTCAGTCTCTGATAATACATCCTTATTTATGCCTAGAGCTTTTAGATACAGCAGAAAAAAAAAATCAGACTTCTTTCACTGTCATTGTCATGTTGCAGTAAACTCCAGATTTGGAGTGCAAGAAATAGTAACAGTAGTATATTTACAATATAAATTGCACGCACTTGCCCTAGGACAACTTGCATGATAGAACTTGCATGATAGAATAACTTGCATGATGGAATGCAGCATAAAAGACAGAACTTATATATCTTTTTTCTCATACCATTGCCATTCAATATTTTAATTATCTTCCTTCCCAAAGCTCCAATTAGGACAAATAAAATGAAGTGGTAAGGTCTTATTTTGAAAAACAGATGTTGTTTCACCATAGGTTTGTGTCAAGAGAAATGCCTCTGCAGATATCAATAAACGAGAGACACCTTTGTCACAGCCAATTTAAATATGAGCTCCTATGAGAGCCTTTTCAAGGAAAAAGAAATCTGATTCAATGAATGTCTACACATTTACACATAACATAAAGCAGGGCTTAGAAAGGTAAACGCCCCATTGCAGGTTGGAAGTATCCTTTTATATTCTTATTATGTTAAAATAAGTACTGACAATGTTGTGACTTAAAATATCTCCAATGACAACAAGAAAGTATAATGGAAGAAAATTTATTATTATATTAACAACATTATTAAAAACTATTTGCTGCTACTTTGATAAACATATTGGTCTCTGTGTTTTAAGCTGAAGAACTTGGAAATTAAAATCAGCAATGACAGCTATGTTCTCTCACCTTATCCTCTGCTTCTCATAAAAAGTAATAACATAATTTGCAAATGAATATAAGAAGGTAATATTTATATCTTAATTTACTCTCACTAAAATACGGGAAACTCATAGAAAATGAAAAATGCTTTAAATGTACTTTCTGTCTAGATAAGGGTGAAAATTAAAAATTTTTCAGTTTTTTTCTCCATTACAGAGAGTATACAGTAATGAAAATGTGTTCAATTGCAATTAAGAAATTATTCAAAACCAGAAAAAAAAACATAAATGCTTCAAGCTTTCAACACTCAGGTACAAAACGAGATTTAAAATTTAATTGTAATCCAGATGTTCCCAATGTTTCTTTTTAATGGAATCTTTTCTACTGATAAGCTAAATCCTCATGTTCTGCTGATCTATGACAACACCTTGTAATGATGGTGACTTAATCCATTGTCATCAATAAACACTAAGATATATTCTAATATAAATAACAGTGACAGAACCAGCCAATATGAAGTGAAGACCATAATGCAATCATTCATTAAATTTGAATGACTATCTAGTATGAGGAAAGCAGCTAACGCTGGTATAATTATTGAATATTTTTATTTTGTAAATGTATTGATAAAAGCCTATTTTCTATTTTTATTTTCTATTTTGCCACCAAAAAGTAAGCTATTTAACATCTTAGTTTTATCACTTCAAAAAATGTTAACTTCTTATCAATATGAAATTATAGCAAGTCATTAAAAGGTAACTTAATTTTGTTGTAATTTTTAAGCAAAACCTTTTTTCATGCAAGACTATATTACTTAGTTGTTCATGTTTTAGCTATTTCTATATAATCGCCTTCTTTTAATCACTCCTTTTGAAAGTCTCTATCTTTCAAAATTATGTTAAAATGTATGCTTACTTATGTCTTAAAAATTGTTAGAATGTGAAGTTCTAGTATAAACACAATTTCACTGATACAAAGAAATCACTTTTTGGGTGAGTTTCCACTTAAAAAACTTTAGCTAAATAAAAAGGCATCTGACACAAGGCTCCATTAAGAGAGAAAATGAGCTTCCACAGAGTTATTTATGTTACTGATTTCAGAAATTCTTTTTAGAACAGGATGAATCACTTTCTAGAGTTGTCTACATCTTTCTCTTAACAGCAGAAGTCTTATCCTACTACAGTGCTACATATTTAAGTATAGGAGAGCTCAAATTGTGTGATCCATAACAGATGATCTACAGTTACTCTATATACAAAATCACTCTGAGGATTTATTCCTGTTCAGACCAAGAAAAGCATCATTGCAGTCTTATCTGTACAATCTTGTCTTTCTCAAGCCTCTTCTGGATAACAGAGGGAAACATGAGTCCTTTCAAAAGACAGCTTCCCTCAGTGGGAATGGTGACCTGGCTTATAGTAGCAAAATTTTCTCAGTGAGCAGGGGGACTCTGCAACTTCCCTCCTGCCAGCCAGGACCTCTCTCTACTCCAGTCAGCTCAGCTCCATGTGCTTAATACCCAAAACCAAGCTTCTGAGCCAGCTGCCTTTTTCACTTGATTTCTACCCTGTCCCAAACCCACATAATTTGTCATGTGTTAGCCCAGCTGCACTCAGCTCTTTAAGACATAGCCTGTAATAGCAATTGTGTGCCTAAGGATCAGGTTCTTTTCCTAAGAACATTCAGTGAATCAATTCAGAAAATCTGTGCTGGTTTTTTATCTTTTTTTAAAAAGCATAAAGCTTTTACGTGAACAGCTATATGATAAATATGGAATCAAGATATAAAGTCAATAAAACTGTGGAAAATGGGGAAAAGTGAAACAGATGTTGGCCATTATTTCTGAGGGGATGAAGGTGGTGAGCAGGGTCTACCTGGGAGGAGAAAATAGTAAATTATATGATAATGATTGTAAGGTGTTCTTGTTGAGCAGCCCTGCACATATTCAGTGGAATTCTGTTTACAGCAGAACAAAAACAATCTGTAATTTCTTTGACATTTGCATCTGATTTCACCTTTTGTCTTAGGCACCTGTGTTGGTCTCCCTTATGCTGGCAAGGGAATGCTAAGGTGGATGAGATGACTTGATGTCCTAAAAACTGACATGTACACAAACAGCAGACATAAGATTAATTTCCAAAAATAATTGCGCTGAGGTGCCTCTCTGGCATCTCATACTAGTGGTTGGTTTTTTGTTTTACGTTATCATGCAATGATTTATGTGTTGTTAATTCACACTTTCATTGGTTTGAGGTAAAAATCAGATGCCAGCTGAGTTCCTGTGCCACAATATTCCCCTAAGGTTTTGCTTTTCACCATCTGTCTTTCCTGCAGCCAGGTATCCTGCAAAGAGTAAATGTTAATTTCTAATGTTTTTATATGATGCAGCTTTATAGTGAAATTAGAATAATATTGAATAACCAAAATCTAAACTGAGTTCTCACCCTTGGTGGCAATGCTTTTCATAATTGCCATTCAGTCTTAACTGTGCTCTTGCCATTACCAAAGCCCAGTTGAGGATAATTTTATCTTGAATGTTCTTTAATAGACGAGATCCAGCATGGGCTGATAATTGGCACAGGAAGTTATGTTATGTTATATCTTTCAAAGTTTGTGGTAAAGGGTTTGTTCCGGAATAAATGAGCATGCCCTTACCACATTCTCACATTCTGATAATTTCAGCCTGTCAGAATGGTGAACTTGGAGTGCAATTAAAATAGTGACACACAAATGTAATTAGGTGTGTGTTACACACAGAGGTTGAATGGTGACAAAGTTCATTTTACAGTCAGTGAAAATTCTCTTGAGCTCCTGGTGTGATGATGTTAAACCTGACAGTCGACCAGTTCAGCCAGCTGCACTTTCCCTTGTTTATGTCTGATATTTCATTATCCATGACTTACTTCCTCAATAATTTTCATCTACTCTATAAATGGATGCTATGTCTAATGTTTTGGTTTTTTTCTTCTTATTTAAGAAACACGAAGTGTGCTTCAAAGTACAAAGGGAGAACAGTACACGTGAGTTACACGCTTTGGATGCCAGATGATTTATGAGTCTTGACAAGGCAATTTACAGATTTTCTATTTCTGCATTCAAAATATAGTTTGTATCTAACAGGAACTCCTATTGCTATTAATTACCACATGAAACAAAGTTATAGTTGTTGTGACATAAAACATGGAGGATTATTTTGAAAAGTACACACTTAATCATGTATCATAGTTGAATGAATTCTGAATCAGTGTAAAGGAAATTTGATAATGATTTGCCCAAGCTTTTGGTATACAAATCAAAGCAAAATCCTGTTTCTCAGATAAGTAAAAATAAAGGGGAAAAACAAAACATCCAAAGCAAGTTAATTAATTAAACGTATCTTGGCAGTTTCAGTCATATTTAAAGCCAACTTTGGCAGATTACAGACCTGGATTTGCTGCATTTCTGTTCTAATAATAATGCAACATAATGTAAGAGGTTTGCTTCACTGGAGTATTTACTACTAAAGAGAAAATTTGTTTTATAATTATACATCCTCAATAAAATTTACAGAAATGTTGAAGACCATAAAAAAAGTCATCAACAAATTATAAGGTTTGAATTTTTCCAGTTATATGTGCACAACACTTTCATTACTGTTGAACGATTGATCCACTGAAGAATAAGTGCAGCTGATTGGAATTTTCATTGTAATTTGCATTATAGTTTTTTTTATAGTTTGTAAGGATTTTCTACTGTAAAGTTGTGTTTATCATAATTTTTCCTTTAAAATTATTATAAAAACAAAATACATATCAAGTCTCTGTGGTAGACCATATGTGAAGGGCTCCCAAAAACTTAATTTCTCTATTCTTTGATTCGCTCCATAAGTAAAAACCAGTATTCCAGCCATGTAACATATTGTCTAACTCAAAGGAAGATGTTTCTCGCACATATATATATAATATATAGATAGATGGATAGATAGATGGATGGATAGATGGATAGATGGATGGATAGATGGATGGATAGATGGTAGATGGATAGATGGATAGATGGATGGATAGATGGATGGATAGATGGATAGATGGTAGATGGATAGATGGATAGATGGATGGATAGATGGATGGATAGATGGATAGATAGATAGATAGATAGATAGATAGATAGATAGATAGACAGACAGACAGACAGACCCTTTGACTGACTTGATGCTTTCACTGTGTCTCCTTCTGAAATTCATCTAATCATTAGAAATCATACTATCTTCTCAGCCAAGGAACCCATTTTTCTATTACATCAAAAGTTATTGACCTAACTGTTATAAATATGTCTAAGACTAACTTTTTATTATCCCTTAAATTTACATCTGTTAGCTAAGCCATATTGTCCATTCTACTTAATAACTTCTTAAATAATGACTTTGATTTTGTTTCTTAATAATTTTGAAAGTTGGGACTTTTTTTCAGGAGTCTGAGTATCAATTTAGAAAGCTCTGTTGCAATAAAAATAGAAAACTTGGTCTTGATAAAATTGCATCAGCGAGACCTATTTAATGGCAGCAGTGGCTGAGTTACATCTTCTGCTAGGAAGGGAAAATGTAAGCAAAGAACAGGTTTGAAACAGGTAATTTGAAACAGGTAATTTGCAGAGAAGGAAATTCTAAATCTTCCTCTCATTCTGAAGCTGGAATAGTAATTATGTGTAATTGTGAAGAGGATTATTGATTAGTGACAAAAGAATATTTACTGATTGTGCCATTATATCCATGCAAATAAAGGGGATTAGGTGCCACATTTGTCTGTGATGCAGAGGGATTACTGTGCTCTGAAATGTAGATCTGCTAAGTATAGAAAAGGCCACTTCTTGAGAGACATCTGTTAGTTTGGACGTTACTCAGCTTCTGTTTCCCACCAAGATCATTGCAAATGAGAGAATGGGTAAGTCACTGGCAGGAAATACTCTGCCTGAGCTATTCTTACTTTGTTGAGCATATGGCTCCATTATCTATCACCACTTAGACCCATGCCACTTTATTTTGTTGAAATAAATTAAAAGCTTCTTGATTTCTAACTGCTCATGAGATGCAAATAATTCTCATGGATAAATTTGGTCATGAGGGCTTTGCTTTGTGGGCTTCATAAGAATAGGGTTTTTTTTCATAGGGCTATCCAATTAGAACAAGTATAAGAGGTTTTTAAAGAATGTGTTATGCTTAGTGCCACATTATTTTTTTCTAAAAAATGTCTCTAATCAACCTAGAGCTGCCCCTTGAGACAAAAGATTTTAAAACTTCCCTTGCTCTTCCAATTCTTGCCTAATTTTTCATATGTTCATGGCTTTATAAAATAAGAAATGAACTGAATTTTTTTCCCAAGCATCAAGGCAATTAATTCCAGAACTAGTTCTGTAAAGTGATCTGAGAAATAATTGACCACACAGAGTGTGACATTTTAAAGGATATTAGAAGACATTAATTGCTTTGAATGCCTTACTGAGTAGTATACAACAATGAAGAGCTGAAGAGATGATAAAGTCACTTAACAGTCACAGAGAATTCCAACGTATTTGCAATATGTCATCCTGACATGACCTTATATACTCTTGTATTGATACATTTCAGTGAAAACATTGTAAGGCATTATCAAGGAACCCTGTTGTGATTACCTTGTCATTTCCCATGTTTTTCTTATCTTCCTTCTCTTTCTTCTTATGCATGACTTCTTAGAGAAGCCAAAGTATTTCACATTTTAAATCTCTTTCCCACTTTTTATAACCCTTTTTTCAATATGTTTTTTGCAGTTGTTGGTTTTTGTTTTCTTTTTGGGTTGATTTCTTTTTATTTTATAGATGATTATCAGTGACCTGGTTTTACTTGTTCATTATTTTATGACTTTATTAAGGCAAAGGCAGAGATCTTGCTGGGTATTTTCTGATCATAAAAGACGATCTTTATGAATTCTTACTGACTATTCAAGAATTATAGTCAGGGATCAAAAAATATACAAGTCTCTGTATTCCAGAAGGACTTGGCTAACTCAGCCTTTAGTGAGTATTGATAATATAATTTAAGGAAGTATGTTGACTTTTTAAAAAGGCAAATTTCAAGCATTCAGTATCTCAGATTTCAGCCCTAATGCAAGATGTGAGAGGTACAGATTCAACACAGCATATGGCTTTAAGGTTGGTATTACAGGTTTAGAACACAGAGCCATTTCCAATCCTCTGAAATTACTTCCCATGAAATATAATCTTCAGTTTGCATTTTTTTCTGGTTTCCTCTATTATTGTATTCTCTATTTATATTTTTACTCCCACAGCACTCACTACTGGATAATGCCTGCTGATGAGTCAGCATCATGAAGGCAGCACAGACACTATGATAACTAAGTTTCATTTTCTAGTCTCTGAAGAGGCAGCTACGAGCTCTGTTGCAAAGAAAAATTACTCATATTGCACATAAGATATTCAGAGTGTGTTTATTTTTGTGGAAATTGAGAGTGTGTTTTATATGATGTTCTGTATGAAATTAAAAATTAAATATAATGATTTTATCCCACAGAAGGTGTAACATTAGCTAAAAGTAAATTTGGGAGATTTGTTGTTGATGAATACTTAAATAAAAACAAGTATGGGAAAACTTTACTCTCTCTGTTCTTTATCTTTTCACATGGTAGCCTGAAACAGTCTAAACACAAAGACAGGAGAAAATTTGTTGAATATGTTGGCTATGAGCACCTTGGATGTGTTTCTGCCACATAGACATGAGTGCTGTTAAAAGGTCAAGACTAAACAATGATAATTTTGAGCTAGAAAGACTGTGGCTTGGATTCTAGGAGATTAGATGCTGTAAATGAAACTTTAGCTGTAGTAAAGCAGGTTACTTATCTGATCAACAATGATGGGTGTAGGAGGATTGTAGAAAAGCAGCAGAATTGTATTTCTCAAAACCATTCACATAAAAAAATGATGCCTTCCTATTAGAAAATAGAGAAACCAGAGTTACAGGCTGAAATTTTGGGCTGTAAAACAACTGACTTCTAGAGCTTGGCTGGTCATCTACAGTTCCCTTTACTGTAAATGGAGATGAATTAGAATAACAAATTGATCTCATTTTAAAGTAAATAGCTAAAATAGATTAATCACACAAGAAAAGCATTAATTTCTCTTCAACAAAAACCAACCTCTCTAATTAGCTATTCTCAGATGTTTAAAGTTAAGCTAGAGACATCTCTTCAGTACACAATACTTCCATGAATATTTGAAAAAAATCAGATATTTTTATACTTATAGCAACTTCTAAATTGAAACTTGAAAGATTGTAACCTTTATATCCATACAAATTTTGTACACAATACAACAAATAATCACAGGTGTAAATAAAAAGTGGGACAAATATTTCACAGACATATTATATTGCACCAACAATGAATCCACAAAACACTTCTGAATGTTACAGAAAGGAAGCAAATTAACCAAGTATTATTGATAATGGTAATGGTAATATATCAAAAGCTTTCTGCAGTAGTAAGAAGTAAGAAAATATGATTAAAATTTGCCTCTTTTTAATAATTTTTTGAGAAGCAGAAAGAGATAAAATCTATCACCTGCATTTTTCTCCTTTGTTCTTCTGTGACATGCTGCCACTCCTTATTTGTTTGCTTAGTATTTCTGTAACAGAATAAGGGAAGCAGCAGTCCACAGGAAACCCACAGAGAGGCTGTGACAACTATAAAGAACTGGTTTTTGGGTTTTTTTTTACTAGGTGGGAGAACATTTCATTGCTTTGTCTTTTGGTACCATATTTAGACAACCTATTAAAATATAATGTCAGGCACAAAACATGGCCACTCTTGAATTAAACTGATAGCAGCCGAATAATTTTTTTTTCTAGGGTTAATGCTCTTAAGTTTGAATATTCTCACAAGGGTGATTTGTTCATATGGTTTCTAAAAACTTCAGGCAGCATATTTTAATTTAAGCTCTGAAAAGTCCAGTTGATACATTTTACATGTTCTACCCAGAGTATGAGAAGACACAGAAGCCATCTCAAGCCAAAAGGAGCTAAGGAACTAAGATACTGCATGTGTGTGTTAGAGTGAGCAACTAAAAACATTTTGTAAGCCTTCAGTTTTGCAGAAGATGGGCAGCAAAGAATGCTCATAAATCAGCTTCCTAACTCTTGTGTCNACTTGTGAATTTAAAAGTGATTGTGATTCAAATGATCCTTATGAAGCTTTCTTTCTTACTCTGTTATTACTCTCTTTCTTCGTTTCTTATTACATCTAAGCTTACTAAGAAAAGAATAATATTAAGGTGTTTTGGAAAGTCTTGATGCTCACAATTGTCCAGATGTTTAATTGCATTATCATGAAGATGGAATTTTTTTAAAAGTAATCTGGCTCTTGATTTAGCAAATATTTAAACTAAGCATAATTAGAGGCGCTAAATAATTGTTCTTGATATATGAGAATAGAATAATAATGAATGTTGAATAAAAATATTCTATTACCTAACTGGTATAGGTATAGAAGTTATGCCTTTTGGTTAATTCACAGTTTACTCTCTTTACCCCAAAAAGCAGAAATCCTTGCTAAGTCTTTTGAAACCCTTATTTCCCTAGCTGTTGATAACTGACATCACTTGAAATTTCTCCATAATGCAAGACAGAGCAAGTGAGCCCTCTGGCCCTGTGGGGGCTTATGGTCTTTTCTATTTTCCATGGCTTAGCTGAGTCTATGCCTCCTTTTAAGCAAGCTGTGATTGTTTTGCTTTTTGCTGCAGAGAATCTTCTGAAATGAATTTTAGGTATTTTCTAATTTGTTTTGTCTTCCAAATCCTTTCCTTTTTCCAGCATGCTTCTTTCATAGCTGGAGATAAAAAGAAGCCAACAACTACGGTACCCATATTTTTGCTATTGTTTTGTAGACTACAGTTCACCTCTCATCAATATCTAGAGTAGAAATGAGTCTCAATGCTATTACTTTTTTTCAGAGTCATTATGAGGGAGGCAGAAGTAAAAGAATTCTGTACTTTACATGAGAAAAATGTAAAAGAATTTATTTTCCTAATAAGCTATTTCATTCTTTCATTGTCATGGGTTAGCTTGCTCAACAGAGCAAGAAAAGACAATGCAAGGCCCACAGATTAGTTTAGTCAGACAATACAGTGAGTTAATTAACGCTGTCATATTAACAATTGATTCTAAGGGTAACTGGCTCCTTAAGATTTGATAATGTTCTGGCTCAAACAAATAGGGGTTTAAAGCTGCCCCAGTTTTGGGGTCCCTTGGATTTAAGTTCTTGACATAGCAGCAAAAGATTTCTCTCCCTCTCAATGTTCTTTCTTACTGTTCAGAAGTTAGCATTGCACTGAAAATTCCTCAAATAAAAGCATATTTTTTAACCATAGCTCACTGATAGAAGTGAGAGGTGAAAACAGATAAAGTGGAAAGAAGTGAATGAGAACATGACCATTGCTCTAATTCTCAGGGAAAGCAGCAGCTTTAGAGGTAGTCCAGGCAAGGGTCTGCCTCATTGTTTTGCAAATGATGATACTGCCATGCAAGATAAGCAAAAAACAGCTGGATTTCCTTGTCACTCAGTTTTCTGTTTTACCATTTTTTATTCAGGAGAACTACTTATGCTTAATGCACTAGTGTAACGTGAATAATGGTAATCCAATTAGGAGGCATTCCTAAAACAGCAAACGATAATACCTTCAAAAAGTAAAAGAAATTATAGGGAAAAAAATCATGCAAAATCAAGAAAATAAGATAAAGTTTTCTAACAGATCAGAATCTGCTGGGTCAATATATTATTTTGAAAGGTATATTTTGGATTCCATTGACATTCCTAATTTGAGATCACACTGTAAAAGGAAACAAAGGAGTCAAAAAGGGAAAACAATTACTAGAAGGTCCTAATAAGGATTTTTTTAAAAAGGATAGTAGCCTGAAGAACAGAATGAGAGCAGACTGGAAGTACTGTCTGAGAAGCTAGATGATATTGTGGTAGAATGAGGTACAAGAGGAAAAATCTGCATGCATATATAATTCGAGAAAACAAGCCTGTTCTTTCCCTTTGACTTTTTTTCCAGTGATTCATTTGGAAATGATCAGAGGGGGGTTTTTCTTCTTCTGTTGTATGGCTTTGAGGGACAAATTATTTTTTACTTAAAAAGACAGATGTAGCTTTCACAGTGTAGGTTCTTTAATTGAAAAAAGCCATGAAACAAATTTGAGTTAGAGGAGCTTTTGTGTCATCACTGCATAATTGATACTCCTCTGAAGATACCGAAGAATGGGAGTATTAATTTAAACTTAAAAAAAGAAAATTCAAGATTCTAATGAAACTACAGGACACAAGTTGATTTATTTTCTTTTTTTTTTCCTTTGTCTTTTATCATTAAGGCAAAGACTGGAATTGCAAAACCAATTTACAGAGCGGGAATATGTTGTTGATTAAAGAAGCTGGCTTCTTTTAAAGCCTTAAATACAATTCTGATATTTCAATGTCACTTAGAGTTGTGTCAAAGTCATAAGTTATTGTTCAGACAATGGAAAATATCAAGTTCTTTCTGGGAATATTGAGCTGTACAGCAGGGACAATAAGCAGTATTATGTCTTTGGTATTTTGTGATATGTAAAACATCCAGCTTCTCCAGAATGGTCTCCTCACTCTACAGGTCCTTTCCAGGCCCTTGACCCAACACAAGTTTCCCATGGGTTCACAGCCCTCTTTTGGGCATCCACCTGCTCTGGCACAAGTCTGCGCCATGGGCTGCAGGTGGATCTCTGCAGCCCTGTGGTCCTCCATGGGCTGCAGGGACACTGTGGCTTCACCATGGTCCTCAGCACGGCCTGCAGAGGAATCTCAGATCCTCCCCCTCCTTGGTATCTGTAGACTTCCTCCTCTCACATGTTCTCAATTCATCCTTCTCTGACCACAATTACATCTGCACAATAACCTTTTTCCTTCTTAAATATGTTATCACTGAGGCTTTGCCACATTTCTAATTGACCCAGACTTGACCAGAGGCATGTCCATTTTTGGAGCTACTGGCAATTGCCTCTGCTGAACATGTAGGAAGCTTCTGGCGCCTCCTCCCACAAGCCACCTCCGTAACAACCCCACCATCATAACCTGGCCATGCAAAGCCAATACAGAAAATTTCTCTGGCTGAGATGTTAAGAATCCTAGAAGTTACTGAGTATCTGAGTCTACACCTGGAAAGGCAGACCCAGATCATAGCCCACCACATCTTTGTCTGCTGAGCAGCTGGGTATTTGGAGTTGGAAATGCATGTTTTGGGGAGGTTCTCAGCCTCTGCCAGGCAAGCTGAGAGGAAGCCAAGAGCCTTGAAGCCTTGGCTAGACAGAGGAACCTGGCAGCCAGGGCTCACAACTCAACAGCATGCCATGTGGATACTGGGGAGCTGGTAGCCTGGAAGTCCACCAACAGCCTTTGCACAAGGCAGTTGGGTGAGCTAGCACTGAGGATTCCTGATGGAAACGTGCCATCTTTCTGTCACAACTCTGTCAAAACCAAACTGTCTCCTGCAAACACTTTAGTTTTGATGAATTTGCAGTCTCTGCTCCATCTAACAACTTCCAAAATGCTGATCGTGGAGTCTGTAATTTGGGAAGTAAGGCTCTTCAGCAGGAAAACAAATGTTCTTAGGAAACACATATAGTTTTGTACAACTGGTAAACAAAAATCCACAGTAAACTAATTGAGATATTCTTTCATGCATGACGGATGAAAGCTGCTTTGTCTGGCTTCTTTTTAACATTTTTAGTTCATTGGGTTGATCAGCTACTCTTTTGAAATGGAGAATACTGTTGCTTGCTCGTGTACTTATTCATCAGCTATTTGTCTGTTCTCAACATTACTTTGGAAAAGGGCTGCCACTAGTGGAATTACATTGGTGAAATGGTTGCCACTAGTGGAATTACATTGGTGAAATGGTTGCCACTAGTGGAATTACATTGGTGAAGTAACTCAGTTAATGACTCTATCACTGAAAAAAAAAAAAAGAGAGATTTCTATAGATTAAAAGCTCCATTTATAATACAAAGAGAAAGCTGAAGTCCATTAATATGCATTTTTCTCTTTTTAATAATCTACATAAATATAGGATTTATTTAATCTATGTTGATTTTTTTATTTAATCCAATGTTTCTATAACTTGAAAGACTGGAAGCAAAGAAAAGAAGCTGTCTAGTAAAGTCCTGATTTTTGAATTGTCATATTTTTCGGATATTTTTTCCACAAAAGAAATGTCATTTTTTTTTAATTGCACTCTATTCAATAAGTATTTCTATATAAGCTGGGAACAACATAATGTGATAAATAACTTTGAATACCTGTGTTGTTCTCCCTTTAAACACAGAATGGCATTGAGATGTGCGGTTTTTATCTCTGGTCTCTGTAAATACTCTTTAAAATATATATTCTGTATCTGTAAAACAGATTTCAGAGTGTTTGCAACCGTATAAATTAATGCAGATAACACAATAGAAGTATTTCAGCACAGGTTTAGCTGTTCTCAAGAGTATCCTTCACACAAATGTAATGTCACTGCACTAGAAATGCCTGAATATTCTGGATTTCAAAAGGTCTGTGTGTTGCTATTCATTTATTATGACTGGGAATTTCAAAGGGACAAAGGAACAGAATTCAAAGCCAATAAGAATTATTAGTTTGGGGTTTTTATACATCCTCTCTAACAGTATTCCATTTTTTTCCCCCAGAAATTATAATTTCTGTGAGAACTTGTTTTGTTGGAGCTTTGGGGTTTATTTTTTTTGTTTGATTTTTTAAAATTTTGTAATTTGATCTAATTTGGATTTCAATGCAGTTTTTTTTGTCATAACACTGATGTGAGCCTAAGTTTTATCATTATTATGCATTAGTACCTAATTATATCAGGTGCCCAACAAGAGAGATAACAGATCTCTGAAAAAAAAGACACCGAGAAATGAACAGATTCATTTACATTATTTCAGTGAGATTCTGTTGGTTCTATCAAATACCCTGAAATCACCAGAAATGTTGTCATTATAGCAATGTGAGGGCTTGCTGATATTTTCCTGTGCAGAAAATCTCGATGCACTCATGTAACTTCCAGCTTAAACTTACTGAAATCAAACCTATGCTCATTTTTTCTCAGAGTGGCTATGGATCACTTTTACTTTTCAACTAGTGCAGACTGTCCATTTCAAGAAGGCAGTCAAATCACCTGGCCATTCCAAGTATCTAGACCTTTCTTTCATGGTTCAATGCACCCTTCCCTGAGAATGTAACACTTTGGATTAAACTCTGAGAAGATTATAAACGCTCTGCAAACATTCTGCAGAAATTGCGGCATCAGTTTGATGTATGGGCACTTGAATGTTAGCTTCTTGTGTCTCCTGAAATAAGGAAAAGAAAAATGAAGGAGGAAAACAGGGGGAAAATATGTGTAACACAAATATATTGACCTTGTTTCATGGGGAACGGAGAGAATTGGGCTGTTAAGAAGTTTGGGCTGTTTCACATAAGAAATCAAAAGTTTCAACAGGATTTCTGTAAAAAATTCTGTATTCTAATCGGACAATCTCCTCTTCCATTTTTGATCTTTGAACAGTGAGAAATTTTCTGTGCAAGCAAAAAATTTAAATTTCTTTTTAGTTTCCATTTGAATTTGATTCAGAGAATATTTTGTAAAAGATGACTAATAGGTTTTGACTGTGGAACAATTTGAAACATAAAAACAGGGATAAAACTAATTATGCTATAGGTAGTAATTTTGGGAATCCCAGTTTCAGGACCAGAGCAGCAGACAGGGTTGTTCCTGTTGCTTTTGCCTTCTTCATTCAAGAAAAAAATCGAGCTATCAGATGGCCATTACAGAAAAGCTCCTTCCTATCTCTTATGACATTTTCAGTGAGAATTATAAAGAAATAAATTTTGCACTGACAACACCAAAGAAGTTATCCAATAAATTTCCTTAGTTACCAAGTTTAGCGTTTCATATATTTACTAATACTTTTCTGACTCTTGCATTTTCCACCACACTGGCAAGTTTTGTCTCTAAGTTGCACAGATAAGTAAGAGTTTCCTAAAAGCTTTTACCTGAACATGTCAATAAGTACTCTTGTATTCTAAGATTAAAAAAAAACCCAACCAACCAACCAAACAAAACCAAAACCAAAAAACACCGATCATTTTAGTGTTTTTTTTAGTTCAATTTTTTTTCTGTCCCCTCCTCTCTTCATCCAGCTGAATAATTTCCTTCATAAACTAAGCACCTGAACTAAGTTCAGTTTAGTAGTTAGTAAACAGTTTCACTGTTTTTTTTTTTTTATTTGTTTTAGTTTGGTTTGGTTTTAGTCTAGGAAAATTCATGTCTGGTTTTAGGATTTAATTTACGTGAACACAGGGCAAGGTAGATCTTCTGATAAGTCTTCTGATTTAGACTTAATAGTTTATACAAATATGCCAAACCATCTTGAATCATCTAAATATTTTTGATAATGTCATAATATTTGTTCTTTGACTAAGTTTCCACTTTATGCATAGTCAGACTATGAAATGAAAGTTTTATTTCAAGCTTCTCCCACAGACATTATATCTTTTTGCTGGTTATTCTATTTCTAATTTGCCACTCAAAGATAAGTCAAAGTGAATTAATCCTTCCTTTCCTAGTTGAAAGATATGTTACAAGGTTCTGAATAAGAAAGAGCGCTCAACCTGACTTTCATTAAGATCTTTCTAAAAAACATTCAAAATCATGCAAGTTCAGCTAAGGAATTCCTTATCTGTTATTGAGATATATCTCTAAACCCATTTTCCTAAATGTGTCATCCTATGCAACCACATCTCTCATATTTCAGGCTTGCAAAGTAAGCATGTACAGCTATTGATCATTTTGAAGGCTAAAAGATATCTTGGTACTAAAGACTAATTTTTCAATGTAAACAAGTTAGGTCAGCATTTCAGAAGGTACTGACACATAGTTAAATACTTCGTAATCAACTGGATTTCTCTAAAGGGCTTAGTAACCAGTAGTTCCTGGATCCAAACTGGCTGCATGTACATCACTAATCTTCTCTGAAAAAATACTTCTCAGCATCAAAAACATTACTCTGTTAAAAAGCAGCTGAATTTCTAGTCCACATTTGAGTTTTGTGAATGTGTTGACTTTGTTTTGATTAGAACTTTTCTAAACTGATCAAGAAACACAACATCATAATAATTGTGAACCTGTGCAGATAATGACTGGCATATGAAAATTATTGATAAACGACTGAGTAGTTGTAACAAAAGTTTTGATGTAATACCTATATGAGACATAAGCATATGACCTTGATTGGCTATTTAACTTCTCTGTTTGTTTTAGTTAAATGTAATTCACCTCCTCATTCCACCCCACCTACCCCCATGCCCCTGACTTATGTAATAGATTCTGATTCACTTTTCAGCTTAATAACAAATTTTGAATATTGTGTTTTATTGTATTCACTGCATCTTTATCTGGCTGAATGATGGTTTCAATTGTGAGGCATGTATTCTACTACAGCTTTCATGAAGAATCTTATGCTGTAAACTATGACAAGATGACAGGTAAATGGAGGCTATGCTTCTAAGGTGAGTTCTATACTCATCTATACCATATATTCACATGCAACACTGAACAGTATCAAGTTACCAAAATATAGAATATGTATCCATTTAGTTCTAAATGGCTTTTACTAGACATTAGAATGTAATAACCAATTTTCATTTTCTTCCTAAAAAGACAGAGCAATGGATCAAAATATGTTCATGCTATTTAAATTGAAAGAGTCAGATCAAATCTAATGCATTAACCCTTTCTCACAGTGAGAAATATGATTATAGAAAGCTTTAGTAAGACGTGGTACTGGAAAAAAAAAACATTGCTCATTTCAAATAACTGATGGTAAATACAACAAAGAAGATAAACCAAGAATGAGTTCTTTCTAACTTCAAACTATCCTGAATTTGCTTCAGTCTTGCATGTTTTTGTATCTGTTTTGAATTGGATTTAAAGGGACTTAAGAAAGAGTGCAGCCAAGGGGAAAAATCCAGGAAGAAAACCAGAAAAGGTAGAGCTCTGTAAACAAATGTAAAAATAGACCACATAAAAGCTCAGATAAGGAAGATTTAAAATCAAATAAAACAGTCAGATCACCTTGTATCACAACCTGGATTATTTGTATTTGTTTTATCGATGAACTATGCTTCATCTATATATATAGCTTCCTCTTGCTATCTGAAGTATTAGCTTTAGCTTTGTTGAGTTCCTGGTGAAAGATTAGATCAGTTGAAAAATTTACTCTTCCTTCTTTTCATTATTTTGTTTTGGTTTGGTTTTTTGTTTTGTTTTGGGTTTTTTGTTTGTTTTTGTTTGTTGTTTGTTTGTTTTGTCTTGGTTTAGTTTTTTCTGAAAAACAAGAAAACAAATATAAAGCCCAACAAGATTTCATAGGAAAAGAAATTCTTTTGTTTTACTAGTAGTTTAAAAACTAATTCAAGAACAAGTATGCCTGACTGTTATTTGATTAATTTCCATGTGGTGTTTTCCCCTTATAAGAACAAATTATGCATGTCACACATGCTGGCAGGTATATTTTTAAGGTTTATCAGTAATGTCACAGAATGCCCATAGTCTTAAATTTCAATTTTTCTCTCTAAGTGGGAAAGTACCAAACTACCTTATTCAGTGCTGAGAAAAGATTAACTGATTTTATTATCTTTCTTAGAAGAAAACCAGATTGTATAGCCAGATCAAAATACTGTAAAAGGTCTGTCCAAACAGCATATTTTCTTACCTTTAAGAATTCTTCAAAGTCCTTTGTTGAAAAGAGTTCAATGAGATTTTTGTGCTTCCTTCTGTCCACCACATGAAAATCTCCACCCATTCAGAGCTCAGTTTGAGATTAACTCAGGATGTCCAGCTGTAAGAAATATGTAATTTAATTTTTAACTGAATCTTATTATCTTTAGCACAATGAAATATTTTTTTTTTTAAATGAGGACTATAAAATCATATGACACAAATATGAATGATGTCCAAGGGTTTGAATTTTCTTCCTGAACTGGAAGTGTGTTACAGCTTGAAATAAATATTTGCAATCACAGAATTGCTTATTTTAAAGAGTTGCTAACAATTGGATCCATATTTCTATTACTGCTATTTGGAAGAAAAGGGTTGAATGTGTTTTCTGAACTTATTTCCAATGTTGAAATGGAATTCAGCAGATTTGTGCAAATCTGTGCAAAAGCTTTGCTTTTTTTGCTTGAGGTGTTAATTTTCTCCAAATGGGAAGTGCAGATGAGGACTTCAGAAAGGACAGAGAGGTAATTGAAAGGACTGTTGATATAGAAAGTGATGAAGCAATAAAGAGGTAAAATCAGCCTCAGTCGAGAGATAATAATGATTAATGTAACAACATGTGAAAGGGAGGTGGGAGAAAAGCCTGCATGGAAAACTACATTTACCAGTAAGCAACTCGTACTTTCGTTCAAAAAAACCCACCAAAACCAAACAAAAACACCCCCAACAACATCAACAAAAAACAACTGGGAAAAATGTTGGTGAAATTGTGCCCTGCTATTCTACTTGCATCATCTCACTATCCTTTTAATTAACATACTGAGCTCTGCCTCATGAGTGGCAAGATTTCTGCCTCCTTTCAGTCCCAGCAAGCTGTTCCTGAGCATTGACTGATCATTAAGAACTTTCAGAGCTGTTGTACTTTTCAACATGGTCTACCATTTTAAGTAATTAATAGTTAAGGACTTTGAATTACAGGAGCCCAAACTAAACTGGACACCAGAAATGTCATTCTTGTCTCTTTCACTGTGATAATGTGGAATAACAGAGCAAAGTTTTGGCAAAATGATGGAAAAATTATTTAAAATGTCATATAACAGTTCAATGATGACAAGTCAATTTTTTCTTTCTTTATAACATGGGTTACAATCTATTTTATATAGAGATGTCTGCAGATTTGGAGCTCCCAAGAGTATTTACACAGCCCAGGATCAAGAGTTCCAGCCCTAACTTCTTAGCCACTGTTTCGATATGATGTTTTGAACTAGATGTAAATAGGTAGTAGTTAAGCAGTAAATAGATCTAACTAGAAGTAAATACTTTTCTCCAAATCCACTTTAGGGCAGTTGAATTGCATGTTGGCTTTTGGGTTATTTTTCCTCTCAATAAGCTGTCAAGGTATAAATTACCTAGCATTTCTCAGCCCTGTATAACATTTAATAGATAACAGCTAGCCACAACATTTAGTTTTTCTTATTAGCGACACTTATACCTAAAAATCCTTCTTCAAAATTAACAATTTTGATATTTTTGATATTAGCTTTGATAAAAGCAATCAGGTAACTTAGCAACCTTAGCTGTATTTGAAAGGTCTTTAGCCTTCCATCAAGCTTCTGAGTGTCTTCCTTGGCCTTCCTGTGTTTTCTCCATCCTGAGATCTCTTTTCATGAGCATGAGTAACAAGAGTTGCATATGCATTCTGCAAGACTAAGATGGCATAAATTTACAATGGGATCAATATTTTCCTGCCTCCACTGGAAATCTCAGTTCTCCTTTACTGAGATTTTTTTGCCTTTTTCACAGCTACATCAAGTTAGCGGCTGGAAATGATTCTGTAATCAACAAGCAGCACTAAAGTCCTTTCATCTGTTTTTGTATAGATAAGTTCCTAGACTGATGTCATAGAAGTTTATCTTATTAAACCTGAAGCATATAATCCTGCATGTTTACCAATTGCATTGCATCTTAAATTTTCTGTCATCCAAATGGTTAGTTCCTCCTGTATATGTTAATTATTTTTTTGTAGACAACACTTTACAACTTTATTTAATCACAAATTCTCTGAGGCAAATCATGTCCTTTCTGTTTTAGGTAAAAATACTAAATAAATATGTCCTAAAAATTGTTTTTGTGAAATGCCATTGAACTGATCCTTCAAAATCCCTTGTCATCTCCTTTTCAGGCTGTTTTTCCTTTACTTTTTAATTAAAGTATAATCCAATCTTCATTATTTTTTTCCATAAAGAACCGAAATAGATGCTTTCCTCTGGCTAGGTCCAAATACAAAAAGTACTGCAGGTCTCATCTATCTAAAAAACCCCAGAAAACCATGGTCATTTATGTTAGAATATGTTATGATTGGTATACCAAGGTTACATATTTCATTTTGTATTTGTTAAGCCTTTATATATCAATAATCTTTTGTGAGACTAACCAAGCTACAGAAGTCAGAAAGTTTCTGACTAAATCACTTACTCTTGGATGGCAAAATCCAAGTTTTTCTGCTAATCTGAACAAAGTAATATTATTTTTGCTTCACCTGAGTTTCTGTTAGTCAACTCACTTTTTCTCTTATATTCAATGTCTTCCTCTTTTTTTGAGTGCAAAGACCAAACATTCTTTTTTATGCAGCTACATCCTAAATTTGAAGAAACTTCATGATTCTTCCAGTTTTAATTGTACAAGCTACTACTTTCAACTGATTTGATTTGCTAGTCTTACTAATAATTAGAGGTCATATTTTTAAAAAATACATTTCACACACAGCTAGTTTGTTTTATTTTTCTAGCTGAATTCAAATAATTTATTAAACTTGCAATTATTCTGTCCATTTTTTATTGCTCATTCATGTGTCTTATGAACCTGTGGAAGACAGGTTTATGCCACTGAGCTTTGAGACTCATCTATAACATAAAATTTCCCTAATTGAGATACATTTTTGAAAGCTAATCAAGCCAGGATTCTTCAGTAGAAACTGGGCTACTTGTTACTGAGAATGTATTGTCTGGATTTTAGATTGCCAGAAGAAAATAGCTATGAATAAATTTGTCTCTGGATGTCTCAATTTCCACTTCAATACAAGAGAAAGATTGTAAATGGAAATTTGGGCAGAGTCATTGGAAGGCTTGTAAAACATCCCTGTAGAGATTAATCTAACATCTGTTAACTTGAGTACATATCTGGTCCTGTAAAGAGGTGCAGGAGAATCTACCAGCATACCCTCTGAACCACCATTTGTTAAACTTTCTCATGAGTAAAATGTTCCTTTTAGAGCCAGCAACTTTACTATTGTGAATAAACTTCATTTTTACTATTTGAAAGTCTGTTAAATTACACTTTGTCAGATATATCTGCTTTCTGATATAACTATCCCGCAGGTCCTTCGGGATATTAAACCTTCTTGCATTTTAGACCAAGGATCTATAGGTAGGCAAGATTTTTTGGAAGGAATTATTTTAGTTCACAGTCTCAATAATAACATAAACACACGTGAGTGCATAGTGCATATTCAACATCTTCACTAACAGTGTCCTATTACGATCTACTTTAAGCTTGATATGACACAGAACTACGAATTGAAATCTGAGCCAATTCTGGGGTGCTTGTAAAATTAAATAAAACCACAATATGTGATGATATAAATATTTTAAAAATAGTTTCTACACATCAACTCCATTAATAATGTGATGTAAAATATCAATATTAATTTTTCATTTCCCAGGTATGTGAAACCCTTACAGACATTTAATAACAACAAAGACTGTTCTCTTTGTTGTTACAGACATTTAACAGCAACAAAGGCTATTACTGCTAGGTGTGGCCTAAGCACCTAGTAAAGTGTAATGGCTTCATCCCATCCAACAGCCAAGTTCCATGTGGAAGTTCATTCCCTCCCACACCAGTGGGACTGGGGAGAGAATCAGAAGAGCAAAATCTAGAAAATTTTGGGTTGAAATACAGACAGTTTAATGGGAAAGAAAAGTCCACACATACAAACAAAGCAAAACAAGGAATTCTTTCACTACTTCCCATGAGCAGGCAGCTGTTCAGCCATTCCCAGGAGAGTGGGGCCCCATCATGAATGACAATGACTTGGAGAGGAAAATGCCATCCCTCCAAATACCCTCCCCTTCCTCCTTTTCCCCCCACTTTATGTACTGAGCATGATGCCATATAGTCTGGAATATCCCTTTGATCAGCTGGGATTACCTGTCACAGTTGTGTTTCTTCCCAGCTTCCCATGCACTCCCAACTTTTGTGCCACTGCACAAAAAAGCTTTTTGTGGCTGCATGAAAAGCAGAAATGACCTTAGCTTTGTGCAAGCCTGTCTTGGTAATAACATAAATGTGTTTATATTATCAACCCTGTGTTCAGAGTGTTTAAATCCAAACATAACCCCATGGAAATCACTGTGAAGGAAATATACTCATTAACCTAAAACCAACAGAAGAAGATAAACTTTTCTTGATTTTATATTTAGTTTTATTATCAAATTAGTTCCTTTAAACAAACTATTTATCAAAGAAAGAACTGGCAGATAGCTGGAATAAAGAGAAAATCTAGAGTGTATGCTGAAGCAAATTTTTAATAATAATATTTTTCAGTTTTCACAGTTATCAAGAGATTTGTCTACTAATTTATTAATGTTGTTGTGAAAGTAATATTGTTTAGTTTTTGGACCATGTAGTCTGTAATGTGTTCTTCAACGAGAAAAATAATTTCCTAAACTATGACAACTTTTCTTTAGAGAAGAACATCATGCTATTTTAAGAAGTGTATGTGCAAAACAGCCTTTTGCTATTAGTGTTCATTATAATACAGAACTGTCTCACACATATCCCAAGTGGTGTAATCAGTTCTACTGAAATGCAACCATTTATGACACCCTTATATTTGGCTCTTCTTGTGAATGACCAACATTTTTTCTGTATTCAATATGTGAAAAAAATTTTAGGGGATAAAACTCTTATCTAAACTAGGAGTGACTTAATTACACCAGATTGCACCTAATTTTTTGTTGTCCCACACTGCTTTTAAAGTTTTTCCCACACACCTCACAAGTCCATTCTCCAACGGGAGAGAACAAAATATATTTGTTTTATCTTAGTGCCACTGCTGGTCAGTGAGTCCAAGCAAAAGGGAGGGATTAGTTATAACTACGTGTCACTGTGACAGAGATAACTGGGACAGAGATCCACTCAATCACCCCTGGGGTTATTTGGGGGGACTACAGGAGGGTGTGACCTCTGCAGCTGAGCCCAATTACAACCACAATCATGTCTTAAGAGAGTCATAGTTATTCCTGCTATCAAATGAGGTCTACAGACCACCCAAACCACTTCTCTGTAAGAGAACATCACTTCATGTTTACATTTACATAGGGCCTGGACTCCCTGATTAAGTGAACTCAGCTTTTGCTGGAGATCTGGTGCAGAACAGCTGTACAGCACCAAAGAATCTGTCCACTGATGCATGTTACATTAATCTTATGGGACTCCACTGCCTCCTCATTCAAGGAAGTCCCCAGTGTTAGGGATCCAGGTGGAAGATGATTATACAACGTCCCATTTGTTGTACAATTATTCCCTCGTCTCCTTCATGGTTATTTTGGAAGGAAAGAGTAGGCTCAGACAGATAGGTAGACATCACTTCTTCACCTATTTTTTCAGCTTCAGTAGACATCCCAGCAATTCATCCCATTCTACCATATGTTGTGACCTATATCTAGGTCATATCTCTGGAGAGTCCACATCTGAGTGATTTTTTAAAGAACCCTGATTACAAATTTAAAATGGTTTTGTATTGTTTATAAAATAAATCAATTGAGGACTGCTTCAGGAATGATCTTAAGATGAATAAGTCAGACAGGAAGAGGTCCCAAGGCCTGTAATAGTGTAAATATCTTTGCACCTTTGCTAGAGGGTTATACAGAAATAAAATCAGATTTATTATAATGAGCCTCAAGACACTATCAAAGGTTTTTAGAAAAGAAATTATGTGCTTATCTATGAAATTTAAAACATTTTACTGGTGAGTGAGATGTCTCTGCAGATTCTAAAAATGAGATCTCTAAATACACATTTATGCTATCAGCACACTGGGCTTTTAAGGAAAGTAGTGGTGCTTTTAGAACACCAGTAACAATGATGAGTACTTTTTCTTTGTTTTCAAGGAAGTTGGGTGTCTGTCCTTCCCCCTCTCCCTTGTTAAATAAACTATTTTTAATAGCAACATGATATGCATTTTTGTTGAAAACAAACAAACAAACCAAACTGCCATCCCCCCTACAAAAACCCTCAGAAACAACCAAAACTAAATCAAAGATTAATAGTTCACAAATAATCTTAAAAAACCCCAAAGATCTTTTTGAACCTTTGACTAGGTTGAGTCTTTATTTTCAGAGGAATACGTCACAGAAACAAAGGGAAAAGACTAGATAACAGCAAATTTTATGAGAACTAGTGGCTAAATACTAAGAAACACAGTAATGTCCACAGGCAACACTGCAAGACAGAAAAAGAAACAGCAGTCTTTTGAGGATCCACAGAGAACCTCAGTATAAAGAAACAAAACCTGCATTAATCAAAGTATCATTGGTTCCACTACTGACAGAGCCATTTTGCAAATTCTATGTATGTATTGTGAGAGGAATTCAGTAGTTTAAAAGTGTGGATGTTGAGAAAATAAACCACAATGTGATATTTCATTATTTTGGGCTTTTTATTCTTACTAGATTTTCTTCTCACACACTTGAATATTTATATTAAATTTGAAATAAATATTTGACTGTCTTTTTTGACAGTCTCTTTAACACTAGAATGAAACAATTTACAATTGAGAGATTGAGGCTGATGTGCTAAGGTTGAAGATTTCTACCATTGTAACTATGTACAGATTATTACACGAGAAGTTTAAAACACAGGAAAAGTAATGTCATGCTCTGTACCAAGAAACTGTCCTCTCAATGATATAAACTTTTATTGTGTATTATCCACAATAGGCTAAATGCTTCCCTGTTTGCTGTTCTTAGCAGGAGAGGTGACTTCATTGATGTAGCACTGTTTTTCACATTTTCTGATGCATTGAAAATTGTCTAATGATACCCAAGTATTAAAAAATCAGTCTTCTATATGTCTGGTTTGTATGGATTCCTTTTCTTTTAAATCTTTAGTCATTCCATGAAATGTAAAAGAATGCCAGCTCATTCTTAACATATTTAAAGTAGAAATAAAAATGGCTTATTTTGCACTCAGAATGATTTCATTTTATATTTTATCTATTTTACTTTACACTGCAGTAGTAGATTAGGTATGGTAGTTAGAGAAATGACATTTTCACTGAGAAATAACTTCTTAAGCTGTTCCCCAATGGCCACTTATAAATATCCAAATATTTCCCAATGTTTATTGCTATAGGTTATTAAAGACGTGATACTATGTAATAGAGATTTATTTTGATCTTGTATAAAATTTTATATGTATTAGATGTTTTCATGTGAGTTTTTTCCAGTCTACTCACATATCAAATAGATAAACTATGCCTAGTCAAAAGAGCAGGTAAACTAATGGCTAATTTTGTGTTTAAGAATATGCAAGAGTAACTTTAGAATAAAGTGTAAAGTGATGTGTTTTACTTCACAAGCATACTTAATTTAAATGTTCAAATGTCTGAAAAATTTGACTTTAAAGATATTTTGCAGCTCAGAAAGTACGTCATAATTCATTGCTTATTTGATTATATTATCTTACTTTTCTCAAAATTTATTGATTGGTCTCCAAAAAAATCAATATTTCTTAACATTTCTTTGGAAATAATATCTTAGAGGATTAATGACTTTTGATTGGTATTTGATTTTCCATTCATGCACATACATGTGACACTGTTTCTAATCTATAATAAATTAAGCTTTACATAGAAAAAGCACGCTGAGAATTCGTTGCTCATTAGTCAAAAAGGGCAAAGCTTTAAACTGTTTTGTCTGTGAGGGTTCAGAACATTGAATTCAAGTCATATGAATATTGGTGAATGTCTTGGCTGGTGATAGGACAGGCACTCAAAAGCTGCGTATGCTTTGCACAAAGTTTCCACCAGCAGGCAGAGCAAAGGATGCCAGGTGGGTGCCATGAGCTCTGTTATCACCAAGTGTCTTTTTTCCTTTCTTCCATTTGTACTTGTTCCTTTTGAGTGACCCTGTAGATGGAAAGTGGACATTTCTAAGAAGATTAATCTAACCAATGCAGAGCCTAAAATAGAGGCTGATGTGTCTGAAACTGACATCTGAAGTTCTTTTATAGTCAATAGAAACAGGAAAAACCTTAAGATTAAATTTATGTGATACCATCTGAACATACTCATTTATCAGACAACACCTTAAAAGAGCCTGCTCTCTTCAATGATTTTGACGGGTGCAAGAAGTGACTTTCTTGGATGCAGACACTTTCTAAATTTAGGTGAGTTAAAGTTTGTATTTGAAAATGGACAACAAGAGGAAGAAGTATTTTTATAATGGCTGGAAATTGTTTAATTGTTATAAACCAGCTACAAACATAGCAGTCTGTAACAATTTACTGCATATTTCATAGGTCACATGGGAAAGGCTATACTTCCAAACTTTGATAGAATAAAACAACTCACATTGTAAGAACTTTATTGAAAAGAAAAAAAGAGGAATGGAAATTCCATGCTTCTTTTTCCTCAACACACAAACATAAGTCTTTAACATAACAAGGTTGCCAACTCACATTCACTAATAAATTGTCAATTTTGGAACAATATGCTGTGGCAGATTCCTGTACTTGTTCTCTCAGGCCAATAAAATGTGAGCAGCCCTAGTTAGCATATTTTTGTATAGTTTAGTAGGAGAGGGAACACAAGAGGGCTTTTTGCCATTAAAATTAAAGAAGTTATATTTTATTATTAGCTGTAATTCAGGTTCTCAGCTTATTAAATGATGCATGAAAGACTTCAGACAAGGACATATTTTGAAGCGTTTCTCACTGTGTATTTAGTGAACCGCTATAGGCCTCCCTATCCTTCTGTTATTTCAGCTTTCAAAGTTCTGAAATGGAAATGATTTTCTGTCATGAAGTGCTAGATACTATTTAAAGTCAACAAAATATGCCCAAGGACATTGAGTGTGATGTGTTCCTCTGTCATCTGTTTTACTCATGCAGCAGAGTCTATTTGACTAGCTTGCTGGATGGGTAAAGCTGAAATAAAATAGAAGAAAATTGAAGCCAATATTATTCTTTTTTACTTTGAGGACAAGGTGCTTTCAAAGTTATGCAGAACTTTGTGATTTTGACACATACCCACAATACAGAGTTAAGACCAAGCAAATAAAAACTATTTTATAGCCTACTTTGAGGAAGCTGTGGTCACTAGTCTTTTTCATGTTAATGATGTAGAAATCATTTTATCCAATAGATGAAACTTCCTCTATCACAAAAAAAAAATATTTTTAGAAATAAACAGATATTTACTTACCCAAGAAAGGTACAACTGCACTTCAACTATTGTCTGGATTCTAACCTAATTTGTATTAGTTTAAATAAGCTGGTGACTGATACTACACACAGTGTGAATCTGGGGAGAAGCAATATGTACGTAACTATAGGAACCTACCTGATATGCTCTCCAATACATAATGAGCACAGCATGCAGTTGTTTGAAGAAATAGTGTAGCTGTAAGGTTTTGACAATCTATAGAGCAAATGAATACTATTACTATGTACTTTAGCCTTAAATACCATATATGGAATTTGTTGCTGCTGACTGTTTTTGTTGTTTTGACAACTATTTTATGTAGTGTGTGCATATACATACACACTATAACACAATCAAAACAAAACCAAGGAAAATACAAGTTCAGTTGTATATATAGACTTTATAGCAATCTGTATCTATATTTATGACCATATATAATTATATACATACATGTAATAATGGTTTTTACCCCTAAAAGAAAAATAATCCAGAGGCCCTAATCAGCTTTAGTATGTTCGTATAGTGGTAAGTACATGCGTGTGCCTCTGTGTGTGTGTATGTGTGTCTGTGTCACTTGTTTTTAGAAGCCATTTAAAGGCTTTGGATGAATAATAACATTGGTAAAGTCAAGTAAAGCAAAAGTTATCTAGTCCAATTTAGATGTTTTTTTAAGAATCAAACAAATTAAACTCTGGAAGTACTTTTCCCACTCTTCTAAATGTAAAGTGTTTGTAGGGTGACTTGTTTAGCCTTGAATACCTACTCATTCAACTCTGGAAGAATATCCAAAACCACTATCAATTAATGAATTCGCCCCTTACATGTAAATATCAACAGATAGAGACAGCAAAAGAAATAGCAATAGATTCTACAGTAGCTACTTAGAGATTTAGACATAGACATAGATAGATGCAGATATATCAATATAACTACCAAACCACTGTAATCTGTTCTGGGAACAGAAATTTTTGACTAAAATTTATTTGACTACAACTGTAACAATATTTATGAAAGAATGTCATGCTTATTTACAGATTTGAATTGCCTAATTGTCAAGGCACTTAAAACTGACTAAGATGCTACCTCTTCAAACTGACAGCTGTCTAGATCTTATCTGTTTGTGACTTTTGAAAATCCTCATCTGAACAGCAACCACCTTGAAAAAGCCTTCTCTAATTTAATACACCATAATTCCTTGTATGGGCAATTTGTCAGGCCTTTTCTGTCCTTTCCTAACAAATGCCACGGCCAAAATTTCTGCACAAAGCACATGGGATGTGGCTGATTTAGTCAAGCTGGATGAAAGATCTGGATATGTTGGACATCAGCCTTTGGTTTAGTGCTACCTCTGATGAAGCAAGTAAAATCAATAATTAGTAAAAGAAAAAATTCAAAACTAGGTTTCCTAAGACAATGATCTTGTCTAATAGTTTCACCAAGGAAGGTTGATCCTTTAGTATTGAGGCTATAGTTTAGGGATAAAAATATTATTTTGTGATTTTTGAATATATGTATTTTCAAAAATGTTAAAGATACTAAATATTGCAAGAGCTGGGAGTTGAAGTCAGGTTGCAAGGTATGCTCGAGCAGTTAGTTCCTAGAATCCAGAACTTCCTTTTGCTCTCTTATAGTTCTTTTTTATACAGTGTCATATACAGGACCTGTACAGATAGCCTGTTCTCTTTTATTTATATCTAGAAATAACATACTGTAATTACTGCTCTGGAATGCAGTTCATGATTAATTCAAAAAACCCAAATTTTCCATTTATTGGATGATATGTAAAAAAGTAAGTAGTATCATTATTATGCTCTGTTCAAAAAGATTCTACAAAGATTTTTCAGTGCTCTGCATAGCAGGTGGCCCAAGAATCAGTAATCTAAGCTCAAATGAGGGTAGAATTTGAGACATTGCTGTGCCTGCTATCCTCTGTTTGTTACTGCTATGCTGGTCGTCCATATTTCCTTTCAAGCACTTTCAAATCCCCTGCAGCTTTGACAATTTTGTGTGTGAAATCTGTTTTTTCACTAACATCCAAATTGGCCTCAAAACAGATTTTTTGAAATGTTTTGCTGTACTTCACAAAGAACTCTAAACAAAACAGAAATATGAATCTGTGAAGATGCAAACAATACTGAAAATATGAAATGAGAAATTATTGGAGCGGAACTGTGGAACTGTGTGGGTAGGTATTACCAACATCTAAACCCTCCTTTCAGTTATGATGAGCATGCCAGTTACTAGGTTCTCCAAAAAAAATGCAAATATCTGTCAAGACATGAAAGCCTGAACCTGAACCAGCATAATCAACCAACCCTGCAATGCTATCACAGTCTGTACAGGCTGATCATAGACTGTACAGGCTGGAAGGGACCTTTACAGATCTAGTTCAGCCCCCAAATGTTTTCAAAAGTTATGAAATGTAATTTATATGCAGTAAAAATAGCACACCTTTTATATTCTTACACTTTGATACAGTCTTCTCTTATATGGTCACATTTTTTCCTACATATTTTCCCACCTGGCCTATCATTCAGTTAACATTATAGAAAGCTACATTTTATTAATACTAAGTTTTTAAGACTAGGGATTTTTATGTTGCCCAGTATCCAAACTATGATTTGAAGAAAGAAAGAATTTCATTATGTACTTTTTATGGCACTCATCACTTGCTAGCATGCTGAAGTTTTTTACAGGCATCAATACACCCACTTTTATAACACCACTTTTCCATTATCTCTCCAGTAGGTTAACTGAGATTAATGCTAGAATGACCAGTGTAATGTTCTGTCCTTATTTAAACAAATTATGCATGGGCTTTTGCTCCTTACTTTCCTTTAAATACAATATGTAACTTAAAAGCTTTGAAGAATTTTTGTCAAAATTTCTGCCAGAAGTATCCAGGTTTTTAAGGCACTCATAAGCAGCATATAAACTGTAGGAACCCAGAAAAATTCAGGTAACTATTTTGCCTAGCATAGCATGAGGCTTCATGGCACAATAAGTATAAGCCATTGTTCAACTCCCCAAACTCCATTCTTCAATTCTTTGTCTTGCTTGCTAGAAAAACCACTAGAACCTCTTTTGCTGCAACCTTATTCTGCCAAAATTTTTTGAGATCAGACTTGCAGAGAAATGTGATATTTCCATGAGACCTGCTAACGAGACAAATTAGTTTTGAAGTTCACTTTCCCATCTGTTTTTTTACTAGCTCTCCTGTCCTTCTTTTTGCTTGTTAGTTTTTGGCTTGTTCATACCCTTTTCTTAGGAGTAGAATCACAAAATCCTCCATCCTTGAGTTCCCAAGGACCCTTATTTTTCAGCTGCCTCATCCCAGGCACCCTGAACTGGGAGACTAGAGATTTCCCAAAATCTCTAGTCTCAATTTTCAAAAGCTTTTCACTAAAAGTTTTCCCCACCTATTCACCTGGAGACAGACCCTTAGCTTGCCACCAGTTTAATTACACGCAGGTGAAATCTTACAAGTGTTAATCTCAGACCAACAAGTTTGTTGCCTTAGGACAACAACTTCAGCCAGTGGGACCCTATTTCTGTCCTGTTCCCAGTTGCTGGCAAATTCTGCAGCAGCCATGTGGCAGCCTCTGCTCTGCTCTGGGTGCCAGCAAGCCTCTGCAGGCTGTCAGGTGTGCCAGCTCCTGGAAGAGGTGTTTGAGGGCAGCAGAGATGATCTCCAGCCCCGGGGAGCTCAGCCAGGAGGGCTGGTCTCCAGGGGCAGCCCCAGCTCAGCACACAAGCTGATGTGCCCTTTGTGCTCTCCCTGGCCAGCAGCCACACGGACAGCCAAGAGGTTCGTGTAAATGAAGTCTAGGAATCATGGAAACAATCATTTGTTTATGTTCATCTCAAGATTATCAAACATTTGTGCACGAACAAGCAAAAAGACAAATATTGCACTTGATCACACTTCCTGAGAGGCAAAGAACTCTCTTGGTGCCATGTGAGTTATCAGCTGCAGGTATTAATTTAATACTGGCTTAGAACTACTTTCCTTAGAACTGCAGTCGAAAGATAATTTATTAGTACGAAAACTTTAAACAGCCTGTTAACATGCTGTTAAAATATTATTACTGTATCACTACTTCAGTTTTTCAAAGAACCTAATTCCTGGAATTTTTAATAGAATATTATACCGAAGCAAATATTTTAGTAATAATTTTGTGAAAGACTACTAATTTTCCTAATTGGCATTTTGTTAATTATCTCCTAAATGTCATTAATATAATGAGTTTTTACTCAAAAAATTGCTTCTGACTTATAAGTGTTCTGTCTTTGATTTATTACTGATTTAAAAGTCTCTTATACTTGCAATAAGTGAATATTAAACTGATATCTATGTATTTACAGTAAATCATTTTGCTCTTGGTTTTGGTTTGGGTTTTGTTTCATTTTTGTCTAATTTCTTTCTTTCCTCCTGTTTATTTTTTAGAGCTTCCACTTTATTTATTTATTTATTTGGTTGGTTTTAGGTAATGGCTTCTTCTTGTTTGGTTGAAGCCTGAGTTACTCAGTGTCACACCAGCTTATCCACAAAAGCCACTTACAAGATACGGAAAAAGACAGACAGTGATACCTTATAAACAGGCATTTTAAATTCTGGCAAGCTGTTAGAGAAAGTGAGGGAAATTAAATTTCCCTGAACACTTGCACCTGAAGAACATTCACAAAAGTCATTGATTGCTACAGAGAAGACAACATGATGTGCACCATGGATTAGCACATTTATTTACTCTGTTACTTTCAGTCTTGAAATCTCTGTGTAAGTGTCCTCTGTGAGATCTTAGTATTAAGATACAGAGGATATAGATACATTTAAAACATTTATGTTTATATAACATTTATGTTTATAGTCAGAGCCAGAACAGGGGTGATCTTAGAGGTCATGTCACCACCGTCTGGATATTCTTCACGGCGTAGGGCTAACAAACATGGTTTTAGTTTGTATTATTAAAATCAAATAATTTTTCAGTGGATTTTCTTAGAGGATAATAAAGTATTTTCTGAGAAAAAAAAAAGGTTTTTCCATCTCTCTCAAATTTTATTGCCATCTATAGAAGGACAAAAAGAAAGCTGCAATTACAGATTAACTATAAGAAATCAACAGAACTCAGAAAGGTCAGGTGCAAAGTAGAATTCTCTACGTTGGTTATATTTCCAGTAAGAGAAGTAGAGCTGTGTGGCATTGTGTGACATTTTACTATTTATTGATATATTTTTGTTGCTAAATCAGCTATATTACACCTTGAAGTTCTAGTCATTCAAGAAGCATGATTTATAGAAGACTAGTGGAGAGAATAAGAGCTGCTGTAACAAAAAGACTTAAAAATATACTACACTCTAATAATTTCTGTTCTTTTGCTGCACGGGGGGTATTTGCTTAAGTTTTGTATTAAGGATTATGCCCATGCAGAAAACTATTCTGAGGTCAAGCATACTTAAATAAAAATAATAATAATATTAATAACAATTTTTACTTTTTTGGTTTTCATTCTTTCACTCCCAATACATATATTTATATATACATGCATATATATATATGACTGTGAAGTTATTTTTTTTTAATTTACTCTTTTTATATTATTTTAGAACTCTGTGAACTCAAGGATGTATTACAATAAATTACTTGGTTAAATGCTCTACACTGTAAAAAAAGCACAGACAATAAGAATTTATATCTTTTTTTAGTTACATCACAAGCAGGCACACAAAATCCTGGGAATACTGGATAAAAACAGTAGTCTTTATCCAAAAAAACATTTTGTTTCCTCAGTAAGATGGTCTTTAGAAAGTGATATACAGAGATTAAGATGATGGATGATGTTACTGTCAAAGTTTAAAAACTACTGGTATTTCACTGGTCATATGTGTAAGGATGAAAGTCACCTGGAACTTCATCAATTTTTGTCTCTGCAGTTTTGATACATTTTGTTAAGGCCCAACATGAAAAAGAATTAACCTAAATTAAAGCAGCAATACATAATAATAGTACTGATTCTTTCTTATCTTTCATATCACATTAGAACAGTGCTGACTGAACATTTTTATCTTCTCAATATAAACAAATGGACGAATAAAGATCCTGCTTCAGAATTATTTGCTACATATAGGAAATGCTGTTTCTTATGAAGGCCCTTCCCTCCTTTTCCATTTTTCTTTATTTGTGAAAAAAACACTTTTTTTATATTTTAACCTTTCTGATAAAGTGTCTTCATTAATGACCTGTGTGATGTGATGGAGTGCTCTCTCAATGAGACTGCAAACTTGACTGGGTGGAGTGGTCACTGCTGTTGGTTCAAAATGGCTTTGCCAGGCTGGAGAAATTGGTTGATAGAAAAGTCATGAAGTTCTACGGAGGCAAGTGCAAAGCCTTGCATCTGTGATGCAATTACCACATGAACAGTAAAATTTGAATAGAAAGCAGTGCTGAGGGAAATGAGTTAATGTAAATGTTGAATGAGTTGAACCCTCCTAGCAAAGAAGCCAAGCTGTTGCCAGTATCTCCAGGGAGGTGAACCTTTCCATATGTTTAACATTTCTGAGAGCCCATCTGAAGTATTGTGTGCAGCTGGGGTCTCTCCCACACAAGAAACACATTGCCATATTGGAACAAGTCTGATGGAAAGCCAACAAGATGATTGAAGGTTCATTACTTGAACCTTGAAAGAGTGAGAGAACTGAGTTTATCCAACCTCAAAAGAACAAAGCAACCAGTGAGGGATGAAGAGAAGAGAGAGCCAGACATTCTGCTCCAAGGTGCACAGGGACAGGAAGAGAGGAAGGGGATAAAAGCTGAAGCAAAGAAATTCTGACTGAACACAAAAGGAAAATTTTTTCATATAAGTATGGTCCAACACTGGAATAGGTTGCCCAAAGTTGTTGTGGCATCTCAATCACTGAATTAAAAACTGATCTGTACATGTGCCTGAGCAACCTGATCTAACTGGATCTTCTGTGAGGGACAGGTCAGACAAGGAGATCTCCAGACATCTCTGTAACATAAAATGCTCTATGATTCTGAGAAAGGAATCTGTGTTTTTTCCTTTAAAAAAAAACAGCTTACTGTTTACCTGTGGTAACATTCAATACCTTTCTAGATCTGTGCTTCCTTTTGGTGCTTCCTTACAAATTTTCTACTTCTACAACTTTTATTTTTTCCTCTATCATTCCATCAGAGTTGCTATGCAGTATGTAAATTCTAGTTGCTAGTCTTTAAAAAGCCAAAAACTCTTCCCTTTCCTTCATATTGTATCACTGTCTTCAAGTCTGTGCTGCTAAATAATGAAAATGGAAGGGAAAAATTATAACATGACAGCAATCTGAGATCTCTGACTCCTGATGGCTGTAAATATGTATGTCTACCAAAACTGGGATTGTAGTTACTTGCAGCTGAAATCTTCTGAAACATGAAATTCATTATTTTTACATTTTAATAGACAAATTTGATTTGTGAAACCACATTACACTCTCTCTTTACAGCACAGCATCGCATACACTGTCCACTTTATTAGTGTCGTTATACAGTCAGACCTTGGAAAGTTGGTAGACAAGGAATCAAAAACCTGATCAAAATTTATAGCTTTTGATCTTGCCAGTTCTGCAGTGCCACTGGTTAGTTACCTCTAACCTTCTACTGTTGTCTCCTATTGTACTCGTATATGTACAGACATCAGAGGTAGACATTGTTGCTGATGCACTTTTCTGTTCTTTGTAGGACTGGACTTGATGATTTTCTGTCATTGGGTGACTGCTTTTGATTGTGCAGTGTGAATATGAACTGTTGGTACAGAGAGATAAATGCATGAGCACCAAGGACTCTGGTCTCAAGTCCCATTAGAATCAACGGGAATTTATTATCTGAAAGTAAGAAAATCCCAGTCAGAACTAGATCCTTAGAGTTCTAGGACTCAGAAAAAATATTTTTCTCGTGAAAAACTGACAGAATTTCTGCAAAACAGACAAAACCTGGAAAATCTGATTAACAGTACATGGATGGAGATATTATGAAGCCGTTCCTTCTGTTGTTACAAGGAGCAGAAAAAGGAAAGGTGAGATAACACTTTTACTGTGTTGCTGGTGCCCTATGGCAGAGTAATAGTGAATAATGGTAGTGTACTGATAGCACTAATTAAGCAGGGCTATCAAGCTGCTGAGTGATGTAGAAGGAAAAAAAAAGTATTGAGGAAAAATAGAAACAAGGAAGCACAATAGGGTAGAAAAAGAGCTTAGGAGACAGGCAGAATTGACATGGAACAAATTATTTTTCAGGGACAAGAGTGCTTGAAAAAATTGATCATCTTGAAGGGGAAAATAAACCATTGATTCAAAAGCAAAAGAACATAGTACCAAAATTAGATTGAACATATGTATCCTCATAGAAATGAATAGAAGCAAGATGAAAAATGTGAGAAGAAAAAGAAAATTGTCATCTTCAAATTTCCAGCTTTCCAGTGATACAGGAACACAGAGAAATGGTATAATAATACTCCTTTTTTCCCCAGATGTACTAAAAAACCTGCAACTCTGGAGAGATTTTAACAGCAAAGGCAGAAAACGGGAATCGATGGATGGCAGCTCATGCAGTTTTAACAGGTTTCAGCCATGTAAATGGCAGCTCTCTACAGATGTTGTTTAGCCTTGTCTGCACCTTTGGGTGTCTAAGCCGAAAGTTGTACTATAAAATCATTTACTGGTTAAATATAAAGGTTTGGAAGGAATATTAAATGTCATCTAATCTCAATTCCTGCAATGGGAAGGGACACCTGTCACTTGACCAGGTTGCTCAAGTCCTTGTCCAAACTGGCCTTGAACACTTTCAGGGTTGGGACATTCATGTCCTCCCTGGGCAATCTGTTCCAGTGTCTTAAAACCCTCACAGTAAAAAATTTCTTCCTAATATCCAGCCTGAATTTTCCCTCTATCAATTTATACCCATTTCGCCTTGCCCTATTATCTACAGTGTATGATTCTGTTTCTTAATATTTTTTCCAATTAGTAGTTAAGCTACTAAATTTTATTTTATTATTCTTTTATTTATGTAATTTTATTTATTATTAAATTTTATTTTATTGTGAGAGTTTAATGAGACCAGCCACAGTCATGTACATTTCATTAGTGTTTTTCTTACCATTCTTATGATGCTAAAGTCAGGACAACTTGAAGTGAAAAGACTGAAAGACAGGGAGGTTGCAAAGCTTTTCTTTCTGTGAGTGTAATTGAATTACTGGGATAGACAGGCTCAAATAATATGGCATTTGTGTTGCAAAACAATATGTACTCCTGGGGTTTTATCAGTTTTAGTCTGGCTCTTGTTAAAGGTCAAGGTATGTTTCTCTGAATAGAAAACAGCTGAGGATCCTCAGAATGACACAGCATATTTTTCATAGATCATATTACTTTACCATACTCTTATAGCTAAGATCTAAAAAGCTTTTGGATAAATTTGAACAAGTCCATATTTATAAGTAATCTTATAAAAAATGAAAATATGCAAAGTAAAAATAATTTTCAATTAGCTCTTATTTAGATATTTTCTTCTATGATCTCTATAACAGACTCAATAATAAATATATAGCAGATTGATAGAGAATGGTTTTGTGAAACACATCAGCTCAAACAGATTCATTACTATTTTGATACTTTGTTTACTTCACACAGAAATCACAAGTAAGTGAAATAATACAATCTAAATATAAATAAAAATACAAATCATGCAGAGACTATAAAACTGAGGAGGGTGATGGACATGCCTGTGTTGGAAGTGGTCACACCTCACAGGTCATAGTCCAGAAGCAGGTCAGGCATGTAAGCAGTATATTTCTAATGAGTAATATTCCTGGACTGAGAAAATCACTTCCTACTTTGGCTGGAGCTTTAAAGCTAATTTGGAAACCAAAATAGTCTTTGAAGTAGATGTTTTGTACATGTTTTGATTATCAAGTTCTTCAGAAACTGATACCACTCAGGCTGTGTTTGCGGGAGTTCCAATCCTCTCAAAATAATCAAAGAATAAAAGGAGTTAGAAATATCAGATTATCCATTCACTAAAGCATGGGTTGTGCTTACTTGGCATCTGGTGACTTCTTTTGGGTTTTTCACAGTCCAAAAAATAATTAATCGTCTGTTAGCAGTTTCTCATAGAGAAGATTTCCCTCTCTCATAATTTTGGTAGGAAAAATTTAGTTCTGCTCTTGCTTCATGGTTGATCCCAGTCAATACTGGAGGCAGTAGTTTGTGCTAGTACCAAGAATTAAAGTGCTCTTTCAGATTGCTAAGACCATTCAATTGCTTGAAACATCAACATGTTTGTATTGTTGTCTTCTGCAATACAGAGGACAACATTTCAACAATACTTTTACTTTTACTTAATTCTCCTGACTGTATGACCATTGTCAGTTTAAAATACTAACATTTTCCACTTAATCTGGTTTTCTAAGAAATGAGGTACTGTACAAAAGAAAGAAGGTGAGGAATTAAAGTCTCTCATTATTGTTGATCAGTATCTTGCATATGTTTGCTCTTTTGCAGAGGTATATGTGTGCATATATGTGTATACAGATATTTATTATAGAACAAATATTTTATTTATATTAGAAATTCTATGCCAGTATCAAATAGCACCTTCCCATTTTAAAAACACACTAATACCAAATGTACCAAAATATTGTCTTATGTATTTAAGACACAATTTAGCGATAGACTAACTAGTGTTTTATTAATGGTTGAACTCAATGATTTCAAGGGTATTTTTTCAATTTGCATGTATCTCTGATTCTATATCAGTGTGTTCCTGAGAGGGCAGTTGAGAGAAGTATTACATGCCAGATTTCTCACTGATAGTATAAATGATTGAAATTTACAGTAGCAAAATCTTGCACAAGTATGTCATAAGCAGCAGGAGCTGTATTTCACAAAGAGTGAGTTTCATCAAGTTAGCGATTTCAGGTTTCAGGTTTTATTATTATTCTCAATTGAATTTTGTGGACATGATAATGATATATATCAAATTAATATCCATGCAGCAAAAGCTATTTCTTATTCTTAGGAACTTTTCATTCCTTGAAATTGTCTTTAGTATTTGATTTTAGTTATTTGTATTTTCAAACAAATGTTGTTAGTTTACAGCCTTAAAAAACATATGCACAGAGGAGAGTTCTTTTAATATTGAATAAGTAATATTTTCTTATTGATATATGTTGATTATATCTTTGTGATATCTGAGTTTTACTTCTCTCCTTGTCTATAGTGTTTAATAAATCCCTCTAGTTATATTAAATCAATGAAGTTAGCCAGTTATAGAGAGGAGGATTCCATTCCAGTAAACAAATATAAAATACAGAGGAAATATCAATCTATTGAAATATCTATTGATATTGCTATCTATAGGGCATCCTATCCCATCTAGTTCAGTTCTATGTTATCAGTTGCCTTGTCATGTATAAAAACTGGAGCAAAAATGCATGATCAACTTTTAAAAATTCTTGATTTCTTTACCAAGTTGTAGTGTAAAAGATCACACTATATATGATTAGGTAGAAAACTCGAGCACATGCAGGTGAAAAAAATAATGTACTTTGTCTGGCAAACAGAACAGAAGAATTGCTGCAGATCAAGAGTGGCATTGATGAGGCATACCATCCTTAAGCCAGGGGCAATGCTAGAGGTATTTATATTTCCTCTCCTTTTTTCATTCATCACCCATTCCCTCATCATTTAACTTCCATGTTATTATATTTGTTTTGACAGCATATGGGGTGATTTACGTTCGCTGCATGTGTGGTTTTTGTTCTCTTAACTCTATAAACCAGCTTTGCCCAGCTTTCAAGACTGCTTTGCTCTAGTGATCAGGTACTGACTGTTTCTGATTGCCCCTACATATCCAGAAACCCAGTATCATCTGCACCTGTATTCTCAAAGCATTTGTTGTTATCTTGTGCTCACACAGTTCTAGTACCATGTTACAACCTACAGGTTGTATCTATCTTGATAAAAAGATAGGCTGCATTTCTGTGTGTGTGAAATTGCAATTATTGTGGGGTTTTGCCAGTGTTCATCTTGTATTCCACCACTCCCTGCTGTCACAAGAACTTCTGGGTATAAAACTGAAGCTTGAACAAAAGAAATCATTAAAAGAGAAATGCTCTCTGGGTTTTGAGTGAGTAGGAGTATAAAAAGAGCTGATCTGCAGCACATATTAAAACAATGACAGAATTGAAAGACTGGAGTGTTTGCTGTAAGTATGCTCAGACTATGCAGGTATATGAGAGAAGAGAGAAGGTATGCAGGTCAGCACTCCCCCTGGACTACTATGAAGACCCATCAGCCTCTTCCTGCTTATGATTTTTTACTGTCGTGAAGCTGGCACATGGCAGTGGATCCAGTTCCACATCCATGATCACAAGCCAGAAAATACTGCTTTGTCTCACTGCAGATATAGACAGTGAGCAGTTGTACTGTCCCAAATTCTGGACTGACTAGAACTCTCTCAGAAAACAAAGATGACTGCATGGTAAATAAAACACAGAAAAACCAAAAACAAAACCAAAAAATAAACAAAAACCAGGAGCTGACAGAGCCCTATTTCAATGGAGGTTCTGGAGGTATTTCACCACTGAGATGTGTGACACCCTTCAGGAGAGTGCACCAGAAAATATCAGTGAATGGACACTGGTGTTGTATGAGTCCTGTCCACATGCATCTGTAAAATCACCACATTTTTTTATAGGATGGAAACTGGACTGGAGAAAAGTAAGAACTTGAAGCATGATTACTTTTCTGGATGTGTTTTATATCTTTCTGAGGAAAGTCATTCATCTCACTTTGCCTCACTTTCCTATACTTTTGCAAATTCTGTTAAACAGCAAAATACTAGGTGCAGAATAACACTGTCAAAAAATCAATTCAGTGTTGATATGGAGAGGTTAAAAAAATGCCACAAAACGTACTTTGGCATTGGTATTGAACATTACAACATATAATTTACTGGCAGGTGGTTCATAGAGCAGGGTTCACAGCTCACAGATGTCCTCAGGAAGTGTTGACTGCATAAACACCGGACAGGAAATGACTGGCTTGGTTAACAGTTCTTCAGAAAATATTTTAGCTCATGAGTCAACAGTATCATGCTGTTGAGAAACAAAAAAAGCATCACACAGATGTATATGAACAGGAGAAAAAAATTTAAAAAAATAAAAAAGAAAATAAATAAATAAAAAGAAATAAATGAGAGAAAAGGAGAAATATAGGAAAGGAGAGAAAGAGAGAGAGAGAAAGAGAGAAAGAAAGAAAGATAGAAAGTGAAAGAAAGCGAAAGAAAGCAAGAAAGAAAGCGAAAGAAAGCAAGAAAGCAAGAAAGCAAGAAAGCAAGTAAGCAAGCAAGCAAGAAAGAATGAAAGAAAGACTTGCTTTATGCAATACACAGAGAGATGACTTCTAACACCGAAGATGCTCAAGAACAGGAAATGCTTTCAAAAAGTAATAGAATAATCTTTAATGGCAGATGGGAAGTAAAAAACAGCTTTAATTGCAGTGAGACAATGCAAATCTTGCTAATAATAAGGCTGTTAACCATTAAACAGGCTGCATAGCAAAGTTATAGCCTATGTCACTATGAAAACCTGATGGAACAAGTTTATAGATGAGGGAAAAGAAAAAAAAGCCTGAAAAATATATGGATAAAGAAATTAAAAAGGTTTTTAGACCATATTAATTTTTGTAAATAAATATCCAAATTTTATTCCAACTTCAAATATGTATGTTTCAATGCTGTATCCAGTAATGCTATATCCAATGACCATTTCCTAAAGAACATATGAATTTAGCATCAAACAAAAATGGTAGGGCACAGTGGCCCAGCTGACAGTTCACCCATCCTCCCCTGGAGGGAAGAGAGCCTTTAGGAGCTACCTGTCCAGCATGCTTTTCAGTTCATGTGAATTCTGTGTCTGTTATTGGCTGTCCCCTTTTGACCTGCCCTGACCTGATGGAGATGAAAGTTAGATCCCAGTGTCCTCATCAGCATTTGTATCAGAGATTTCTTGGAGGACAGAGCTGCAATTAAACCTCCAGAAGAGATCAGGTATGAAGCTCCGTCTTTCTTGTGTTCACTTTGAGAGCTGTTATCACTCTCACAGGCTTGTCCAAGGCTGGAGCTGATACCTCCATGGCAGCCCAAGAGGTTCAGGGTCCCGGCCCCCAACACCTCCTGGCGAGCGATAAAAAAGTTTCATGGTTTCTAAAATAACGTCCTAAGCATGATCATAGAAAATAATTTGATGTCTATTTCATCTCTGTGGTCAAATGAATCTTTGAATGTGTTTGCTTAAATAGTGTGTTATGTGCATTTCCTCTCTATAGCCCCAAATCTGGTTGTTAGGGTATTCATATGGAGGACAGAGCTTTCATCTTCCTTCTCCTGGCAAAGATACTGAGTATGGTTTCCTGGTATCTAAAGTTTGGATGTCTGCTCTCTACCAGTTTGAGGTATTGAGTAATGTATTATTTTATCTTTACTTTCCCATTAATATTACTGCTGTTTCAAAAAAAGCCATACACACACAAAAATTCACACAAAAAATCATATTGAAAACACTGCTATTTTCAATGACATTTGCTGATTTTACATTGACATAGTCAGTTTACAGCTCCTATTAATGGTTGCAGAAGTTAAAGATTTGTAATCCAAAATGGTTTGACATCATTGTCAATAGCTATTTTTTACAGATGGTAAAAATTAAAATGTCATTTTAAAAAGTAAAAATTTCAATACTAATTTCCATGAAATGCTGATGTTTAAGCAGAATGCCATTTTCCAGAATAACCTTGAGCTCAGCTTTGAAAAGAGAAAATCTTTCCTCTTTTCTGTGACAAATGTGAAGAGTTAATGCTTGGGAAGTGCTGAGATAAATGCTTATTGATGACTCAGTTAACATCTTGGACTGAGCAGAGTATAAACAGGCAAAATAGGTTCTCTTTTTTTATAGCTCAACAAGCAAGGCAATGCAGTCATAAAAAAAGGAAATGTAATGAAATGAAATCCAAACAAACAAAAGACAAACTCCCAGACTGTGATGCTGATGACTCATTTTCAACCTCTTTTTCAAACTGTCATTTTATTTTCTAGGCTGGACTCCTCACCAGGACTGCTTGTGCGACATTTATAAACGAAAATGTGGGACTTAATTAGGTAAGCGCTCCTAACGTTCCGTGCGCATCTCACACGTATTTAATTCCATCTCTGGAGGCGCAAGAGGAGCTGTTTGTAGCCCAGGCGGGGCGCGCCCGATGGCAGCGAGGCTGTCCCAGCACACACAGCCGGAGCTCCGCGCCACGGCCCGGGCCGGGCGCTGCTGCGGCCGCGCCTCCGAGCGCAGAGCGCGGGGAACGCGGCTGGAGGCAGCCCGGTCCGCTCGGACACAGCCTGAGACATGGAGCAGCTGCTCGACCCATGAGTGAAGAGGACGATCAGCTCCACAGCAGCCCGGCAGCAGCTGGCACTGCAGAGGAATTTCAATTAGTCAGGTGACAATCAGCTGCAGTCCCCAAGGAGACGGCCACCACCTCTTCTGCACAGTGCTCTATCACCGCTACAAAAAGCTCACTTGTGGCACCACTTACAGCATCAGGTGTAAAAGTAGCTACTTGAAGACATTTGTCCTCTCTTCATGGTTTAATTTAAAAACTGAGATCTTCTATTCTGTGTTTGAATATGAATGAGTCAGTTGTAAACAAAGAGCTAAAATAGATGAGTCTGCCATGAAGAGGTAGCTGAGTCATTCTATAAACCCAGTCCCTTAAATGTAAATGGCAGAGGTTTTTTTTTTTTAACACAATAATTGCTATTTTAGTTTAATGAGCTGTGAGGCTTTTGCAGCGAAATGGCTCCTGAAAGTTACTCTCCCGGGCAGTGCCTCCACTTTTAAACTTTTCTATCCATGATTTTACTTCTTGACCCCTGTGAAGAGAAACTTAAAATATCTTTTTCAGGAGCTTTGTTTTCAGTTTAGCTATTTATTTTAATAAACAGTGTTTGAATTGTGTACCTCTGTCTTATGAACATAGCATTTCTTCATTGCACTTTGCCTCCTATACCATTTAAAAGGGGGACGCAATCCAGTGTTGGTATTAAATCTCTGGAGTTTTGATTCAGAGGAAGAGGTTAGCACAGAAGAGAATTGTTTCTAGTTTGGATTAAAATAGCTAAAATAGTACTAGAAAACATTACGAGTTTTAGCAACTGTATCCACTGTTTGAATGAGAAAAACTTTCCACAAACATGAAATAAAATTTATTTTTCCTTCCTCAGTACAACTTTAAAAAGACACTATATTTATAAAGCAATATTATTCCACAGAAACTGATAAAATTTCTCTTCTTTGCATTATAATGATATGCTATATTGTATGTATATTTTAAAAATAGAGAAAAAAACTATTTTCTTAAAATACCTTACCTAGATATATTTACTGCTTTAAGAGGCTAAAGAAATTGTAATGTCATCTAATAAACACCTGGGAAAAAAATGAATACTTTTTTGGATATATATTTGAAGGAAAAAATTTATTGCAAGCAAAATGAAAATCTTAATCAGAACATGTTCCTCCTGTTACCCTTGATAACATTAGTAGTAGTCATATAAGACAGGATATTTAAAATCAGCAGAGAACAGGATTCTCCTGAGCAACAGGTCGCAGCATTAGTTGGCAAACACTATTCTGGAGTCCAGAAGTAGATATGTTGAGTATAAAACAGTGATTTTACTGCATTCAGAGCTGATAAATCTTGGCATTTCAAATATGAGGCAATGCAAGTTCAAAGGAGTGGTTCAACTAAAGAAATTCTCAGGGGGAGCAGGAGGCTTTTCAAAGGTCTGCAAAAATCAAACACTGAAAGGAAGATGGAAGGTTATATATTTAGACTAAGGAATGAAAAGTACAGTAGCAGTGTTCATGTATATAAAACATAGTTTTTAAGGAGTTTATTCCCTTCTCAAAACTCATTTCAGATCAGACATTAAATAACAGAGGAGCAGGTCTGTGTTGGGATGTGCAGCAGTGAGGACTGTGCAGTACTATAGCCATTTCATGGGATGCTGTGGCAACTCCCTCAGATCCTCTTCCTCAGAAGAGGTTGTAAAGGTGTTTGTTCAGAATTGGCACAGATACAACTGAACCAACATTTGCAAAGGAAATGGGAGTAAAAACTCTCATCTAATTTTGTGCAGTCTCAATTTCTGCTGTTTTGGTGATTTTATTACCCAGCTTCATTATACATGTTATTATTCAGAAAATAATGAAGTAATTAATTCAGTTGAATTCAATGCAAAATTTTTGGAAAAATTGAAACACGATGGCTAATTCCCAGGGCTAACTAATTTAACACTAATTTCCAGGGCTATGTCTTGGAAATTAACAACATTTTCATTTAATATTTTCAGAAACTATTTTCAGATTGAAATACTATTTTATCTTCAAATGTTCTAACTTTCCCATAATTATTATATTATTACTCTATATAATTATTTCATTGCTTGCACACTGGCTTTTTACATATCATATGTGTAAATGCCAGTATTAAGCATTAACAACAAGGCTGATAAATATAATTTCATGGTAACAGCCTGGGTTAGTGACAGGTTTAAAAATTCCATGCCAATCCAACTAAATACTACAAAATACAGCTGTAAATTCTTTTTCTTTTTTCAATCGCCTTAAATATTTTACATGGCTCAATGAGGATGAGACAAATTATAAGTTAATTTTAAGAATTATAATGGATGGCAATTACATCTGTATTATTTCATATTTTCATTATTCTAATTATCCTTACAATAGACGTTCTGGCTCATTGTTCTCATGACAGTTTGCCAGAGAAGTGCTGTATCAGAATGCTAATAAATTGCCACATCCCCTCTTTGACAGCTGATAGTAAACCTCAAATATGTGATTTTACTGATGTTTAATAGTTTTGTTCAGTGGATCCATATCACTTTAAAGTGGTAACAACCCACATGGAAGAACTAAGAATGGAACAGATATGAGAATACATAAAAGGCTGGACCATGCTTTTAAAGTTATATATTATATATTTTTAAAATTCTAAATATTGCAATTTAAGTATTTTTTAAAAAAACTATAAGTATACACTAGCCCATTTTTTAAAATAAACTATTCCTAGCTATAGTTTATCTAGGAAATTTATGTGTGATCACTGAGGTCCCACATATTTTATCTGATAAATATTCTTTTATATTTTTTAACCAGCTAAACATCATATGTGCTTTTAATAAAAATCGATTCAACCTTTGTCTTGCCATGTATTTCCTCAAAAATCAAGCAGATTTTCTTTGGCTAAATTCTGTTTAGAAATATGTTATCTTAGTGGTTTATATATAGTGGTTTATTTAATATCAGTATTCTCATGTATGTAGTCCAGAGCTGTATCCATCTCTGGGGTCCCCAGCAGGGGAAGGACATTAAACTGTTGGGACAAGTCCGGGAGAAGGCCACCAAGTTGATTAGTGGGATGGAGCACCTTCCTGACAGAGAAAGACTAAGAGAATTGGATTGTTCAGCCTGTGGGAGGCTACAGGGTCACCAAATTGTGTCCTTCCAGCACCTGAAGAGAGCCCTACAAGAAAGCTTTCTACTGGAGCATATAGTGACATGACAAGGGGGAATGGCCTCAATCTGAAAGAGAGTAGGGTGAGATTTGATGTCAGAAAGAAATTCTTTGCTGTGAGGGTGGTGAGGCCCTGGACCAGGTTGCCCAGAGAAGCTTTGGATGCTCCATCTCTGAAAGCGTTCGAGGTCAAGTTGGATGAGGCTCTGAGTAACCTGGTCTAGAGGAAGGTGTCCCTGCTATGTCAGGAGGATTGGACCCAGATGACATTTAAGGTCCCTTCCAACTCAAATCATTCTATGACTCTGTGATATCAATTGCCCAGTATAATTTTGCATATTCATTTTAACATGCACATAAATGAAGTTGGTGGATAACCATCCCACTCTGTAAAATATAAATATTCATTTGATTTTAAGTTCACCATCTTAGACATTCTGGCTTTCTTAAATGTGAGAATTTGTTTAAGTGCTATGCAGTGGTGGGGCCCAAAGTATTTTATGAGTCATGTATTCAGTGTGAAAGATAAATATAAGAAGCATGTTGCTAATCATCTAATCTTAATTTCTATGATTCTCCAAACTCCCAAGTGCATGAGAAACAAGACCTTGGAACCAGATGGAAATGAATTGTTGTGGATCAAAAGTCAATTCTATCTTTGGATGAGGATAAATTAACTGATCTTTATGAAGTGGATTATTATGGTTTAAAAGAAATCAGAAAAAGAAGGACTAAATTAGTCTTGGATTTGACAAAAGTTACTGAAACAATAGAACTGGCACAAGAAATAAAACTACCTTGTTACTTTATCAGTATCCTTCTTTAGGGAAAATTTCAGCATTTCTTATGGGTTTACTAGAGGCTGTTGCCATAAAACAGAGGGGTTGCATAACAGTGCTGTGTTGAAGAATTGAATTTGAGACAAGATCAGGATATCCATCCACTTAATTCAGCTCAAGATATTGCTTTTGATGGAGACATCTTATCTGCCTAAACATTTGGCAAAAACATTTCATTTTATTAATCTAGTGTTATTTGAGGATGGGAAAGAGTTCAGAGTGAAAGAGGAAATATTTACACTTTTACAGATCTAGGTCATAAACCTGTTCTCCTTTCTATTTCTTGTTCTAACATAATTTACATTGGAATATAACTCAATAGTACTAAATTCAGCCTACTGAAGCACTTCTGCCTGTTGAGTCCCGGATAGATGAAGCCAAATGTCACAGGAGTATGAATTAGTCATGTTTCTGCACTCATGATCATCATGAACCTGGAACTCTTTGAAGCAGTAGTAGTGAAATAATTCATCTCCCTGGTCCCTTTGTCAGTTAATTCAAATGTCAATGGACAATTAGAGTTTCTGCACTCCAAAGTTTTTACTATATCAATCTTCATGGCTCTTCAGCTGCCTCACCTGACTGAGACTCCAAAAACTTGTGGACATTTTGTGAATTCTTAATAAAAGAAATTGCCCAAATACTTATTCACATAACAAAGTTGCATATCAGCCCAACTAAAGTGACTATTTTTTACAGTCAGTTACCAGATCCATCCTTTTTCTTGAACAGTAATGTTAAATCACCTGTCTTCAAAAGTCTATGAAAATATCATGACATTGTCACCTAGGAATATTAATTGTGTATGTAAAACTCATTGGACCTCAATGACTATTTTCAGTTTTATTTTTCACTCTTCCCCATTTTTCATGATGTACTCAATAACTTGGAGTGAAACATTTTATTTCTGATAGGTATCTGTCTGTATAGTTAAGGCGTCTGTAGTTGTTTAGATTCACCAAACCAGCACAGTGTATTTGTATATTCTGAAAATGCAGAAACACTGAGACATTCATGCTACCAAGCTTAATATCTGTGGTGCAACAAAGTTAAAAATAAATACCAAAATATCAGAAAAAGAAAGCATTCATGATCTCTTGCTTAGGTTCGGTTTTGTAGATATCACTTTTTGCTAAGATCCTACTTTTAAAATTCATTTGCAAACTTAGCTCGTACTTTACTGGAGCTTGAAATTTTGTGTAAAATTGTCCCAAGCAGTCTTTAAAACACTTTTTTTCTGAAGGTTCTAATGAGTGATGACTTATTACTGTGCATGACAACAGTAAAAGCAAAATAAAGTGCAAGCACTGTTTATACATTACTTGATTCCCTAAAACCTGAAAATAAGTTCAAACAACAGTTGCTGAAAGTTGCAGCACTAAATGCAGAATCCTCTGTCAAAAATAACTTGAGTAGTTTCAAAAATATATTTCAATATTTCATATTTTAGATTCAACTTCAGTGCTACCATTTAGACAACCTAGTGTAAATGTGATGATGTTTTGTATAAATTTCTAAAGAAATGAGAAGATAGACACATTATATAGTCCTACTCTAAGTGTCATTTTTCATCATTTTATGTTTCATTTCACATAATATGCCAAGCAAAAAATATGCATAGGTTGTTACCAGCAGTGTTATTTTCTTTGTTCTGTTTCTGTGTGTGTTTGTTCTGTTTCTCCTTTGCAAAACTGACATAACTATTACTGTAATTATGATTTTTAAAAAGATTTCTGAGTATTTTAATTGAATAGTCAGAGTATCCTTACAACTCTACTCAACTTTGTATTATATATTATTTAATCCACAAGATGCTTTAGGCCATTTATATAAAAAGTCAATTCAGCTGCTCTAATGTCTGGAACAAAGGGAAAAATACTTTGTTTTAGTTATTGAAGCAAGCCCTCACATGCAAATTCCCATTTTAATTATGATGTGCTAAGCATATGCATCCATTTTTATCTTCTGTATAGCAGAAAAAGGTGGGCAGTAAGAGTTATGAATTTAGACAGCAAAAGAAAGTAGGAAACTTTCAATATTTTATGTTAAACATTTTGTTCAGAGCTAGAAGGCTTAAATTACTCTGATCAGGCAGCCTATTTAACTCCTTGTTATGGCTTCAAGTCTTCTATCCTTTGTACAGATCAACGCACATTTTGCAATGCTTTTTGTTTTATCTCCATGACTGCATGTCCTAAGCCATACATTAAGGAAAAAAAAAACAAAACAACAATCTCCCCTCAGAATATACTAGAAAGTCCTCCTGCAGGGCCAGTCATTAGGAGAAGCACAATAATCAGCCAGAAAAAAAGTCTTTGTGAACTTCAAGGAGACACTTTTGAGGTAAGATGTAACCAGCACTTAGGAAGCTGGCAATTACCAATGGAATGCTGCAACTGGATGCTGAATAGCCCTGCCCACTTAGCTTCTATGGGATAACTCCTCTCTGCCATTGAGTAAGGTGTATTTATTTATATATATTGCATGAAGACAACCCTCTGCAGTATCTACTAAAAGTTAAATTAAGGGCAGTGAGAGGACGTGATAAGTGCTTTTCTGTACACAGTAAGTGCAGAAGAACAAGTAGCTTTTATCCTGATAGCCTGTCTAAAAGTTACTACCTCAGCTGAGAGGCAAACCATTGTTTGGTGCACGACCACAATCACACTGGATAATGACCATATAATGAAAAGTCAATTTGCACCACAACCTCTCTTTTCATCTGTAAAATTTACTCAGAAGAGGTAATTTAACAAGGCTTTTAATTCTGCTAGAGTCAGAATCTTGTTCTTATCTTGCTCTTAAATCTCCTTCACAGAGAAAAAAGGCTCTCAGTTTTCTAGAGATCTGAGACTGAATGCTGAGAAGAGATAAATAATGACCATTAATGCCTCTTGGGGAATGCAAAGAAATTTATAAACATAATTAACTGACTTTTATTCCAACCATTTCTATATTCCTAGGAGGGTTTTTTTTGTTTTCAGAATATCATCTTTCTCTTCTGGCTGTACAAACAAGAGTAATCACAAGCATTTAGACTAGCAGAGGTGATAGATTAATAATACATTTTTATTATAGTATTCTCCTGATTTTAAAAAGTTTTTATTTTATTGAATAAAACCCCTCATTTTTATTCAATAGAAGTTCCAGTTCTAAGTAATTCCACCAGCAAACATTTTTAGCATAATCCTACTAATCACATACTCACAAACCTTAACTTTCATCAAAGAAAATGTATTAACCTAGGTCCAGTTTTCTCTACTTTCTTGAATTTTATTTCTTTCTTCTGAAAAGAGGTGAAACTTTTGATCTATATTTACCAGTGTACCTGCACCCTACAGGAGTAAACTTCTCTGCCTGCCTGAACAAACTGTGCCATATCTATACTTTTGAAAAGTGCAGGCAACAGAGTGCTGAACTGAAAAAGAAGAAAAAAAAATGCTGACATCCATGAATCACAGTTCACCTAAGAGCAAACATGATAAATTGTTCACAGGAAATAAAGTGGTACTGAGACTCTGTGTGAGATGGCATAGATGAATTATCACCAGATAGAGAGCTTCTGTGCATGTCTGTTCATCAGAAGGGACAGCTGAACAGAGCACACTGTGAATATAAGGCAGTGACATATAGACCCATACGTGGAAAAATGAGCTTTGCAATCAAGGCTTAAAGCTCCCTTTGGTGCCATAAAAGAGCTGTTATTTAGTTTTCTCATGTTATCTTTAAGTGTTCCGGTACAACATTTTTTAAATTTATTTGTAAGTTCACATACATGTTAAGATCTCAGTTATGAAGGATACTGTTTATTCAGTTGGTCTTTTCTGACTCTGCTATGTTTCATATATTCTAATTTTTTGAGACAGGCAGGTTGCCAGAGTATATTTTCCTCAGTAGTTTCATTTTTATAGTAGCAGGTGCAAACCACAGAAATGTTTTATTCTTTGCTCAGTGTATAACACAGGTGTTATAATATCAACAACATTTTCTACTCACTTGAGAGACCTATTGAAAAGAATATGAAAGGCACATTGACTGAGTAGGAAATGTAATGCAATAGAACTAGCTCCAAGCAGAAAATGTAGAGATTTGTCTTCAGTGATTTATGCTTTGAAAAAGAGGGCAGATCAAAAATGTATGGGTTTATACGAGGACAAATTGTACCCAATATACACATATGACTGTTCTTGCTGCAGTTTGTATTCTATTGTAACTTTGCTGGTTAACTGGAAATATTTTGGATTAAAGAATAGATTTTATGTTCCATTTGTTCATAAAAAATATATTGCCTCCCAACAAAAATGGTAAAATATATTTATTTCAAAATAATAATTGAAAAGTCTCACTTTAAATATGCCTTAGTTAAAGTGTTTGTTTTGAACCAAACATTGACCAGCTCTGTGGGGGTATAGAGATAACTTCAACAAAACCAGATCTTTGCATTCTAAAGAACAAAATTGGTAGATAAGACCTTTTTCAGCAGATTATAATAGTTAGCATGTGTCTGCCTTGCTGTTAAAACACTTCTGAAGCCTATAACATTGAAGCTCTTAGCAATAGGTACTGAAGAAGTTTTCAAATAATTAGTGATAAAAATAAAATTTAGGAATTTAATAGCATAAATTTATTTAAATAGGTTTGTGGAGGAGGGAAAAAATTATATACCAGGTATAAATTAAATTTTATTTAATGTTATTAAAGGGATTTAGTTGTTACTGAATGTTCAAACATGATGATTGAAAAGAGTTGATGATCATGAGAATTCTCAGCTTACACAAGAGTAAAGAATTTTTTCAATCTTCTTTAGCCTCTGAAATGAACTCTTAAAATGTTCATTCGATCTCTAAAAAGGCAAAAGTCAATATGACAAGTACTAATACACAGTCAACTTTTACAATTTGCAAAAGAATAACAGACTGAAAACAGTTTATCTGGATTATGAAATCAGTATATGTGAATAGTGAGTATACTGAAATGGAACATCATGAGTTTACAAATTTGTAACAAGATTAGATATTCATGGACTTGTAAATTTAAAAGTCCTAAAAAATCTATTTTGCTGGTTTTACTTTCAAAATCCACATATAAGCAATACCACTTTTACAGTCAACATTAATCCATGGGGTTTAGCATCACAATGCATCCAGTAATCAAAGTCTTCAAAAGCTGGTGAAAATTATTCTTGCTTTACAGAAAATCATGAATTTTACTTTGGAGAAGAAACAACATGTTCATGAATAATAGAAACTGAAGGTCTTGAAAGTAAAAAATTCTTCAACTGTAGTTATTTTATTTTTTTTCCCTTCCTCAGTTTTATAACTCTAAAGCAAAAGTTAGCTTTCTAAAAGCCTCCTTAAGTCTCTATGTTATAATATTTATTTTTGGACTGTCTCTGGGATCAACTGTAGATAAGTTACTCAAATAATCAGTCTCCAAGTAAAAACCAGATTCAGTTAGTAAAACTGAATTATTTATTTGCTTTAACATTTTTATATTTAATATTATTTATATTATTATTCTTTCTCAGATATTTGTGTTCTTGGTTTTTAGTCCCAGAAGCTACTGTTCATGAGCCTGTAAATGTTTATATTCTTATATCAACCCAAATGTTTTTCAGACTGCCAAATGTTATAGCTTAAATGTGCAAACCTAACATTGTAATTTTAATCAAGTGTGAACTTTAATAGAAACATTTTACATAGATAAAAAAAGAGCCAAAATGTCTCTAATATGTTACATTTTTCTTTCGAAGCAAACTTAGGTGGTTTCTTTTTCTCGCTTATTTTTAATTGGTCTATGATATGCTGCCTTTGACAGGTTTCTTCCCATCTGTTTTCTGAAGTTGTTTTAAAACTCAAAGACTTTGAACCTTTATCAGAAGTGATCATCTTATATATGTTTCATTTTTGATATCTCTCATTAAAGGAGTTAAAAGAGCTTTTGCACAAAAAATTTTATCTTTGGAAGCTGAAAGTAGATGTCCATCATCTTGAGGCCTGAAAATCCAAAAGTTGCTCTTTGGATGCCTCCTTAGAATAATGACTGATGCTATTAGCAAAGGCTACCAGCATGTCACAATGTGTTTAATAATCAAAATAAGAAGTAATAAGAACAATCAAACTGCTGCACAATCTATTTTGGAAGGGTTTGGCATCATCTATCGGAAAAAAAGAAAAAAGAAATCCTGCTTTTCTTTCATAATTTTCCGTTGAAAAAATGTCATCTAAGTGCACCAAAGTCTAAGAAAATATTTGGAAATAGGAATTTACAAACAGAGAGAAAGAAGTAAAAAATTAATGAGCTACAAAAAGTAAAAAAATCTCTAAACAAAAAGTTAGTTCTTTAGGTTTCAAGGCATTCATGACAGAGAAAATAAATTGAGAATATTCACAAAGACATTCCAGGTAGTGACTCAGGATAGAGAGCAATATCACTGTAAACAAATGCATCCATTATTGTAGATAACTACCTAGATGGAGAGGAATTCAAGCTGATGGTGAAGTAGCAGCAAGAGGTTCAATTTCAATGAAATTATTTTAAGAGAAATAAGCTTTCAGAGCAGTCCTTTTCCTAAGACAGCCTCAGAAACAGAAAGTCATGCTCTGTCTTCTGTCCCTCTGTGGGCTGCTCTAGCAGTTGCAAGTTGCAAAGTGCAGGGATCGTAACGATGCACGAGTACTGCATTATATGTTAACTTCAAAAAAAGTGGCATTATTCTGAACTTATAAAAACCCTAGATGCTATTTATAGATCAAGTTGCTGTTAATGCTCTTGTTAAACTGTTTTTAGCCCACATAATTGCAAAGACACAAAAGTAAGAAATTTGGTTTCAACTAGTCTGTTTTGCTTATCCAAGCAAAAAAAGTCTAGAAGAAGATGGCTAAAAGTTAATAGGAAGCAATAATGAAGGATGTTGTATCTTGTAAACAATTAAAACACAGGAGCAGTTCTGTGATGATGAGAGAGTTGGAGTTTTTCAGCTTTGAGAAGAGAAGGCTCTGAGACACTTCATTGTGATTTTCCAGTACTTAAAGCAGGCTCTCATGGAAAAGGAGTGATTTTTACATGGGCAGGTGGTGACAGCACAAAGGGGAATGGTTTTAAACTAAAAGAGGCTTGGATTAAATGTTTGAATGGATGGATTAACCAGAGGGTAGTGAGGCACAGAAACAGGTTACCCAGAGAACTTGTGGATGGCCCACCCATGGAAGTGTCCAAGGACAGGTTGGATGAGGGCCTGAGCAACTGGAGTTAGTGGGTGGCATCCCTGCTCATGGCAGGGGAATTTGAACTCAAATGGTCTTTAAGGTCCCTTCCAAACTGAGCCTTTCTATAATTCTATGATTCCGTGATTCTCTGAAGCTATTCTTAGCTCTAAGTACAAACCAGCTTGATCTCCACTTCCTTCTGGTATCACAACAGGATTATCTTCCCACATTTGCAAATGACATTTAATTTCTCTTCACATCTTCCTACACTTACATGCTTTCATGTTATCTTGTATTTACTTTAGAAATAAAGCAATGCAGAATTTCTGAAATGGGAAGTATATTTATCATGATTATTTTCACTAAGTTGTTTTCTTTTTCTTTAATTGTGCAATTACAACATTAATTGGACCACTTGAGGATTAAGATATTCTCAAGGTATTTTTCAACAGTATCTTCTATTTAACTAGGATACTGAATGTCCCCTTGTGGAAATACTTGCTATTATTCTTCTTTAGAGCTTCTTTTCTATTCCAAAGGATGAAAAAAATTAAGATTGTGTGTACTACAGGACTTAGGTTTTATAATATTAAACACTCTATTAGGTGTCCAGGATCTCAAGACAATGAAGAATGAGATACCTCCAGTAAGGAATCACTGACATAAGCAAAGAAGGTTTTACATTAAACAATAAGAAATATTGAAACACTGATATTCTTATATTTTTAAGAAATATGTCCATTGCACTTTAGCTTTAGGAGTTAAACTTATATTTAGATTTACATACTTCTACCAGTCCAGCCAATGAGATTGACTGTCAACTGACTAAAAGGTTTTTACTAAAATCCTTGCAAGGAAATTAAGTTCTTTCATCCATCAGGAGAAAGTTTTTAGACTATGTAGGAATTGTTCAAATTCAGAATGTGACAGTAAGTTTTTTTACTTACAAAGTAACTTTGGATATTCTGTCTGAAAAGTATCTCAGTAATTGTGAGTACTTCACATGGTAGGAGCTATTTAAATATGTGTTTCCATTAATGAACCCATTTATCATAATTTTAAATATTTTAATCTCTTACTTCTCTTACTTTAGTGCATAAAACACAAATTAAAACATCCTGTTATAGACATACTGCATTTATTCTCCACTTAGCTTCTTGCCAATTCTCATTAATTTTCCTTCACCCATAAAAGCCAATCTTAAGGAAAATTTTAATAATCTTCATTTAAAACTTGGCTCAAGAAGCATTTTATAGAACAGAATGGTATATTTATTTACAAAAGTCATCAGTGGACTAGAAAATGGTGAGAATAACAAGTTTATAAAGTTCGATGATGGCCATAAGAAGCTGTAGAAATATTTCTTAATAATTATCTAATGCAGATGACATTCAGTGCAAATATATTACAAGTGTATGAGGAAAGAGTACTCTGAACTAGATATTGCTCCTTTAGGAAAAAAGAAAAAATTTATAATAATTCTTTGAAGACTGTTCAGTATTGATAAAGAAAAACAAAAAAAGCAAAAATTCCCAAATAACATGCGCTTAATACAGCACAACAGAGAATAAAATACTGGCATCATTATGCCAGTACATAAATTAGTAACAGATATAAATATTTGACAATTATTCTCTGAAAGTAAAAGACATTATTGGAAAGCAATAACTGTGGAGGACTTTAACTGAAAGGAAATGGGATAACTTAAGCTATGAGTTCCATGCAAATAGAAGTCACGCAGATTCTTTGGCTTTGTTTGTTAAAAGAGGGATGTATCAAAGTCTGATTTGCACAGAAAAGGAAAAAATACTTATTCCCAGTTTCTCAAAAAGTAGGCAAGTACCAAACTATATTTTCCATGGCAAGTTGAAAACAAAAGGTGAAATAAACAAAAGGTGAAATAAGAGTTAATTATAACAAGAAAAGCATGAAAAGTTTACATAAGTTCAAACACTGATTGTACAAATTCATTGAAAAGATTCAGATAAACCTTTGTCTCAAGCACTTCAGATTTTAAAAGGTTGTGTCAGAAAAATTGTAACTGTCTGCTTCCCTTGTCCCATACTTTTTGCTAGACATTCACTTATGACACAGTGTCAGAAATATTTGACACAGTCTCTGACAGAAAAAATGAAGAAACCTCTTGATACCAGAAATATGTTCTATTTTTATTTGTTTAGCTGTGAGTCATCTGCACTGTGATAACTGTTGAGAACTGGCATCATGGGCTCTTTTAGACACCACACAGGATATAAACTTACCTGTTACTTATGTAAGCAAGAACCAGCAGCTCCAGGAGGATAAGCTCCAGCTTGTCCTGTGCCTCCAAGGAGCACAGTCCCATGGGGTATGGGCACAACAGGCAGTGCCAGATGCTGGAAACAGGTCCATCAACAGATGCAAATATGGCAAGTGATGGCCCACATCCAGAGGACGTCCAGAGACCCAAGTTCAGAGCAAAGTAGATGAGGGCTGGGCCATAAAAATTTGGTAATGTAACTCAATGTGCCTCAGGGAAAGAACTTCAAGCAATGTCAATTAATCTCCCAGTTCAGATGTGACAGGTGACAACTTTAGCATGGCCTCAGGTGCTGGGTCTCTTATGTTAACTCATAGCCCTTTGTGCTTGCAAACTTGTGTGTCTCAGCTTTGCACAGAGTCCATAAAAACCCAAAAGGCTGGATTTCAGTCTTGCAATGTACATATGCTAAGTATTTATCCAAACATCATAAGCATTTAGAAGCACAAAATCACAGTAGCATTTGGCATTGATATAAGTTTACTCTGAATTTAAAAATTAATCAAAAAACTTATGCTGCAAACACATGGAGGTATTAGTAAAGCTGACACTTCAAAGACTACTGACAGCTAAAATTTAATTTAGTTTCTATAATATCAAGAATGAGTTGCCTTACATCTAAATAGACCATAAGAAATCATCTTAAACTTGAAGGAAGCCATAGGTAATCTTTTTGAGAAGAGGAAATGAAAATCAAATGCTCAGTTCTAGTTCAATTGAAACATCCCAGGCAAAGGTGACAGAATAGATAAAACATTTATATTAAAAAATGCCATGTTGCCTGGAGCTTATTGATAAATGCTGCTTTATTAGACTCAGCTATTCCTGAAGATAAATGCATACAACTCTCATTGATTTCCTTCAGCTTATATTTTGATAATCATTCAGAGTACCAGTACAACGTGACATTTCATGCTACTGAGTCAAATTGGTCTTACTGAACAGTCATAAAAACTGTAGAATCACTGAATCATTCATATTGGAAGGAACCCTGACAAGTCACCCAATCCACCTTCCTTCTCAAAACAGAGACAAGTTTAACTCAGACAAGAGATTTAGAACTTTTTTCAGAAGAGCCTTGACTTTCTCAAAGAACTCAGATTTTATGGGCAACCTATCCAAAAGTTTATTAAATCTGACAGTGATTCTGCTTTGTTTCAGTTTTGTTGGTTTGGTTGTTTTTTCCTAGCTGGGCTCTCAGAACCTCTTCTGTTTCAACTCATGTCCCCTGTCTCTTATTTTTTCATTGTGTCCCTTAGAAGAAGGCTTGGCTTTAGCTCTTTGGCTACTTATTGGTAGGTATTAGAAGGCTGCTATTTACTCTCCCCATACATTTTTTTACTTTTTCAGACAAAAAAACCCCAAACACTTGATCAATTCCCAGAAAGGCAGAATTACATTTCTTAATTTGACCTATTGACAAGTCATGATAGCTCAAGAGCTCTTGGCCACCTTTGTTGCCAAGGCCCTACTGGACCCTGCTCACCCCACTGCCCACAAGAACACACAGGTCATTTTGACAGCCTTGGCTCAGCCAGCCTGCCCCAGCCTGGGCCACTGCCCAGAGCACCACATCTGCAGCGCAGACTGCAGAGAAGGCTGTGGCTGCCAATTTTTCAGTACTTTCTCCAGTCACTGGTGGGGACTGAGTTCTGCGGGTTATTAGCACCATTGTGATTTCAGAATTCAGAAATTTATTTTCATTATTATTGTTATTGTTATTCAACCTTTTCCTCTTTATTCCTTGTTTTGCCAAAGTCAAATCACACAAAGCATATGCACATACACACACTTCTTAATTTCACCTCCAAAACTCTAAGATTGTATTTTTAAAGTAGCCATTAACATTTTTTGTGAATTTTGTTCTATGAAGTGCAAAAAAATGTGTGCCTCACAAGAGGAAGTGCAGGAAAAAAAGACAGATTGTTGCTTAAAATAATAAGGTATCAGGGAAAGAATTGCCCCAAAATATCTTGATGGAATGCCATGTCTAGTCAAGAAAATGGTAAAACTCCTATTAACTTTGATGATAGTCATAATTCCACTTCATCCCACCACATAAAGTCTGTGTCAACTCTTTGACACAGTAAAATATTATCTTGGGAAGCAGCCAGTAGAGAGTTTTCTTCTGCCTAATGCTCATAGGGAAGGACTCAATAATCTAACCTAAACAATAATGAAGAGCAGCTGGACCTTGTAAAAAGGTGGCTATACTTCAAAATCAGCCTTCCCTAATGCAGAAGTCCCTGTACCTGTCCCTGTCCTGAGTATGCCTTCTGACAACAGCCAGAACTAAAAGCTCAAAAGGGGAAGGCTGAAATATCTTCAGTTTAAAAAAGGAAACTTGACTTCCAGGAAATGACACTACTTTAAGCTCAAAGTTTCCATATAAAACTTATTTGTTTTTGTTGAAGTTTTGAAGTATTTTTATAAATACACTTTATTATTACAGGCTTCAGATATATGTATTTGTTTATATAGGTGATAATATCCACATTATTGCTAGGAGAGGGAAAAAATATCAAAGGGAAATTTTTTTTTAAAATGCAGAGAAGTTCAAGCTATAAATCAAACATTTGCCTGTGATGTTTTACCAGACAAGAGGCAGAAATGTAACTTCACTTCTCATTTGACATCCATATTTCCTGTTAAGCATCTAACTACTTTTGTATAACCTCAGAGGTTCATCGCTCTTTATGAATATTTTTCTCTTTGTCAAGAGTAACCTATTACTGCTGTTACAATCTATAAAACTAAAGGGACTCTGATGACACAGCTGATGACTAAAAAGGTGGCTGCAGTGATTATATTAATGAGATCACTAATTTCTTGCATAAATATACCTTAAAACAGTAGTACAGCTTCATGTGTCACTAGTTGGGTTGAGGAAATATCTTGAACAAAATAAAAAAATGTTGTCAACTCGTTATTTATTCATATTTCAGTAGCACCTACAAGACACAATAAGCTGAGACCTCAGCCAAAGCTATCGTGTTTCCCTATAAAAACCTGTATGATCAGACAACAGGATTTTAGTCACTCCCTCTATGTGCTCTTTTACCCCTCTACCTCACTCTCATAAAACCCCAGCTGGAACACTGCTTCCAGCTGAGGTCTCGAGTCAAAAAAAACCCCATAGATCTGTTGGAACAGGTTCAGTGGAGAGCCAGAGCATTATCAGAGGGCTAGAGCACCTCTCCTGTGAAGAAAGGCTGAGAGAGTTGACATTTTTCATGTTGGAGAGGAGAAGGCTCCAGAGAGAGAATTTTTGGGCTTACAATATATAAAGGGAATTATAAAAAAGACAGAGAAAAACTTTTTACAAGGACCAATAGTGATAGAACAAGGTACAATAGATTTGTTCTGAAGGAGGGTAGATTAAATATAAAGAAGACATGTTTTACAATAACATTGGTGATACACTGGAACAGGTCGTCCCGAGAAGTTGTTCCATCTTTGAAATTATTTAATATGTGGTTTGAGAGTACTCTAAGCAACCAGGTCTGGTGGAAGTTGTCCCTGTTCATGGCAGGTGGGTTGGAACTAAATGAACTTTAGGGTCCCCTTCAAACCAAAAAGTTCTATGATTCCATGATGCTATGAAAGAGAGATAATATATCACAAGGATATAGAGATATAATGATTTTATGTACCTACATACACCATTTAACAGACCATAAAACAATGTTGGAATCCTCTTCACTCCTGAATTTATTATGTAATAGGGGAAAAAGAAAATGGAATTTTTTAATTTGGGTTTATATCTCCAAAAATTCCATTTAAAAAACCCCAAACAAACAAACATGAAAAGGCCCACGATTTCTTTAGTGAATCATATTGTGCTATGGGCCACAGATGCTGTGCCCTTACTGGATGTAGTGGTGTACTGGTTTGAGAACAAAACCAGTGAGAAACTCCAAGTCAGAAATACAATTTATTAGGAAATAGGAAGAAAAGAAAGAAAGCTACTGACAAAGTCAGAATACAACCTGATAGCCTGTTGGTCAGGGTGTTGGCAGTAGTCCGGTGGTACTAGATGAGCCTGGTCTTCCTCTGAGAGTCCAGTGAAGAAAGGCACCTTGGTGCCCCAATTCTCTGGTTTTTATCCAGGTAGGGGGGCTTGGCTCCTCCCCCTGGATGGAGCATTTTCCAATGAGATGATGTAAGCTTATCAGTGGACTCAATGGCCCATTAGCTTCTCCCCTTGGATGGAGCATTTTCCAATGGGATGATGTAAGCTTATCAGTGGACTCAATGGCCCATCAGCAGAAAACCCCTCCCTAGAGGGAGGATGGGTCATGGGAGAAATCAGGAAATTGTCCTGTTGATTTCTTATAAGCTGTCTTATCAACATAAGATTGCATCACTTCCTCTCATTCCAGTTCCAGCGGATGGTGATAGAATAACACACTTTTGATTACATTTTGTACTGTAACCCATGACAAGTGGTTTGACACTGACTGGATGCCAGGTGCTCACCAAAGCGTCTCTATCACTTCCTTACACAGCTGGACAAGGGAGAGAAAATATAACAAAAGACTCATAGGTTAAGATAAGGACACAGAGGTCATTCACCAGCCACTGTCATGGGTACCCACTCTCCATGGACTTCTCCAGTGTAGGCCCCTTCCTCTGGCTTCAGCTCCTCATGAACTGCTCCAGGGTGGGTCTCCTGCAGGCTCACAAGTCTTGCCAGAAAACATGCTCAATGTGGTCTCCTCTCTCCATACATCCACAGGTCCTGCAGGAGCCTGCTCCACTGTGAGCTTCCCACAGGGTCACAGTCTCCCTTGGGCATCCAGCTGCTTTGTGTGAGGTGTCCCACAGGCTGCACGTGGATCTCTGCTCCACTGGGAACCTCCATGGGCTGCAGGTGGATATCTGGTCCATCATGGACCTCCACAGGCTGCAGAGCGACAGCCTGCCTCACCATGGTTTTCATCACAGACTGAAGCTTCTAGAGAACCTCCTCCTCCCTCCTAATATTTGGCATTTGTATTTTTATGATTTTAGATAGAGACATTTTTCTTTCAAAGTAGTCTTTATTTTTCCACTGACATTTTATCCTGTTAAAGTTTCTAACAAGACCTGTACAACAAAGCATTTCAGAGAACTCATTGGGAATGTGGTCAGAACCTGTTGCTGTTGTGCCTGAAATACCCAAAGTTCTAATGTAATGAAAGGTGACATAAACAATCTGCCAGAGCAGCATTCCTTTCTAAGGAAACTCCGTGATTAAGTATCTGAATATATGGTTCTGTTATATCTGTTTAAAGGTAATTCAGGAAACACCAACAGCTATTAGGATGCACACTTATTATTAAATATTTTAATTACTATTAATTATAATTACTAGTTAATTCCAAACTTCTCTTTGTTTTCCAGAATTGCTGGAAGTACCTGAAGTCCACTTGTACAATCGCCTCTGGAAGCTCTGTCTGCCTCTTTCAGCTAAAGTCAAAATCATTTGCTGGCTGGGTTCAATTGGAATACCAAACATGAAACTTGATTCTTCTGTACTTTCCCTAAAGGAATGTGGTTTATGTTTTTTCTTCTTTTAACAGAGGACAATAAATTAAATTTATCATAAGGTTCTTGACTTCAGTAGACCCTAACTCACTTTGATATCAAATTCCATTTTATTTAGGAAATTTACAGTACTGGCATTTTTTCTGAACAATGAACAATTAGGAACAGTAATTCAGCCTGCTACAGCTATAATTTCTATTTTTACATGTGTATAAAATTTTATCTTTCATATTTTACATTTTAAAATGTGTGGGTTGGGAAATTTTTGCACTTTAGACAATTAAACATGAGTTTGATACAATAAAGGTACTGGCCAAGTTGGCCTGCTTTGGAAAATCACACATCAGTCTCATTTGCTTAAGCCTAGAGTTTTGGGTACTTCCTTGTCTTTATTCAGGCTTGCTACTGCCTTCTTTTTTTGTCTACATTCATGTACCGAATTTATGCTTTTCTGTACAAACATCCTGTTTGTATTTTAGGCACTTTTATTGAGATACACATATATTTATCTACAATTTAAAGACACAAATCAATGAAGAATCTGAGGTTATTGAAGCATATTTTCAATGCTTATATTTAGAGGTATTGAATACAACACCTGATCTTAAAAAATTGTATTTTAAAATAAGTATCTGCTTACATTTCTTTACCTTTTTTCTGCTACTTAAATTTGATTTGTGGGCCCTGCTATTCTACAATTTCAGAATCACTATGGGTTTAGACATTCCTATGGGAGAGTTCAAGGTCTTTTACACTGTTTCCTCCCTCCTACTAGCTCAGTCCTGAGCCAAATAAGATTTTATACATTTTTTTTAGATGAAACTGAAATAATTAGATTCATTTAGGATCATAAAATTCCTATTTTTTCCAATTTAGAAAGATAGCTGGATTTTAAAAAAGTTAAAATTCCAAAGCAATATCTTTACATCTAGACTACTAACTAGTATGATTAGCAGTTTTTCCAGCTGAGACTCTTTAGCACCCTATTAAATAATTGAACGTTCAATGGGACTGAGAAAGAGAAGGAGAAACTGCAAATCTGAATGTACAGCTTGTTGTTTGGTGTTCTCCTTTGGGATACAAAAAAGTCAGGTTACAAGTTTCTGATTCAAAATCTGGTTTAATTATTTATACAAAGAGAAATAGGTTCAACTGTATACTGAGAGGAGTTTACACTAGTATATCCAATGTCTTGATGATTAGGGTACTCCCATGGGATACCAGAAACCTTTCTTTCCATTCCTATGCCAGTGAATACTTAATAATTTATACACAATAAAATTGCTTCAAGAAAAACTCACAAAAGATGATCTAGTACTGCTAAGATTAGAATACTTATTTGCAATTAAACCAGACCTAATTTCAACCCTCTCATCAAATCAGGACCCCAAAATCAAGAAGTCTCCTAATGCTTTGAACTCTGGACTTCAGAGTAAACTAAAGAGTTTTTGTAAAGCAGAGGGTTTATGAGACAGCTGAACTGGAACTGGATATTTTTTTCCTGAAGAGAATACTTTATTGTGAATATATAACACCAAATGTTCTTGATACCTGTCTTAGAGTACTCCCATATCTTGGCATTCTCATTTTGTGAACAGCTGTTAGCTTTTTGTGGATCTTACTTATAGACGCCTTGTTTTCTATACTATGCATAAGAAGTCTGGCCATTAAATTTGGGACCCAAGGTTATAGGAGATTGAAGTGTGCCTAAAGGTTAGAAATGCTAAAATCCAAAATGAATCAACTTCTTTGCTATGCACGGAGCAGAGAAAATATTCATTTGTATCCAAATTGCTGGTACATCTATATTGCAGAAGAAACAAGGCTGCTTCAAAATGTGTAGCAGCAGAGGTGAATTCCAGTTGGCCCCCAAAAGAGCATTTTACTTAAATCTATTCTCTGTGTAATGATATGTAAATGTTTAGCAACTAAAATTTCTTAAAAGACTGTATAAAAATAGAAATAACTTATAGAAAAGCTATGTTTTTTCTGACTTAATCCTTATAGCCTTTATAACGTAGATTTATTTATATATTATTTGCATTTATATGTGCATCTAAAACTATTCATTAGTGTATAAGGTAAATTAAAGCACCAATAACCTTGTTAAACACTGGAGAACAAAACAAAGGAAAAAAACTTTATTTTTGACTAAAGGTTGAAATACATTTCTTTTTTTACAGAATATTAACTTCTGAGTGTCAAATTCGTAGTATTCATGAGTCAATAGGAGTTAGGTAATTGTATAGTCCATAAATATGAATACTTATATTGATTAAATATCCATAAGATCTATACATTTTTTTATTATCTAAAAGGAGCTATTCAATAAGCACTCAGAGCAAAACAGGAAAAATGGAAACTTTGAGCACTATCAATATGAAAAAATGACTACAATTTCATAGAGAAGACCTTGGATTTTACCTTACATTACTGTTACAGAAAAAAATGGAATTGCACAGTAAGCTATTATTAAAAATTATGAATATCATTGTAAATAATAAAAGAAATAATAAATATAAAATGTGCATCATGATTTATTTTTATTTTTAACAGCTATATCCTAAGTGAAAGAGAAACTGCTTAGAAGAAACTGCCAATTTGAATAACTTCCATAATGAATGAAATTACTTACACAACAACAAAAAAATTTGAAATCCATCACCATGAAACAAAATGTATAATCTACACTGTGAAGGGAAATAATTGTAGTAGTAATAATGATAATAGAAATAATAACATTGACATACATAAAATGTATTTTCCCCTTACAACCAACAAAAAAATCTGCAACACTTGCTTATAGGGAAAAAAGTGCTTTAATTTAACACTTTTTTTCCTTTCTACATGCCTATTGTGTTATGTCATAGAAACCATATAGCTCATTTTCTTTCCTGTTGCAGAGTATTTTTATCCTTCATGGTTTGAGGGAGATGCTGCAGTGTTTTCTTCCTAATGGTTTATTCCATTCTCCCCTGTATTAAGTTGTACCTTCCCACTTAGTCATCTGTCTCGCCCTAAACCTGTCCCTTGATACACACTGTTCCCTGTTCCTCCTCCCATAGAATTGTCAATCCCACCTTGTACCAGCCCCCTGCTCTCGAAACTTCCCCGTCAATTCCCTCTTCCTCAAAGCTCTGTTGGTTTATGTAAACTCTTCCCTCCCCCCATTCCTCCTCATTGGTTTAAGTATTGCAAACCCCACCTTGTGCTCCTCCCCAGTCTTCTTCCTATTGGTTGAGAATTTGTACCCTTCCCTAGAATCTCCAAAAGTCCCTGTACCTGAAGGTTCGGGGTCTTTTTTTTATAGGCCCTCCTTGGTAATTCTTTTCCTTGGAGACCATATGGAAAACTTCTCCCTCATCTTTGCCTCTGTCTGCTCCTGATTAAATTATAGTGCCTTAGAGCCTCTACCCAGCTAAGCTGTATCTCAGATCTCCACTTCTGAGAGCAGCCCGCTCCTTGACGTGGTGTCAGGAGCTAGTGGGATGAACCTGGCACCACATCACTTTCCAATTGGTCTGTCACATCATTTTCAAACTGTATGTATATATCAGGCTTTGATCAGCTTAAAAGTAAAAAATCTAACTGGAGTACACAAATAATTAAAGATGGATGTGATCCCAATGCTCACTATTATCACATCAATTTTCAAAGAAGGCTGTGTCAGAACATATTTAAAGTACTCTCATTTAAAGCTTTTACTGTGTGACATCTTCCCCATCCAGGAGCTGTTAATTTTTTTGTCAATTGTCAGGCAAACAGTAACTGAAGTACCTAAAATACTTGTTTAAACATCTGACCAATATGTGTCCAGAACAGCCAGCAAAGGGTTTTCTGAACTGATAACATTCAGTGTGAAACTCCCTAGAACTAATTGATGAAGATGAGGATAAATATTGGCATATTGTCGCATTGTTTTAGCAGATCAAGGCAGCCAAGTCGATCACTTTCTGCATTCTTAGAGATGTGAAAAAATCCCCTGAAAATGTGTCAGTATTTCTTTTGAACTTTTGAAGAGAGCTTGAATAGAGTTAAAATATGGTCAGTAATTCATATGACCCTTACAAAACCCCTTAATCTTATACAGAACTTGAAGAGAGGTTTATATGAAGTAATTCTTAACTATCTAAAACCAGAATGTACTCAGTTAAATAAATCACCTTTTACTACCCTTCAAAGCGTCACAAATAGACCTACTAAAGCAAGGCCTTTGTGATGTCTTTTGTAGAGCTCAAGACTGATGTCAATTATTACTTTACAGGGAAGAAGATGGTCAATAAGAGATTTCTGCCTTTAAAAAGATAGAGAGACTATACTAGATCAAAATTTTCAAATACTAAATGCCATAGTTTCAAATTTAAAATTGCCACAAACACTGATCTTCCTTTGTTCCTTCTTCCTGATTTGATACAATCCCATATCATTCTTCAATGACAAAATTCGTTTCAATATGTTTCTATCTACTTGGTCACCTGTCTTCATGAAAGTCTTGAAACTCTCTGAGATATGAGAGCTCACTGTGCATGACAGATTTCCTCCAGAGTTCCTCAGTAAAGCTATGGCTATGGCTTACTTTGTGTGGGAACTGCTATTAAACAGTTGTTGAAAGACAAGCTTAGCCAGGTGTAGTTCTTGGCAAAAGCAGGTTATAAAATCCATATGCTCAGTCGGGTTAGTTGTGCTGAGCATTTTCTCTGAAATTCTATCAAGCAGCATAGACAAGAATAAGACTTAATGACAAACCCAGAAACAGAAGCAGAACTTTTCAATCAAAAATATTAAAATCAAAAATACTGATTTTTCTTGTGACAGAATATTCAGGGTTGAATATTTTGGCATTGGGCAGGTAGTTTATATGAAATTCCATTTATAAAAACCACAGTTTGAAAAATGAGCATCACTTGGAAAGAGTGAAGAGCATCCTTGTCTGTTTGTGGCCAATGGTGTAAAGCATGGGAGAAAACCAGTCCTTTACTTTCCTAGGTTAAGGAAAGGGCAGATCTTCATCAAGAAAAACTTGCTTATCTCTGTGGTTTGGCAGAGACAAGCTACTAATTGTGTTTAACAATCCCTATCGTGTTAATTCTTTAAACTGTCCAATAGAAAATGTACTTAACATCTTGAAGTAAAGTATATGGGAAGCTCTTATTCAATAAGAATTGATGTCCAATGCACAGTTCAAAGAGTGGTTTGAACTTGAGTTTGAGATTTTGATTTTTTTACTTGGGAGAACTTTTTTTCCATCAGTAAATTGGTGAAGTCATCAATTTAAAAAGAAAATGAGAGAGGAAAATGGGAATTAAACAAAGAAAGCTATGGTCTAAAAGGTAAGATAAAAAAAAAAAGAGAGAACTTGTAGAGAATCTTGCAAAACCGTTTCCTGTTTTAAATATTTTCTAAATTATTGTTCTAAATTATTCCTCTAAAAACTCTAGAGTTTGCACAGCATATTTACACTATGATATATACACACAGACTGAAAGCTGCAAAAATATTGCATTGAAGAATCTTAAGTTCTATTCATTTTATTATTAAATTATACATGAAGTTGGAATGGACAGGAGAAATACTAAAGTTAGTGGCTTTTAACTCCAATGAATTATTTATTGATCGTGTTGTGAAAGTTAAGGAGCCATCTTTGTTCCAGGAAAGCCTACATGAAGACATGTTGAAACATATTTTCAGTCATAATTTCAGAAAGATTCTGAAATTCTTCTCATTATATGAATGTTTAACTGTTTCTGTTGTGAAATCTCTCTATTTAGAGATCATGACAGAAAATATCCTTCCTTGAGTCTGGAGGGAAGTATGATCATCGCAGCTGCTACAACTCTTTGTGTTTTCCTGGCAATCTTAGCTAGTTTCCTTCACTGTACTTCAAAAGACCAAATGTTGAACCCACGTAAACATTGCAGATTGATAAGTGAATGCCAACCACAGTTATGTAAGTGCTTAACAGTTGTTTCACAAGAGCATCGTGTATTTTGAAAAAGTAGAAGTTGGGCTTTTTTTAGGTGTGAGGGTAATTACTCATAAATGAGAGTGGCAGAATTCACCCAGAAGATCTCCTGAGACAGCTTTGCAAATGAGACATGATCATATTGCATCTACCTTGCAGATGGCTACAGCGTGAAGTGCTAACCAATGTCTAACAAGGTTAGGACTAGATGATGTAGCACACAGCATCTTATATTGCTGAATATGTGTACTGAGGAGGAAGTTTCCACAATGAGATTAGATGGGACGCTCAGTATTGAGAAGATAAAGTTGTTTCATGATCTCTGTTATAGAGGTTTTAAGTTCTTTTATGCCATAGCCAAAACGTAGTACTAGTTTGGCTGTTTGTATATTTATATTTACTAACTGAATATTGGATGGAAAATTGTTTAGCACTTAGGATGAAATGAGATTGAAACTATGCATTTCTGTTTTATTTGATAATTCATCTCAGTTATCAGTAACGTTTTAATGATATCATGTAGCTATATATAAGATAAATTTCTGTGGCCTATTTTGTTGTCCCAATCACTTAAGAACCACTGTGAAAAAGAATTGTGGACTATAAAAATACATTTTTGTAAGTGTGTTTTCTATGTCAAATGAAGGCTTTTGGCATGTCTCATGTGTCCAGTATAAGTTTATCTCTCAGTGTGAGAACTGAATCAAAATCAGCAGGAAACAGAAAACTTGCAATAAGAAACGCAGTCAGGAACAAAGGAAACCAATAACAATTGACCAGCAACTAATGAAAATGGATGGAAAAAAGGAGAAGAAAGAATTGACAAAAGAAGATTGCTCATACTAAGGATAAATAATGAAGTAGGACGGTTTATCTTCACTTGACTACATATCTTAAAAGATAAAACCTCAATGCTGACACTGCAAAGAAAGAGAAAATATGAACCCTTTCTAAACTTGCTCTGTATGCAACGTTGCCTCCTGTTGTGGAATCTTCTACTGTCTCTCTTCTTTTTCCACGTTAAAAGTTATTTTTTCCATATGTTACAGACACCTCCTCAAAAAAATCTCAAAAAAACAAACCAAAAAAATAAAAAACCCCAACAAAAAATCCCAAACCCCAAAATAAATAACTAAGCAAACATGAAGATTTTCTGTTGTTTTTTTTAATCTGCAGTTTTTAAAAAAAAGTTCAGCTCACAAATAATTTTGTACATTTCCTTTTATCTATTCAATTTTTAAAATTTCTCACCTCTTTCTAAATTTTTTTACGATTATAATAAAGAAAATAAAATGTTTTCTTTGTCTTCTAAACTGAGCATATCCTTCCAAACATCTCATCAAAGCAATTCATCAGTTACTTTGGGTGCCAAGATCCTCAGAAAAATCCGCAATTTTACTTTTCCTTAGTTTCGAATTTTACAGCTGCCAAAGATCAGTAGAAGAGGCAAACAATGGAATCACATACTTTTATAATTTACCAGCTGCTATAGAATTAGTCTAGTCCTTTTTGTTATTGTTGTGCTCTTACTTTCCTTTCCTAATTTTAAATGACAATCTGTGTTCACAAAAATTAAGACGTGAACAACATTTGAAATATGTCACCTGTTCCTCAAATATATATAAGGAGAAAAGTGCACTCTGAACTAATATTCCTAGAGAAATAGGGCATCTTCCTTTAGTTACTCTAAAAATGTAATCATTCTTGCAATTACAGGAAAATGTCACTACCTTGGATTCGTAATCCATATCTAAAGACCTGTTAACCAGATCTCAGTGGTTTATTCTAGGTGAAAAATAGGTCCAAAATGTGAATAAATCACAACTTTTTCTCTAAAAACCTTAAGGGTTATGTCCCTTGTACTGGTTTTTGGCTGGGATAGAGTTAATTCTCCTCATAATAGCTACTTTGGTCTACCAAGGGGAGTGAGTGAATGTCTGGGTGGTTCTTAGTTGTCAGCTGGTGTTAAACCACTACATCCTTGACTCAACTCTAAAATAAATTTGTCCACTAACTATTTTTGAGACCTTAATAATCATCACAAAATTCTTCTGCTTAAATACAGGATAGATTTCTATTCCCAGTGGAATTATGAAATCACAAAAAATGTTACTTTTTACATACTGGAAATATGCTATCAGTTATTATCAAATCTTGTTTATACTCACTTTTAAAAAGTAAAAATAAGGACCTTTTAAAGTATAAGTACTCTTGAGATATGATTCATCTCACCTAGACTTTGCTGTTAAATTCACACATTTTTTGTTCCTAATGCCACGGTGTAGGTTATTCCAGTCCCTCAAGAAACTATCTTCAAAAGATCATTAATCTTACCACAGACACATAGGTTAGGAAAATATGAACCATGATCTAGAATTACCTGTGGTGCTTTGTCTGCTTTGGAAGGAAGACAGATAAGCAGCTGACACAACAATTCAGTGGCTAAAGATGTGACGTGAGTGCTATTTCAAGTGGCTGTTTCACCTTCCCATGAGAATCAGAATTTGAAATGTCTAAGATTTTAGACAATATACACATACGTGGGCCAACCCTTGGAAATTGATCTGTCTTGATTTTAAATCCACACTGAATGGATCGTTAGTTAATTTAAATTTGATTTAATATTTAATGCTACTGCTTGCAGCTACTGACTTTTCAATAGACAGATTTCTTCTTTCTCAGATTCAAAAATGTTTGTCCTCATAATTCGTGAGCAATTCCATGTGATGCCATTTTGTCCTCGACTTATGCTTCAAGGTTTAGTTTTCATTCATTTTCTTCTGACTTTCATTACGTTGTATGGGAACTGCTACTGTTTTTTAAAATAGTAATAATTTAAATCACATTACCTGGCATTATTTGAAGATAATACTATTAATATGGCAAGTGATAGTTTCCTAGCAGTAACTGAAAGAAAACTGATTTCTTACTTTATTTCTGAAAGATAACTCTGGGATTTTATTTATGACAAAAAATCAAAACATTTCAAGCAATCCATTAAAAGATTGTACTGTGAAAACTTAAAAAACTGAGCACAAGTAGTTTACAGTTTTCCTAAGTCAATAAAATAGTTTTCTGGTTCTATTCTGATCTACTGTATCGAGACAATAAAATCTCACACAGAAATTCCATCATTCAACCTCTATCTTCTGCTTAGCTTTAGGGCATAGCTTTATGACATCCAGCTTGGATTTAATGTGGTCTGACTTAAAACAAAACAAAACAAAGCAAATCCCCATACAAAGCAAATTCCCAAAGATATTTAACTTTAGACTGAACTTTAAGGATAAAATCATTAATTCAGTGGCATGAACTGGACTTTTGCCACTGATGCCTTTCAGATTAGCATATCTACAGAGAAGGTTTTGACATGCATAAAACCATGTTCCAGATCTGGGAATCAAACAATGAAACTTTTATGGTGGAATCAAATTGATGCAAAACCTGCTTTCTACTTCCTTCTAACTTATATTCCAAAGACATACTGATAATTCTTCTGTAGTACCCTCATAATCACTGAAATTTTATTATATCATGAAAATTATTATTGGCTTTTAAAACTCTGCAGAAGAATATCAGCATTTACTAAATTTCATAAGACTTTACAGATGACTTATACAATAAACACTGTGTTTTCAGCTGCTAATGAAACAAACTCAGTATTTTTAAGTGAGATGCTTTGAGACAGATTTTTCCCTTACCTTTCCTGGTCTCCATTTAGTGAATATTGATTTTTTCACTGCAGAGTTTGTAATGAACTGGAAGACAACCTATCTTCCTTTATTTACCTTTCTCTTCTATATAGTACATTTGCATTCTCAAATTACATGTAGAGATATGTAGTGCAAAATATTATTTTAAATGAATTTAGAAAGGTTTGGAAACCCTTTTTAGCAATAAAAAAAAGATACAGCAACCCTTTTATTTTTTTTTATCAGAATGGTTCTGATTCTATATTGTTAAATTTAGAATGTCCTTGCCTTCCATTCTATTGCTTTTACAATGGCTACTACTTGGGATTTAGCATTTTTATTCTGGACACCAGCTGTTATTAAGGATATTTTTGTATTGGACCACAAACAATTCTGTAGTGCAGACATATGAGATTATATTGCTAACTCAGATATTACTAGCAAAACATCGTGAGCAGTCTGGGTCTCAGTGAGGCACAACTGATCAGACAAGCTACACAAGAAATGCTGAATCCTGAGCTGTCACAAAATACAGAGAGATGTATCCCAGCTCACTATTTTAGCTCTTGCCTTATGTGTTTACTTCAAACAAACAACATGGCAAGGGCAAATGGGTATGAAGAGATAACAGGAAAGCAAAGCTGCTTACTGGTGTAGGATCTGTATGAAAAGATTCTGTTGTATTACAGAATCTCGATAGTATTTTCAGAAGTCAGTGATGTTGAGAAAAACAAATTTTATTATTTACTGTGAAGAAAACACTGAAATTTCCAGAAAATGGAAATTTGAAAACAAGTTAAGGTTAAAGTTCTTAATGCATTCAAAATTTTATGTATTCACTGACATAACTTAATCCTAGCCTGAGATATCACTACCTAGATTATTGTAATGATAAATAAAATCAAAACACTAGTAAATCTTAAATGGAGCAAAGAAGCATCAAGCAGTGATGCAAAACATGTTTAAGACTATTCTGCAATTTATTTTTAATAAATCTCAGTACATTATTCACCTCAAATAATACAAAAAAGTGGAGATTGCAAGGTTAATTCTATTTCTATAAGTTTTGCTTCAATAGAAAAGAAAAAGAAGAACTTCAAAGTAGAAATATTGTTGGGGATAAACCTCAAAGAAATGAAAAATATGTTGCCAAGGAAAGTCAGAGTTCTGAAGAGAAATACTGCTGTGTTTGTTTCACGTGTACTCCAACAGTCAGAACAATACCTGATAGAGCATGTCAGTGTAGATCATGAAACCAATTCCAGATGACACATAAAATTGTCATTTTTAAAACAGAAATAGTGGATGAGAAGCACTGACTTTTGAAACATAGGAAATAGATTTATTTGAGCTTTAATTTGCTTGTTTGGGGTTTTTTTTCTCTGCTTTGGGAAGGAACAGGAATATGAGAGACTAATATTTGAATATCTTGTACATCTTTGATGCTATTAGCTACTCACTTCAAGAAAACAAGTGGCCATTCTTATGTGTCTATCTAAAAAGCATATGTCAAGCAATTTCAGAAAATGGCTGCTTGAACTTTTGTCCTAATGGGATGTTTCTACAGAGAACACTATTTGGTTTTAGACAAACAGGAGTTTCCTATTATTGCCAGTGTGAAATCAGTACTGCATAAATACAGAAGGAGAACCTTTCAGCACCTTGAGTATTTAAAATATTGCCAATGCTGTGCAGTTCACACTCTTCCACAGGCACTTTTTTAAGGCTGTAGACATTGTCAAGATTACAGGATTAGCACTAGGTCCCTGAGGTCCCTCTACTTCTTTTGTCAGTCATAATATTTGAAGAGTTAATTACTAAATTTCCTAGGGAAACAGGTTAAAATATTAACTTGAATTTTAACTTTCAACACATGTATGTAGTTTTGTTTACAGGTTTTCTACTTAATTAAAAACTCAACAGTATATAGGTTTCATGATATTGTACTTAGATTTATTCAACAAAGTTTCAACCAGTCACTAAAAAGTGAATAGACCAAAATTCCAGCTTGCAATACATTCATTGCAAGAAATTCAAAGTATGCCATTACTAGATCCAGTGACAACTTTACAAGGTTAAAATCCATGAATGCACCCATAGCAGGGATCCCATGTCCATCAGAATTTGCATGTGGAAATGTGGAATAACTTGGATAAGTAGATCTAGTTATAACATTTTGAAAGGACAAAAACTTATGGAAATTGCCTTCTTAGAATTCATCAAAATACCTCATATGTGTTAAAGGAAACAAAAAATATTTAGTAAAATCAAATATTTAACATAAGTCTTTATATTTGTAGCTTAACACAACATGAAATTGCTTATACCATGAGATGAATAACTAAAATACTTAGATTAACAACTCCTCTACACATTCATCCATCAATGCACTTCCTGTTAGGCTGTTCAGAAGAAGATTAATTGGAATTAACATAAAATGAGAAAAAAAAAATAGTTTTGTATGTTAATTTTCCAGTTAGGAAAACAAGCACTCTTCAAAACTTCCTTTTATTTTTAAATGTTCTGAAATCCTTTGCCATAATCTTCTGTGATCTTAGTGATGAATACAAAGTTATCATCAGAACAGGCAGAAAGAAATAGGTTTGGAAGTCTTAAAATGGTATTTTCACACCAGTGTCTGTGGTTTTCTTCCCCAAAATGAATGAGAACTGCTTGCAGTATTTCTACAAGCTTTGCCAGAACAGAGTATAAATGTTACAGTCAGGCAGACAAGAGGTGAAGTATAAAGATAAACCATGTGCTTTCTAGGACAACATGATTTATTGACTTCTAGAATAAATGATAAAAATAAGAAAAGAGAGAAGCAAAAAAGAGTGAAAACTCAGAAGCTCATAAAAGTGTTCTTGTTCTCTGTCGATGTAAGAAACTAGTGATTGTCTTGCTATGAAGAGCTTTCCTGTGTGTTTGGGTGAATTATCTGAAATAAATAGTCACTAGGCTAACCACTAATAGTTGTTTGGATTTATTTTAAATTAGATACAAACTTACACATTTTTTATTAATTTTTCAAAATTTATCAACCTCACATCCCTCTGGAAATATGTCTGAAATCAGAACAAATTACTTGACTGTTCTCTTCTGTCTTATCATTTTGTTTTGTAAAGCAATAAACATCATTTTCATATAGTATCACAGACTACGTGAACAACATACCTTGTTCCTCTTCCATTATGACATTGCATACAGCTTATTCTACTATTTTGATATTCAGAATTTCAATTCTAAAAACAATTGCCACAGTTTTAAGTTCATTCTCTGAACATTATGCAGAAAACAAGTCATTGGAAAATTTGTGAGCAGAAACACAAAGCAATTTACAAATGGCATAATGGAATTTATTAAAAAATATAAATTAAAATTTGATGTTTTGTAAGTATGTAATTGCTTTGTTATATTGTGTGCACAATCCATTTTGGGAACTACACTGCAGTTATGAGTCAACATTTATTAACTTTTTTATTTTTTAGTTGTTTAGTTTCATTGTAAATTTTAGAGACTTTCATGTGAAGAAAAAAGAGTCTGTTTAATTTTGGCATATATGGTTCTTTTTCTAATACTTAGAAACTTCGTGTACTAATACACAAAAAAATAATATTCTTCTACACAGTAATAAGACTACGTCATAGAAAAGAATAGCAGTGTTTTGATTTTTTTGCCTGTTTAGGGAGCAAAATTAGCATTTGTTGTTAGTTTTCTAGTTAAGATTTATTTAATGGTATCCAAGGCAAAAGTTTTTAATACACTAGGCATGAAACTATTTGTATTTATATTTGGTGCAAGAAAAAAAAGGTGGATATACATAATATTCTTACAGGCTGCTAAGATTATTGGATAAAATATCCTCCATAAAGCAATATGAAAACACTTTTTTTTTCATTCAGGATTCTAGTTCTGTTATTCCCAAAGAAGCTTTGCTAGGTCAGATGCCTTCAGCAATAACCATTGCCTGTTTCAGTGTCAGCAAAGGCTGTGCAATTCCTGTGGCCATAAAGGCTTTACAGTATTGTAGTTAACAGGAAAGGTTAACCACAAGGTTTTAATAAGTTTGCTATCTACCATTGTGCTTGCTGTTGTACATCATTGTATACCAAAGAGCTTTCTACCCAAGGCAATGCTGTCAGCTCATTTGGGATGGCAGACAAGTGACTCAAAGAGTGAAAAAATAACATCACTCAATGTGAGTGACCTATACACCAGGAGCTTAAAATTTGTAAGACTAAAGTCTTTTGCTTCAGTAGGCTTTGGATTCACTGAAGGACACAATGTAGAAGCTATAGTGGAAAACAGAAATAAATATGTGTTGCAAACAGTGACACAAAACACTAAAACATTTGTGTATTTTCTAACTACACTGATATGACACTCTTACCTGAAAAATATTCAGCTGTCTGTTCCCTTATTGAACATATCTGTGATAAGAAC